>JAJEKV010000101.1:3134231-3332164 GCA_021234155.1 Isoetes taiwanensis
GAGGACATTGGCCCACCATCAGTTTGCGCACATCCTCACTCACCAAGTGCAACGCCCCCGCCCAACATGCCCCATCATACAAAACTTTGTGCTCAATCCCTCGCGCCAACGCATGCCCCACGCAGGCCTCACCATCGTAACCCCTGCTGATCGCCAAGAGTCCAAAGGCGCAATAGGCAGCTATTCATCATCCCGGGCCGCCTCTGTGACTCCACTCCAGTCGCCAAGCCGCAAAACAAACTACAAACACAAAAGCACAACTACTACATACCCACCGGTTGGGTTCACCATAGTATAACATCTCTAACAATGAGATCAAGAATATCTTATGAGGGAATCCTACCCAAGGCTCAAAGCTCAAGGGCATGGGCATGCTAATCGTATAAAAAAGCAACAATTTAGGAACCATAAACTATTTCCAAAAAGTACCCAACACTGGTACCGGTACTTTTATAATATCTCAATAACTACAAATGCAAATTGAATGCATTCATTTTGGCCTCCCAATAGTATTGTTCTCTATCTTAACCTGAACATTGATATGCTTTTGACATTTTATATTGAACTTCTTTGAATTAGTTTTGACCAAACGAATAAGAAAAATAGTACTCCAAATTAAAAGTACCTAGTGCGTACTTCTATGTGTTCCAAAATGGCGTATGTAAGCATGCATATGCCCTCATAAGTTGACTGACCTACTAGAATTTCCAACTTCTTCCATTCCCCGGCCAATTCCCGAAGCTACCATTCTATACTATGCCTTACTTGTGGCTTGGTCCCCGTTCAAGTGTTATTTCACACTCGGACTCCTCGTATGGAGGAAGTTGCTCGACTGCCTCGAAACAAATCATGGAACTCCTTCACTAGCTTGGCTATTTTGCTTCCGGCAACTTACTCAATGCTTTGCTCTCTCAGGTCTTCCTCTAATTTAACTCCTCAACTTCTCGAAGCTTGAAGGTGTAGGCCCCTTTGCTCTCATGTTTAAGTAATTTCTACTAGATATAATTCGTTGCATGATTGGTGCGGACTTCTTTCACCTATCTCAATGATTTCACATTTGGCGCCGTTGAGAAAGTTATTTTTCACTTTCCGCGAATCAATTACAAAGATCGGGCGCGGTACTCAAGAGATTCCATTCTTACATTAGATCATACTGCCAATGTTCATCACCGCCCGCTCCAATGTTGATGCTCGTAACGGCATGTCGGCTGATCCTTTTCCCCGCCAGCGTCTGGATTGCCCCCACTTTCCAACATTATCGGGCCTAGGCTTGACTTCAAGGGTTTCAGCCTTCAACATTTCTACCATTCCCTGGGAAGCAAAATAATGGGTACCCCCACATGTCTATCAACATTAAGGAAAATTACCATCCTTCCTATTGTTGAAATTACCTCGATATTTACTGACATTCCCTGAGTCAATACGCAGCATGGCACTCACTGATGTAATCGCTAGCCGGCTGCCATTGTCCGTGGTTGTCTCCCATCCTCCTCGCTCTTCTAGTGTCACATCACAAAAGGACAGCTTGTGCACCAAGCACATCTTTCTCAGACTCGCTTCTTTGATGGACTACAAGAACTCCGCTGACCTTTGAATAGTTTGAATTGCTCCTTTATCCTTTGAGTGACTTGCTTCGCCTTGCTACCCGCTATTTGTATTGTAATCATCGGGTTCAGCAAATACCGGACTTGTTGCTCTCTGACTATAGTTTCCAATAGTTTTTGCCTTTATCCCGGAGAAGTTTTGTCCTTGTCCGTTGTTTGGGAACTGCCTTTGTAGGTTCTGGATTTGATTTTGCTTCTAAACTCTTTATGGGGTTGATAGCTCTTACGAGCTTCCTGATTTCTTTTTCATTCAAGCCCCCGATAAAACCCCTCGATCACAGTTTACACTTACCTTTGGCAATATAAAGCCTCGGGCCTCATAAATTATTTGGTGTACTTCGCGACCGCCTTATTGCCATGTTCCAACCTCGCATTAAACCGCCGCATCATCCGGCACTTTGTTCTTTTTTGGTACATAATGATGCTTAAATGCCATGAAAACTTTGAACCTCGGCCGCCCCTCGCCAACCCATGTGCCCCGCATAGCCCCTTCCACCAAATTATGGGTCTTTGAGGTTGGTTGTAACTAACCCGTTCTTTGTCCTTTGTCCTTCATGCCATGGGTATTCCCATAACCTCCTTCTTATCTCATCCAACCAAGCTTCGGCTTCCATTTCTAATCTGTTGTTCCTCGAGAACTAGTCTAGCTTTCTGGTTTTTCCAGACATTGCTAGTGTAGAGTCGACTTTCTTGATAATTGACCCGCATTTGCCCTTTCTAGAGCCTAGTTGCTAATAATATCAAACACAAATCAAAAAGAAAAACAACCATGCTTATGAAGTCTCCCTTTTACTTTTAAACTAAAGTGTAAAGTACATTCCAAAACACTACAAAATAATAGTCCCTCATGCCTACCAGTTTTATGGGGGTGCACAAATAACCAAACACACTAGCTAGAAGTTTCTATTCAAGCCTCCACCACTAATGCCTTTGAAGCAGTCAATCCCATAAGATTCCATCGAAGCTAGTAATGAAACTTGCTCGCCTCCAATTAAACCCGCAAAACATGAAAGCAACTTCGCATCAAGGGTGCCACAACAAAGATAAAAATGATCGCCTCAAGACGAGGGCCAACCACCATGGCTCAAGGGCTCTCAACATCTCCGGAAATAAGCACTATATATCCCAAGCAAATGAGCCACCACAATGCAAATACCGGGCATAAAAGCCTTACCATCCACCTAAATCCCAATATTCAAGACATGAGAGTTGCCACAACAACAATGTTTGGCATGAGAGCCCGCAACCCAGATCAAGAAGTCAACATAAGAAATTAATGCATCAACCTAAAAGAAAACTTCAATGACGTGAGGCTAAAAACGTAGATGGGAAGGGGGGAGGGTAGGACAAACGACCACAAAGGGAGAGGCTGAAAAATGGCTGATGAAAATGAAACAGATGCAAATGGCCATAAATACTCTAAAGGGAACTCTTTCAACTAGCCTCAAGAAGCGGATTTTTCTGTTAATCTCGAAACACAGATAAATTATACTTATAGAGCCTAGTTACGCACACACTAAATACAAATTAAACAAGACAACAAACCATGCTGAAACAAAGGCAGAAAAAGAAGATATTAAAGTACTAAAAAAAACCAATGAACCTCGACAGTACCAAAACTAAAGCTCCATCAGAGTAGGGACTTGACTCCCTCAAGGAAACATCAACGGACATGACTCAAAACTACAGCTCCATAAAATAAAGAGTAACGCTTCAAACTTTACAAGTCCTCAGATAACAGAGCTTTAAAACACTTCGACCAAAAGGAAAACTAGTCGAGTGCAACTCAAAGCATACTCAAAACAACAAGCAGATAAGAAATCTATAAAGTTGAAACTATGCAACCACTAGGAAGGAAGTTTGAGAAGGCAACCTAAGGCAAAATGTGGAATCAAAAGCTTATGCAATCAGACATCCCAAACATCCATCAATTTATGTAATCGAGAACGAAAAGCCTAATAAAAATAAAGAAAAAGAAGAGGCCATGGAACAAGAGAATGAAGCTACACACCTCCCTAATAAACCCAACACCTACCAATTTCCAATGAAATGACAAGTCCAAGACGCACAACAAAATGATGTGACATAGACAACAAAAAAATGATGGCATGCGACTACTACTATAAGGCAAAAGTAAGGTTCAAAGGACAACTAGTCTGCATAATCTTGCATACCACCATATATACCGGCACAAGGATCAACCAAGGTGGATCGCCCTTCAAACCCCCCACGAAAGCATGTGGACACCCACTTGAAATTGACAAGTAAAGAACTTCAAGGTCCAACACATGCTATCAAAATAACCATAAGAGACCCTCCAAGATGCCTACAAAAGCAATTTCATGCAACAAACTCGACAAAGTAACAACAACTTTAGATGCCTCTCGAGATCAAGCATATAACAATAAACTCTATAGAAAATAGAAAAGAGTGATTTGAAAGGTCTCAATGGGAAGTGGACTAACAATCAAGAACTCCACAAACAAAAATTGAGTCAACTACACAAGCACGAGAAAAAGAAAACCAAATTGTCAATCTCCAAGAGAGCATAAAACATAAGTAGCCAAAGAACTTCGGCGCCATTGCAAAAATTTCAAGCCCAAATTACTATGAGGAACTAAGGGGACTAGAGATCAAAAGAGTCTCTTAATTGTACTTCAACCCTAAACCAAGTACGCTAATAAGCAAGGGCCATTATCACCTAATCCAAGAGTCATCTCCACCTCTTGACAAAATAACATGGAGAAAAGTAAAATTCTAACTCTAATGAAAGATCAAACCAAGGAAATTAGAATATGATGCAAAGTGTGATAAACAACTCTAGAAACATGTGACAAACTAGACAAATAAAACCTTTGTCCAAGAACTTCATAAAGGCAAGATATCATTGATGATAAACACCTTAACTTGAAAAAATTTTGAAGGAACTAACACAAAACATAGAGTTTATCAATATTTAAGATCAAGGAAAGAATTAAGTCACAAATCATCACATTCAAAAAATATACAAACATCTCAATAGCAAGTTTGGAAAATATGCAAGACAAATTATAGGGCCTATAAGATAGTGGAGCGTGTAATGGAAGAAATGCTACCCCTATAAGAAGGTAAAAATGTCAACTTAGAAAAAATGCTAAAGTCAAGCAATCCCCATTTCTACATAGCAGAAAATGAATAAGACTAACTATGCATAGCAAGGAAAATGAATAACAACACTAACTATGTGCAATGCCACCATATCTAGAAAAAGTTGTTGTCCAAAAAAAATTGAGACATTCAACAATACCCACCACCACTAACAAAAATCAAGTGAAGCCGCCATAAATGATTCTTCAAATTCAAACGTTTTCTAGCTCTTGTTTTTCAACAAAATCGTGATTTCCAAGCATATGCAAAACCAACCGACATAGACCTATTTTTCACACCCATAACAACAATTTGGAATTGTGTTTACCGCTTTTTGCAAGTGTACAAAGATAATGTAACCAAGATTGCCGAGTGAGCTTAATTCTCGGGCGATAAATGTAATAAAAATCGCTAATGCCGTGGTTTAGCCAAAATCTAGAGCAAATATCTAGACGCGCATATATTACAAACCCACCAAACCATCCCCCGAAAAGCTTTGACAAGAAATTTGTCCAATGAAAAAAGCAAAACGTTTTGAACCTAGACACACCGCTGAGCACGGAATGAGGTGAGGTGAACTAAAACCGCGATAACTTTTTGTACCACCAAAACAAGCTTTGAAGTGGACTCCGACAAACCGCAAGTCATTCCCTTATTATTCCCTTGAACCAACAACATGAGCATCCACAACATGAGAGTCTTCACATAAAATGCATGTATACCCCACTTAAATGCTTCTATCTCCACATCCATTGCCAAACTTAACACATCGCCTACATTTACACACCAAATGCATTCTCCAACTGAAGGATTGAAAGAGGTGAGAAACTTCAAAGACAAGTTAGTTCCGCCATCGATATCAACACAATCGGGCTATCAAAATCTTAAGCTCTAAGCCTTAATTACAAAATTGTTTAGCTTTTACTTCAAAGCAGTAAGCAAAGCTAGCATACTTCTACAAAACAACAAACCACTAGATGTCTAAAAGTAAGAGTTCCCTGCAAGCTCATAGGGCGGGCTAATAATTGCACTAACTCACAAGCCATGAATTGTGATGCTGCTTTGCATATCTCATTCATGAAGCCACATGACAATATAATGACCAACAAATTACTAATAAGATAGGAAATTAAAATTAAAATTAATATTAAGATTAAAAATGAAAACAAAAATACCACCTACGATGCTTTATAGTAAAGTAGAACTATTAGACAAAAAACGAGACCAATTACACCATGAACAATACATAGCTTCACACATGCAAAGAGTAAGTTTAACTAAAGAATAACTCGTGATATAGAGTATAGATCGTAACATAGATTTTTTTTTTTTGTCTAAATTCAAATTACAGATGAGCAAACCCAAATAACATTTGGTTAGAATCGGAAAATCCGTAATGGACATAGACTAAAATGTAAGAATAGACATAAAAAGGAATGTGAACAAACAAAATTCCAAGGTTACCTTGGGCTAAATTACCATGACTCCAAGAATTGTGCATAGTCAATTCCATGCCCCGCCAAACAAGAATTGATCGCCACAATCTAGAAAACCAAGGCTACCAAGCTGAAATTATCCATAGCTACACCTCCCCTTTGAGAAAATAATTAACAATTTTAATAGAGAAGTTTTGCCTGGTCCCTTTCCCTCAATTCTCCTCAAACAATTATCCACCATACATCCGACCTCATTGGCCTCTCCCTCGAATTAATAGCCAACCACCAATCCTGTATAAATTTGATGGTTTATCCCCGTGCATTGCAATTCGATTACCGCATTTCAAGAAGAGCTTAATTTAAAAGACATGGTTGTTCAAGATTCAGAGGACAGATTTAATAATATGGTCTTCAGTAACTCAAGGCAGAAAAATCTTATTGAGAATGATGATATCAACAAAGAAAAAATAAGTTATCCAGGAACAACGAAGGTTTTAGCTAATCAAACAATGTGTAGCAATTTAGATCAACTGGATAAAGGCATAATCAATTGCAGTTTAGGGATAATGGACATTATTGGCACACATATAGATCTGGTTCCATTGACTCAAGAGATGCAAGCTCAGGTGAATCAGGAAAAACTTGTGAACACTGAAGATATGGAGCAACTCATTTCCAGGCAAGTCTTAAACTCTCCCAACTCAGATAATTTGATTTCTAATTCTTCTTTCCTTTGGGCCGCCGCCCCGAAGCTACGGGGCCGCTGGAGCACCCGGGCTTCGTGGTTGTCTAGGCGTAGTGATGGATGGCGCCTGGGAGGTGCAGTGATGGGTGGCCGCCCGTGGAGAGTTGCCAGTTCGCAGTGTGCCCGGAGAGCATGCCCGGATCTGGAGCGCTTTTAGTGAGGAGGCACCTAACCGGGCTGCATTTCCCCTCGCGGGCTTCCGGAAGCCTTTCCCCTGGCTCTGGCGATTGGGCGCGGGGGGCCGGTTTTCCAGCACCCGGGCCAGAAGAGGTTACGGTGCCCGGTATGCTCGGTGAAGTCTTGTTCGTTGAGGTATGCTTATTGCTTTTTGCAATAGCATGGATTTTGATGCGTAGTCATCCCCGCAAATGCTTTTTCCCGTGGTTTTTAACCGGGCCATGGTGATTATGGTCCGCTCGTGGGCGGCCCTTGTTCTGGTTAGGGACTTCGGTCCCGTTTTGTACTTGTGGTCCCATAACCCGATTGGGTTCCGTGGACATTAAAAGTTTCTTCCTTCCTTCCTTCCTTCCTTTAAATCATGATTGTTGTAATTCTAAATTTTGGGATTGCTCTCACTCCTTAGCAACATTAAATCCTGATAAGGAAAACTCCAATCCAAATTGCCTTATTGACACCAACTGGGAAGATGACTCCTATCTACATAGGCCTTCTGATGCAGATGGGGGAAAAAATAATAAGACTTTGATTGAGAAATCTAAAGGGGGAAATGAATTGAAAGCATGCTTCATTTGGAACCCCAGCTGCTAATACCAGAGAAAAAGCTAATAGAAGATTGAGAAATCATTAAGGCAGTATTTTGTTCTTAAATGTCAATCTGCTTCGTCCGTGAAGATATTATCTTGGAATTTAAGGGGAATTAAGGGTCCCCTCAAAGGAAGACAAGCCATTGCTCAAATTAAACAATACAATGCAGACATCATTATATTACAGGAATTGAGGTTACCTCAATTTGAATGCTCAAATCTGGCAGACTGGATTTCTCCGTGGACGTTAAAAAAACTATTCTATTCTATTCCAGGTAATTCTTCTAGTTGGATTGAAGCAACACGTACCTCAGGAGGTCTCTGCATCATTTGGAAAAACCTGAAGCATATCACTCTTTTCAACAGCCCTTGCAAATCTTGGCAGGCTGTCACCTTCTCCTCTAATGATAACAGATTTGGAATTTTAAATATTTATGCCTCAACTGACTCGAGAGATAGAGAAATTCTATGGTTGAATATTGATAATTGGCTTCAAAATCAAGATATGTCAACTTGGATCTTGGGAGGAGATTTTAACACCACCCCTGCTTGGGATCTCAAATTAGGCAAGCATCTTAACTTATTCTGCAGAGAGAAGACTTCATGGAATAACCTTATGGATAATCATCTTATGCATCATATTCCCTCCTTCACTGCTAAATTCACTTGGAGCAACAAGCAGAATGGTAACAAAAGGGTCTATTGTGCCCTTGACAGATTCTACATTACAAATCTGAGTAATGATTTTTGGGATAATTGTTTGGTAACTAGTGATGAATGCACCTCCATTTCAGATCACCAACCTCAATTCCTATCTATTACACATGAAGTGGTTTTAAAGAGGCAGGGCAACATCCCCTTTAAATTTAATTGCTCTCTGCTCAAATCTGAGACCTTCTTCTCTGAATTTAAAGCCTTTTACTCCAACCTCCCAAGAGTTAGTATGACCAACTCTAGCTATGGAATAATTTTATTCGAATATTAAAGCCTCTAAAAATTGGATTAAAAGCTGGGCTAAAGCGCATCATGATCAAAGGAATTTGGAGAAAAACAGATATCTTCAAGAGATTAAACAGGTGAGAATGCAACTTCAACAAGACCCCCTTAATTTCAGCCTTCATTTGCTAGAAGGGGATTTGGAGAATGCAATCAAAGTTATTGAAGAAATTGAAGCTAAAGGTGCTGCAATAAGATGCAAATTGAAGTACTATGCTAATATGGATAAGGGTAATTCCAAATTTTTCTTTAGGGTGGCTAAGAATAAGCTTTTGAAATCGAATATTTTTAAAGTTCATAATGATAACAACGTCATATTGGAAAGCCACTCTGATATCTCTAATTTCTTCGATAACAAATATTGTGAGCTTTTCTCTGATCATTTCAATGATCCCTCTACTGCCAATAAAGCAAATATTTTCTTTGATATGGTGAAGAACTTCTCTCATCAGCAGACTCATAATGAGTATGGTCATATGAATGATAACTTATCTACCCCTCTTAGTCTTGAAGAAGTCTACAACACTTTAAGATCCCTTGCGAAATGAAAGAGTCCTGGTCCTGATGGTTTGCCAACTGATTTTTATCTTCACTTCTGGGATGTTAGTCACTGTGATTTTATTAGAATGGTCCATCATTTCTGGCTATCCAACCATCTTCATCCTGCCATCTCTGCTGGACTTATTTCTTTAATCCCCAAAAATGAGGATCCAAAAGCTATTTCAGACAACATTTCAGAGGTTTGTGCCAAAATTATTGCCAATCGAGTTAAAGGTCATCTTCAAAATAATATTAGTCTTTCTCAATCTGCATTTCTCCCCAATAGATATATTCTAGATAACTACATTGCTGCTGTTGAAGGTCTTCATTGGAACCAGCATACTAATCAAAATTGTGTTCTCTTGAAATTGGACTTCTAAGGCCTTTGGTTAATCGCTCAATCGGAAATTTATAGATTATGCTCTTGGCAAGTTTGGTTTCTCCAAAAATTATCAAATTGATCCATGGTCTAAATTTCATCTTATATATCTCAAATGTCATAAATCAGATATATGCCACATGATATGTCATATCTCATAAGTCATAAGTCAAATATGTGTCATATAGTATATATAATAACATATGTCACAAGCATATCAATTTATATATAAACTAGTTACGATGCACACCATTGTTGGGCATTAGTGTGGGCATAAGTTGATGAACCTGTTAATATAATTTATACTTAAATAAGTATAAATTCATAATTTATACTTAAAAAAATTTATACTTAAAAATAAAGTATAAATAAGAATTCTAAATAAAGATAAATAAGAATTCTAAATAAATATACTCATAAATATACTTATAAATAAGTGTATTTATTTTAGAATAAAATAAATATGCTTTATTTATAAGTATATTTATGATTTTAAGTATATTTATGAGTGGGATAAATTTAATTATAATTTCAGTATAATTTAGGAAATATGCTTACCTTTTTCTGTATTCTGAGTTTGTCGTTCACTCCTTAATTCTCGTGCATCGATTAACTGTCATAAAGCTCATTCGCACTTAAGAACTTAAATCTGATGAAATATATTTCGCTAAGGCATTCACAGCTATAATCCATGTTAGCCCATATTCTTGTA
Organism: Isoetes taiwanensis; assembly: GCA_021234155.1. Taxonomy (NCBI): domain Eukaryota; kingdom Viridiplantae; phylum Streptophyta; class Lycopodiopsida; order Isoetales; family Isoetaceae; genus Isoetes; species Isoetes taiwanensis. The sequence goes on from JAJEKV010000101.1 coordinate 3,144,534, forward strand.
GACAGCAACAACTTTTTGATCCAATAATAAAATCCGATTAGTATCCAAATCACAAAACAGAATACCATCGACTAACACTTGAAGTCGCACTAACTTGATATTTTTATCATTTGTAGTTAAACAATAGTCATCAATAAATGACATTGGTACGTCAAGTTCGTGAAGTCGTACAAAACCCGATGTCAATATAATAGAGTGGTTTTGTTTCGTTTTCACAAATGAAGGAACTAATATTGCCATGATAGCTATGACTAAAGATGTTAAGATAGCCATAGAAAATAATAAATTCTGCAAAAATAATTAGAGCAAATTATAAAAAAGCCTTTGTATGCAACAAAAGCGCAATAATGAAAACCTAATACTAACAACTAGTCAACGCACAAAAATACATGGACAAATTCTGAGTATAAGTATATACATATAAATATAAATATACATAAATAAGTATAATTTATACTTAAAATATAAGTATAATTATGAATAAAATATAAATTTATAATTTATACCTAACCTGTCTTGTTCCCTAGGGATTCAAGTCCGCATTATTCAACTACCATGAGCCGCCAACCCTTATCGCCCACTAGCCTTACACCTAGTGAAGCCTTAGAGACCATTCGCCATCACCTTAATTGGCCAATTCCCTCTCTTATTTACTTATTTAGCCTTTACTATCCTTATCGTCTAGAGATAAGGTATTTGCCCCTTTTACCTTTTTTAAATTTCTTTGATTACAAGCTTGTCCAAGATCTGACATTACTAACCAATTTCAATCCTTCCTTTATTTGTATTCAACAGCCTATATGTCATTTCCCCTATTGCAACCATAATGCATTGGTTTCTAAATATTCGCATTATTTTTTTGCTTAACTATTCTTCTCTTTTAACCATCACAAATCCATTTGTATTTACATTTCCTGCATCAAGATCTGTTGCTAAATCCTTAGGTTCCTTTAGTTACCGAGATCATCAATAAATGACATTGGTGCATCGAGTTCGTGAAGACGTACAAAACCCGATGTCAATATAATAGAGTGGTTTTGTTTTGTTTTCACAAATGAAGGAACTAATATTGCCATGATAGCTATGACTAAAGATGTTAAGATAGCCATAAAAAAAATAATAAATTCTGCAAAAATAATTAGAGCAAATTATAAAATTTATGCATGTGACATATATAATGACATATATATCTTAAATGTCATAAATCAGATATATGCCACATGATATGTCATATCTCATAAGTCATAAGTCAAATATGTGTCATATAGTATATATAATGACATATGTCACAAGCATATCAATTTATATATAAACTAGTTACGATGCACAACGTTGCTGGGCATTAGTCTTGGTTTAAGTTGATGAACCTGTTAATATAATTTATACTTAAAAATAAAGTATAAATAAGAATTCTAAATGAATATACTCATAAATATACTTATAAATAAGTGTATTTATTTTAGAATAAAATAAATATGCTTTATTTATAAGTATATTTATGATTTTAAGTATATTTATGAGTGGACAAATTCTAATTATACTTTATGCTTACCTTTTTCTGTACTCTGAGTTTGTCGTTCACTGCTTAATTCTCGCATCGATTAACTGCCATAAAGCTCATTCGCACTTAAGAACTTAAATCTAATGAAACATATTTCGCTAAGGCATTCACAGTTATAATCTGCATGTTAGCCCATATTCTTGTATTGTGCACAACTTTTTGATCCAATAATAAAATCCGACCGTATTTAAATGATGAAACAGAATACCATCGACTAACACTTGAAGTCGCACTAACTTTTACATTTTTATCATTTTGTAGTCAAACAATAGTCATCAATAAATGACATTGGTACATCAAGTTCGCGGAAGTCGCATAAAACCCCGACATGTCAATATAATAGAGTGGTTTTGTTTGTTTCCACAAATGAAGGAACTAATATTGCCATGATAACTTATATGCATTGCTTTTTGGAATGCTTATTACATATTTCTGGTACTTTGATCTATCTAACTGGTCAAATACCTGAATAATATGTACTTTTCAATCTATAATTAATGGAAAAAATATTTCATTCCCTAAAAAAAAAAAAAAACCCTTAAATCTGTTTCCAGACTTCCATCCTTGATATTCCCGACTGGAAATACCAAGTCTGCCTTTAGCGGCCCTAGAAAATTGACAGGAACAGTAATTGTAGAATACGCCATATGTCCCTTTTGACAGGAATTGACAGGAATTGTAGAATACGCCATATGTCCCTTTTGTCTCACATAAATACAGTCATCAATATTGCAGGTTTTATCAAAGAACCTGTGATCAATCTTCAATTTGAACTTCTCTTTATATATTATCTTTTCCATTTTCATTGCAGCAGTCTTGGCCATCCTTTCCTGTTCAGGGGTAATATTTCCTAACATGACCCAGGCTGTCCTGCTAATAGGAGCAAGTGCTCCAAAGTTCTTCGTACGCCATATGCCTTGATTACAAAACATTGCGTGTCCTTCCACCAGTCTCTCTGGTATTATAGGAAAGATATGGCAATTGTGTAATGTGAAGTTAAATTCCTTGTCATCTTCTTCTTTTGTCTTGGCAGCTTTGTTGCCCATGGCAATTTTATCCTGTTCTGAAAGCAGGGATTCACCAAAGGGATCATCATCCACATCCTCTTCATCATTTGTCACCACATTTTCACATACGACATTACTTAGGCAGGATTTCTTAATTTTGTTAGCCTTTTCCAAGGCTGGTACACCTGTAAAAAACTGTGTTTTTGCAGCATCTTCTTCTATGGTCCACTTATAGACCTTATTTGGTAATTCTTCATATACTTCCTCCAGTATTTTATTGGTAGCATCCCAATCCTCACAAACTTTGTTCAGTCTTGGTACAAGCTCTAACCAGTCGCTAAAGCCCAGATGTGATATAGCTGATAACTGCTCAGGGGTCCTCATTGCTTCTTTTTCCAGCAGCAACATGTGTACTTTGGGGCCTTTAAGACATGTTAATAGTGTCTGCACTGCATTGCTGGGACATATAATCTTGCTCGAGCCATATCCCATTGGTCCGAGGTCTCTATTCCATGTTGGAGGCACGAACTCAATCGTTTGTGTCTCACCATCATCCTGCAACCATACATTCATTCTTTTAAGTACATATCTGTAATCTCCAACTTGCTCAAATCTTTACCAATAGATATGATGCCTCACTGGTAAGACCAATGAAATGAATTATCTAAAAAAAAAAAAACCCGGACTTAACTAGTCAGGACAACAATCCTTCTAGCCAATCAAACTACCGCGGTCAATCCTTAAGTAGTTTAATCATTCTATACATTGTCTTGAGCTTAGGACAAAGATAGTGCATCATATCCAGGTCTATACAATTTTTATCTTTGCTTTCTTATTCTACAACTTCTTTTTACCTTTATGGTCCATGTTAAGCATGTCCTCTCATATGTTTGGTCTTTTACTTTATGCATGTATACCTGCTATTAGGACCAGGCATCTGGCTGAAGTTCAATGTTTTTGGAAAGTCTTAAGGAGTCTGTTTAAACTTGACCATGCAACCACATACTTTCTTTTAAAAGAAAGGAAACAAAGACGACAAGGGTGAGCCTTAACTTTTTGCATGCTTTTCCACATGCCATATCTTTTTACAGGCCCTTTTTTTTGGATTTACAACCTGCCATAATCATGCATGCGTTTCATGTTCTTAACTCCCTTTTTAATTTCTTATTGTCATGTTTTCCTTTTTATGGTAGTGTATCCAGCTTTCTGGGATTTTAAGGCTTCAGATATATCCTCATTCAGTAAACGTTATGCTTATTTTTCATACATACCCAGTCTCCATTTTACTGTTTTACCATATATGGCTAACTTTAAGTAGTCAATATTTACATTTAACTGAACAGGCCTATACTTCTGTTCCTTGCCTTTACCGATACCTAAACTTACATATTATGCGTGACAGAGTTTTACTCCCTTGAACCTAAGCATGTCCAGCATTATTTTTACAAGGAAGTCTGAGTTACTTTTTTTTAAAACAACTCAGTTCAGAAACCAGCATAGATACAGTTGCAGGCATTTCATTTTCAACCAACAAAGTCAAGTTAGAGCAGAATACTAAAGCAAAATATGCTAGAACCATGAAGAACTGCATTTAAATGTTGGAAATCTGTCTTGAATATGTAGCATTATAACAGGGGGTTTTTTTTGTGATTTTATACGCTTTTTGGCATGGTTTTCATATGATTTCATGAGCGTATTGCATGAGGCATACTAATCAGTATATCTAGAGTGCACTCCGCATTTTATTGTCTAAATTCTATATGACCAATGGTTTACCCATACCCTCCACAAATAAATAAAAAAAAAAAAAAAAACAAATGGCATGCAGGGCTCGAGAACCGTTGCTTTAGGGTTGTGTTGATTAGGGTTATAATGCTAGATATTGATTTCGAAGCTGTGAGGCAAATCCTTTTACTTCTCTGAATCATCAAAGAGGAAGGAACAAGTCTCTCCTTTGATTTCGAAGCAGCAGAAGCTCCGAGGCTTTTTTTGTTTCCACAATGTTTCTCCCTTAGTAGACGAATGGACAGAGAGTTTTGCCTTGCCGGAGTCTGCCCGCCACATGGTTAGATTTGCTCTGTTTAACAGAAACAAGAAGTTGAATAACGACTTCCCACCATCACAATCTGAAGCTGAAAGCCTCGACGGGACATTCTATCTGTGTGATGCTCTGGAATTTGGTCCTCGGCTGCTTGGGAAGTTTCTTCGGCGTGAAGACGTAATTCTTCAGATTACAGAGGTCTGTCAAAAACCCATCATTTACTTTCTCTACTTAAAAGACAATTTTTGCTCCATGCTTACTGGTAAACTGGTTACAAAAATTAAGGCATATAGACAAAATGACATGGCATCAGGGCAACAATATGCAGCATTCATGGTGTTTGTCTACTGGGACACAAGATTGGGTTCTGTTATGGAGAGCATTTACAGTGGCGTGCCAATGATTGGATGGCCGTTTGAAGTGGAGCAGAGTACTAACTGCAAGATTATTGTTGAAGATAGAAATATAGGCATAACGTTCTCAAAGGGAAAAATAACTGAAGAGAAGGTTCAGAAAGCTATTGAAGACCTAATGAGAGGATCTAGAGGAAAGGTTGCCAGGAATAATGTGGAAAGGCTTTGTCATGCAGCGAAGAAAGCTCAAATGAAAGATGGCTTGTCAAAAGGGGCTTTGAAGGATTTTGTGAACATATGGCCGGCACTGGAAGTGAATGAAAGAAAGATGATATGTCCCACCTTCATACTCATCCGAGCTTGGTAAATTCCTTATCTATGAAAATGATATCAGAATTATGATTGAATTACGTTTTTGTATACAATGAAATTTGCTAATGAAGGGATTGTCTTTTAACAGAACCCTGTGAAGCCTGATTCTGTTACTATTATATGGTGTATCTAATGTTGCCAATACATCTTCGTTCTTTATTGGTTAAGGTATCTCATCGTGCAGGAGCTCTTCTGAAAATGTTTGGCAGGATATTTCATTATGTTTGTTGTGTCTGGAAGCCATGATGTTCAGAAGTGATTGCTTGTATCACAGTGTTTTTAGAAACACATTGTTGACATTTCAAATATTGAAAAGTTCAAAGTTCAAATGTATTCAGGGATCTGATGTTATGTTCTTAGGTGCATAGTATTGGTAAAGATATGTCCTCCAGCCAAATGATCCACTGCTTTTGACACCGCTCCGTCTACCATATCTTCTCCAAACATCTTAAAAAGCATTGATTAGCAGGATTTTTAGTACCTCCATTAATCAAAGTAGGGTATTCGGAGTCTCAGGCTCAAACTCTAAATTTGGAGCCTATAAATTATGCAATTTAAAATATATAACACATCATTCATTTTGTACTTTTATTTTATTTTGATTTCTATTTTTTTGTTTACCTCAGAGTTTATCTATGTTCGTTTCTTTTGGGGCCCGAAGGGCCGAAAAATTTTTCTAATATAACAACCAACATAACTACTATTAACATTAATTAACACAAACCATTACATTGAACATTATAAAATTAAATTCCCCCTTAAACCCCCTTTTGTTTGGGTGCATATTCACACGGGGGGTGACTCCGGGCAACGAGAGCTGTTGGATAGGCATATTCACCCCTATTCCTTAATGTACACCGTACACGAAGTTCCTCGTTTGTGGGGTATGGATGTATAGAATTTGTTATACTGTATAACAAAATTTGCAAAATACTATAAGATTTCAGGCAATATACTATATGGTGTTGATTTTGTACGTGCAAAACATAATTACAGGGGCTCTCGCTGCCCTACGTCACCCCCCGTGTGAATATGCACCCAAACAAAAGGGGGTTTAAGGGGGAATTTAATTTTATAATGTTCAATGTAATGGTTTGTGTTAATTAATGTTAATAGTAGTTATGTTGGTTGTTATATTAGAAAAATTTTTCGGCCCTTCGGGCCCCAAAAGAAACGAGCATAGATAAACTCTGAGGTAAACAAAAAAATAGAAATCAAAATAAAATAAAAGTACAAAATGAATGATGTGTTATATATTTTAAATTGCATAATTTATAGGCTCCAAATTTAGAGTTTGAGCCTGAGACTCCGAATACCCTACTTTGATTAATGGAGGTACTAAAATAACAAAAATAACAAAAATAACAAAAATAACAAAAATAACAAAAATAACTTGTCTCCAGGCATCTTCCCCCTTCCTGTGGTTGCCTTTGTATACTCATGGACAACTACACCCAGTTGTCGAATTTACGCATGCGCATTCCCAAGCGAGGTGGAGGAGAGCAGGTATTATTTCTATTGAACAGTGGTATTTTGGTATTGACATTGCTCCTTGGCAATGGTTTCAGGAGACATATGGATTGTTGGATAAAGATATCAGTATATGGGCTTGTGTAGCAAGTGCTCTTCCTCTAATTAAGAAGGTGGGTAACAAGAGATGCTGGAACTTTGTTCAAGGTATTAAAAAAGGCAAGAAGCTAGTCAGTTCATGCTACAGATTGCTTACCTCCTCAAATACTTTATCACCTTCTCGAAAATGGCACTTACAAACTTTGCCTTCTCAATGGCAATCCATCTGGAACCTTGTTTGGTCTAAATATAATCCTCCAAAGGTAAATGTTCTACTTTGGCGTGTGATTCATCTCTTTGAGAGTTAATGAGATGGTTCATCGCTTTTAAGCCTGAGTAAGCCCACTTTGCCCAATGTGTGAGCTTGCATTGAAACATTGGATAATGCTATATTTGTGTGCAGAGCTGAGTAGTCTTAGGTCCCGGCTACATTCTCTCTTTGAGTATCTTTGGATAGTCAAAGACTTTCTTTTGGTATTTATCCAAATCGCTGGATCGCTTCTAAAAGGATTGCATTTCACATGGCAAAGTCTTGGCTAATATGGAGTGTATGGAAGGCTTAAGAAAGGTCTTTTATGATAAGTGTATTTCTTTCCTCGTGTGGTGCTTCAAGAAATTGTGAAGAAGTTGTATAATTGTTTTCGATCTCCAATTGGCCTCGATCATTATTAAAATTCCAATATGGAGTGATCATCTAAAAGTGATTGATGCTTCAGTGGACATTTTTACTTCGGGAAGTACTTTGTAATATTTTGAGTGTATAATATGAAGTAAATCACGTTCTTCAAAAAAAAAAAAAAAAAAACAAGTATAAATGCATACCATCATTATATTTGTAATAAAAAAACAAAAAAAAAGAGAGAAAAGTTCTGGGCAACTAGTTAAACCTAGACCGTGACATCCACCCTCACCAATCCTTTGGGGCCATTATTTTTTAACCATAGGGTATCTTCACCATTACTGCATACATAGGTAGTATTCCTTAGAAAGCCAAAGGAGAGACTTTTATTGATATCAATCTATGTTCCATTCAAATATAACCACCATGGTTTGAAAAATACATCAGATTTATCTAAAATGAACATTGCATTGTGTATCAAATGAATCCAATTGGTCCAAGTCTCGAATTCTTAGGTCGCAATTGCCTTAGTGTGACCAAGGAATGTCCTAATTCTAGATTTTTGTCATAATTCTATTGCCATCACTTTGACTCTAGCCAACACTTGGCTTATTCATAAGCTTATTTCCCACTGAACCATGAATCATGGTATTTGCTCAAATTAAAAAAAAAAAAACATCAATTCCTCAATGTGATATTCATAGATTTCAACAGAGTAGAGATAATAATATGGTCAATTCACAAGCATTCATTGTCTCAGAAAAACATTAACTGGCATTCTCACAACTTAGTTTTCAACTAGAACCATTGGCATACATTATTCACCATTAAAACTATTGAAACAAATGATCAACCATCGAAAGTATCAGAAAGTAATTTTCATCAGAGCAATGGGGATTGACCCATTTATCGTGCTCCTCGACCGACCTTTCAAAACAAGCCCCGTGATCTCCAACCGATTCGATCAAGGCTCTTCAAGCACGTATTAGTTATTTTATCTATTCATCTTCATTTATTCTTCGATCGTCCGGGCGGTTTTGCACCACCAACCGATTCGCATGTTGCTTTGCTCTATAGCATTGGGCCGAGCTTTAATAGAGCAAAATAGTAGTTATGGTATCCCAGGAATTAGCATAAGGTATGTCCTCGATTCTTCTCTTTCTTTTTGTTTTCTCACATAGTCTTATGGTTCTAGAAAAAAAAAAACCTTTGATCATTTATCATGTAGATATTTCCTAGGTTATCCCCTTGAAGCAATTAGAACAATGAGTTAGATAATTGCTTCCAAGGTATTTCTCTGATTTTTCATAAGCCTTGAATAGGTTAGAACCATAATGTTTATATAACCTTTTCCTCAATTATCCTTTTTCACAATTTTGATTTGACCATATCTTTTTCATTCCCCCTTCAGATCACAATTGTCATTCTCTTTACAGTTCAAATCTTCTGCCAGTCTCTTGAATCTGTTTCCACTTAATGCCTTTGTGATAGGTCAGCTAATTGATATTCAGACTTAATATAGCTAAGCTGTATAAAATTTCTATTCACTATTTCCCTAATAAAGTGCATCTCCAATTCTATGTGCTTGGTTCTTTCATGGAGAACGAGATCCTTTGTCATTGCAATGCAGTTTTGGCTATTACAGTAAAAGGTCGTTGCCTTTTGTGGAGTTCCTAATTGCCTAAAAATCTTTCTCGCCCATATAATTTCCTTAGCAACTAATGTAGTTGTTGCATACTTTCGATTCTTTGTGGATAATGCTATTGATCCTTGTTTCTTGCTTCTCCAACTAATCGCCCTTTCCAAGAATTAGTGTATAGTTAGAGGTTGACTTCCTCTCATCTAAATCCACGAGTCTGCATCATGTATGCTTTTAGTTGTAAATCCTCTGAGTTGAATACTAAACCAGCATACTGAGAACCCTTTAGATATCTTAGAACTTTTTTCGCAATCCAAAGGACCCTTTCCTCGGATTGTTATTATATCCGCCGTAACATTTACTACGTATGCTATATCTGGTCTAGTATTGTTTGCCACATACAAAAGACTACCAATCAATTGTCTGTATGAAATGGATTTCATTTCTTCCTTTTCCTTTTTCATCCTCGGACAAAGATCTTTAGAGAGTTTGCATCCTGGAAGTACCGGTGTCTTAACAGAGTTGCAATCTTGCATGTTAAACTTTTCAAGCATATATTATACATACCTGGTGTGTGTCAGTGTAAGAATCTTTTTCTTCTTGTCTCGAAACACTTCAATTTCAAGGAATCTTTTTAACTCACCTAAGTCTGTGTCTTTTCTTTCAATTGTGAAGATTCAGCCCCAAACCTGTGAAGATGTTGGGCATGGAAAATAATCTCCATTTCCTTGTGCTGCAACCAGCATGATCCACATTGGATGTAAATTGTATAGTGAATGCATCGTAGGAGTTATTTCCAGAAATCTGCTTCTTCAAAGAATAATTCACAGCTCTCAACCTTGTAAATCCATTCATATTGTAAGAGAGTAGAATGCATGAAGGGATGTTCAGCAGAATACCCAGCAGCATGCATACCCGGGAACACTCAAATCCGGGCAACCCTAATTCGGCAGAATAAAACCAGCAACATATATATCCGGCCAACACCCAATCCAGGCAACCCTAATCTTGGACCGCGATCAATATATCCAACGGCCGTCCATTTTCAGAAGTTTATCAAAAAGCATCGAGCAATAAAAATAGACATAGAAAAAGTGCCCAAAGGAAATTTCGAATGCTAATAAAACATGTGTACAAACCCTAAGCCATGTATCTGCTTAATAGTCAGGTTGCCAAATAAGGAAAAGATGATCAGATTTTTTCTTTTGCCAGTAGTTGAAATTTTTAACCATAGCACAAATGTAGCCAGTCACATTATAACGAAAAAGGTGCTCCAATACCCTAAGAAATACCCCCAAAAAATACCTATGAAATCCCCCTTTTCTGTCAAACAACAGGGGATAAAATGTATTTTTGGAATTGGGGTATTTGGCCACAATCCCCTTTTCCTCATTTGCATGTTAATACCCTATTAAACTGGTGTCGCAATCCCCCATTCAAAGAATGTGAATTCATACCATGTTATCATTCGTAAGAGATAATACCGTGTTCAAGGGATACCCTATTTAAGATCATACCCAAATAATACCCTGTTACAAATAATACCCCATTCCAAATAACATACCTTGTTTCAAATACATACCCTGTTACAAATAATACCCCATTCCAAATATCATACCCTGTTTCAAATAACATACCATGTTCTCCAAATAACCCTGTTATCATTCGTGAGATAATACCCTATTGTCATTCATAAGAAAATGCCCTGTTATACATTTGTAAGATAATACCCATTTCAAAAATACGTTGATAAGTAACAAATTGAACCAGTAACAAATTGATAAGATTTCTCATTATTTTCAAAAACAGCAGTAACAACTGATCAGATTTCAAGAAACAAACAAATCTAATACACAAAATTCTGCTTATCCAGGCTGTTTCCTAGCAGTTAACTGAGAGTTTTTGCTCAACAAGTACTCTACCACTAAGTCCAACTTATGTGCTTGTGTAGTTCTCTTAGTACCTATGAACGTTCGCTGCCTTGCTTTGTTCTTCTCTGCCATGAACTTGTTCAATTGAGAATACATTTGATCCACGTTCGAGATTTTCAGAAGGTTTTTCCTTCACACTGCGAAAAGACAACATATTAAAAAGAATGCAAGCATACTCAAATTTCAGATTTTAATCACATTGATAGACGTTTTTTACCTTAACTCCAAGGTGTTCACATGGATTGCATACTTCTCTTGAGAAGACACAACATTCTCCTCCTCTTCCTCTGAAACGAACAAATAAAAGCAAGTCAAGACTAAGTATGAACTTAAAGATAAAAAATGAGTATGAAGAACAATTCCTCCTACATTGTACAACCATTGAAATTGTGGACTAAAAAAATTGCTGAAATTGTGGATTAAAAAGACAAGATCATGTAGGAAATGCCATGAATGCATGATCAAGCCTTTAGCTTCAAGAAAAATTCCTTTTATACAAAAGATAATGCGATACTTTGCAAGTCTATGAAGGTGGTCAGCATGTGAACTCGTGCGACCTTGATAGAGTTATTAAGCATCATGGTCAATTTGTGGCAGTGGAGTTTGATACATATCAAAATTCTGAATCTCCATGGAGTGACATAAACAACAACCATGTGAGTGTTGATGTTACCAATACTACCTCCATCAAACCATACAACCTTTCAAGCCGGGCCCGGATCTGGGCGGTTACAACATCACAGCTTGGGTTGCCTACCATGGTAGCAATAAAACATTGGATGTTTGTGTTTCTAATTCATCTTCATCTTTCTGTTCCAAGCCCTTGATCTCTGTTGTAGTAGACATATGTGGGGTATTGAATGCAACTAAGCTTTATGCAGGATTTGGATCAGGCACTGAAGGTGGTTATGAATATCATGACATGTATTCATGGGGTTTTTGGTCTGATACACAGGCCAGTCCATCACCATCTCCAAGCCCGTCTTTTGCTAGTCTAAATCTGCCTCTCAGAATGCAGTTTATCATGGCACTGGCCACATGTAATGCCAATTTGATGTGGGAGGTGGGCTTTACCTAACCTCCAACACAAAGAGAGTATAAACTTAAATTTACCAACATGCTCAACATACTTAGAGAGTAGGAAAGTAGATTCAATAGCAATGGTGTGAGATTTAAATTCTAAATATAAGGGGAGACCTGATTTGGCTGAATGTCATCTTCAAAATCATCATCTTCAATAGAATTAGACAGGGCCACAATATCTATGTTGCTAGTAGATGCATCCACACCCTTTGAGATCTTGCTGCATGGCTGAAGTCTTGGTATAAATTTCCCCCGATACCGTGAGCCTTATTGGGATCTAACCCATTATGTTTACACAGCTCAATCAATTGGGCTTTTGGGGTGGTGTTGCCCCATGTTCCAAGCCATTCCTCCAAAAACTCACAACCGGCTCGGTATGGCCCTTATTCTCGAAGCCCTCAAGTCCGGCTTGCTTTGCTCATGCTTCAGATGCAACTTGAGATGAAGAATAAGGCAGTAACATATAATATTTATAGACCAATACAAACCCTAATAGATCCGTAGATATACTATCATACTTAGCGCCATAGCAAAACCCTGTGTATGGATTACAAGACCGATTAAGACAAAGCATGAGATTAGTTACCTGAATCCGACTGTCACTATGAACACGTAAGCAACCAGTTTGTATATCATGATTATTGACAGAGGAATTTGTTCCAGATCAAGCCACGATCCAGCGCCGTCGCCTGCCGGAAGTCATCTCTCGGTTTAGGCTTTGCCATAGTGCTAGGGTTTCGTCACCATATGGAAATCCGGCATTTGCTTAATCAGTAAAGTTACCTGGATCAGTCTGCCAACAGGCTCACCTGTCACAACCAGCTCACAGATCATGATTATATCAGCAGAAAATGCTCACGGCCATTCAACTATCCAGAACCATCCAAAGATAGCTGTAGATAGTCTCATACTCGGGGTCCCGTAACCGGACATGGTTTCGTCTGCTGTTAGGTTAAAATTAGAGCAATTCGATTTTCTTACTTTCAATATTCACTAGTAATGGGTGCTCGGCGTTGCCGGACATAAGTACGTTCATCCATGAACTACGACGTGCTACATTGGTATATGGCATTGTAAGTGTTCTATCAATTGAGATATTTTGTTCATATAATTGAGCTTATGAATAGGTTACGTTAGCTGAAAACTATCATTTGTCTAAATATATTTATTCCCTAGACACACACGGACAACCAGCAACCTTAGCAACAACAACTAAAACCTTTGCCTCGAAAGCCTATTTATTCCAAGATAACCTTCCTTTGAGCAACATTTCAAGATCACTTATATTTTTTTGGTCAGGTATTTTTTTTTTGGTTCTATAATAAGAAGATTTATGTTGTCCCAACATAAGGAGCATTCCAAGGCTTAGATATAGTTTATGTTGAGTCAATAATTCAAGGGTTAAAGACCCATGCATAGAGTGCATTTCATTGATTGGAAAAGGCTTTTTCAATAAGCTCTATGTTTGATTTATTATAGCTTACACAGAGAAGGTCCCAAAGGATAGAGAGAAGCGAATGTCTTCAATATTGACCCGGCTAATTTCTCATCTTCCACGCATTTTTTCTAATTACAATCATGTTGCAGTGAGGCGGATTAATTGAACAATGCAACAAATAGTTGTGATGCATATTCCTAGTTGCACAAATAGCCTAGGACCTCAGTAATGTTCTGAAGCATGTTTTATATTTAGCTAATGCAAGAATGCTCTGAATAAAACTAAATGGAGAAATGCAAAATTAAAGCACACTAACATTATTTGCTTCTCCATCAAAGCCTAGGGGAAAATAGTAAGTTTTTTCTGCCCTTAAAACTTTTGGGTCTAAGTATGCTCAGTGGTATTGAAGTCAAAACTTACTTGGGCTGTTTTTAAGAGCTGAACAATAACATATTTGCAACGACAATGGAAGAATGTGGACCCTCAAGTCCTTTTGCTAGAAGATTTTTTGTTTAGCAATGGTTTCTAAAGCAATAAGGTTGTATTCGAATTGCTAATTGCTAGTGATGTATACATGAGACCCTCAAGTCCTTTTGCTAGAAGATTTTTTGTTTAGCAATGGTTCTTCTAAAGCAATAAGGTTGTATTCGAATTGCTAATTGCTAGTGATGTATACATGAGCCATTTATCTTCAGTCAAGGGGCAATGGCATAATTTGGCACCATTCACTTTAGGTGCAATTATTTAAACAGGTGAACTCCTTCCTGCCACCACATGCACATTTTCCATGTATGATGATCCACCCTAGGTTCTTGATATTGAAATCGACTTGTGCTTATTCAAGAACTATCATGATTTTTGTCAATAGGGATGCCACATGCAGCTTGATATGGTATGAAGTCACTTACGAATATCAAGATTAATCAAAGTCTTTTCATTTATCATGGAAGGGTTCGTTGCAAGATGGTATATATGGTAGATTCAAGTAATATCTTGATATAAACATAAATAATTTCAGTTCTTTCATCAGCTATTTCTCTAAATATTAGAGCCACACGCCGTTGGCAAATTTCACATCTCAAGACAACACCTTTAGCAGATGAAGTTAAGTCTGAGTGCTGACTGAAAGTTGTGACTGAAACATCAGTTGAACTCAAGCATACATGTAATATGCAAGGCACAAAATATAGGTCTTTCTCACAGTTATAAGAGCACAGTAAAATCATAGCAAGCTATGTAAAACAATAAGAAAACATATGCACAGACTTTTCTATTGCCTGTTCAGGACAGAAACGAAATACCTCCTGCGTTCTATACCTTTCCTTTCTGGACTGTGCAAAATAGAAATCTACTGTCTTATAACTTCTTTTGCACATGCTCGACTATATTTCTTATCCTTACCTTGGGTAAAAATCCTAGTGAAGGCAGTGAAGGCAGTTAATACAGTGCGATAGAAAGCACCAAGCCTTCAATCTCAGTTGTACTGGACTGTACGACATTACATAGATAAGAAAGCTACAAACATAAATAAATACCTCTGCATTGTCGATGGCTAGATCCTTGGCATCACAGAAAATCTGCTAAGTCAAAATAAATCCAATCAATCATTAATCTACTATATATCTAATATGGAAAAAGTGACCTACCAAGAAGATGATGAATCCATGTGATTGATAAACAAAATGGCTGTCCTTGGATTTCTGACCCAATTGCTGAAGAGGCTGCCAGAAAAGAAGCTGCTGAAGCAATACCTCTTTTAAATTTGTCAAAGAACTTTTGCTTGTGCCCATGAAACAACAAATCCTGCACACATAAATCATATTTCCATGAGCAAAATTATATCAGCACAAATGATATGGAACCGATAGCGTTCTTTCAACAATGTTTAAAGAGGAAGACTATTGTGCCTTTGCTTGTATCGAAAGCAACATATCCATTAATACAAATCATATTACCACAAATGATAAGCTAAATGTTAGTGTTGCTTAATTCATCTGATAAGTTCAGATCATGCCCTAGGTATGAAAATGTACATTCCTCGATGATGCATTAAAATGCAACTTTCAATGACTTCTTGGCAGTAGCACAACTTATTGCATATTTGTTTGACACATTGAGCTCCAAATGCACAAACGAATGTCAACAAAAGTCTCCCATAAAGCGAGGAGTCAAACTGCCATTGTCGAACTTTATCTGAGATGGTATGGCCATATAACAGTGCCAATGAGTATAGCCTAACAGCTAACAAAGACATATCTTACAGACAATTATGCCAACCTCTCTAGTGTCATAGGATCATACGATAGAAAAATAACAATTTGCTCTTGCACATGAATAGTAATGAAGATAAGGAACAATTTGTATCTTGTATACACAGGGCGCCCGAATTTGTCTTTTTATTGAAGTGCCTATCAGAATCCATGTTGCTAACATCAGACTCAACATTGGATTCAAAATTCAAGGCATCATCTCCATCACACATCAGTGTTAAGTGGTAAGGCAAAAACTGATTTTCATGTTGAAGAAAACAATAAACGCGCAATGATGCGTTAAGTAAAACTATTTAACTACTTTTAATTTGACATGGCAAGACATAAACTGGGGCAATGAAGCTTCCATATGTCTCCTCAATGCCCTGGGCAGCATGAAGCAATCTTCCAAAACATGAAATGCCACTTTTGCATCTGTATAATATGGTTTTTCTGCCTATGTATCCTAGAACAATAATGTCATATCTTCAAGATCTGTGGGAGTAGCATTTTATTCTACTTTTAGGCACATAATACATCCAATGTCATGTTCACAGTAGCAAACATTTAAATAAATAGACACTTATAAACATAGTGATTAAACAAAGAACATAACAATAACTATTGCTGCTTCTTACAAATTCCAATAGTGGTAAAAAGATTTAAATACCTCAATAGAAGCCATGGAACTCTTCAAAATGCTTATTAGTCAAACGTCAGGTAAAAGCTGCAAGTACAACTTGAGCACTCTGCAAATAAAAGATAAATACTTTATTCACGTTTCCTTAACCTCGGAGGTTATTCAAAAAATAGACCTCTAAGAATCTAAACTAGAGATGTTTCAGTTTTGCATATTTCTGCATCAAGCAATAGCCGCTGTGAAGAGATCAAATCATTGCGAAATACAATCAAGATATAAATACAATAAAATATTGTCATCAGTGCCGTGATTTGCAAGAGTGTCAAACTCATATTCAAGAAAAAAAGAATGCTAAACTCATACCCAAGAGCAAAACCTTACAACAGTGATTGGATCATGAAGTCTGGAGGCCATTTAACTGCCCATCCATTTAACTGCCCATTCTGACCTTGTTCTAGCCAATTTGCTTCCCCAGCTAATAAAAAACAATCCCGATAAGAGCTCATGTTATGATATAGAGCTTAGATAATCCAAGATCTGCTAAGCAATCATGATATGAAATAGGCAGACATATGTGCTCCATACATTGTCGCTCAAATACTTGGAGCCCCGAGATTGTTCAAACCTGAAAAAATCGAAATAAAAAGCCAACTTTTTCCTTTGGCCAAGGCTGCATTGTCGGTGCATGCATCAATAAAGATGGCAAATGTGGTGAAATACCTTCAACAGATAGATAATGAAAGAGCTGAATGGTCTCCTCATCTGGCCACTTTGGCCATAAGCTGATATCATGGCAGTAGATGATACCACATCCAGTTGTGGCATTTGTAGAAACAGTTTCAAGGCCTCCTCCAACAGACCCTGCTAAGCATAGGCTGAAACAATTGCAGTCCATGTAACAACAATATGCCTAAAATAATGCAAATGCCTCCTCCAAGTTTATTTGCCAACATAAACTGCAATAATTGTATTACATGTGCAATACTCCGCTCGAGCATTTGCTAGAAATGTTTAATTGCTTCCTGAAGTTGTTTGTGTTGAATGTGGGCTGAGATCATAAGATCCGACAGACACTATTTGAATCATCATTTACTATATTAAAATCAGGAAAACAATGAGCATAAGGATTTGTTGCGAAGGCTAGAACAGCAGATATAACAAACTTATAATACATACCTTATCACCTAGGCAATGTGGAAGCATGCTATGCCCATCTAGACAGGAGAAAGAGAGCAAAAAGTACGCACCTGCATATGACCAGCAGAGATGGATGTTGTGTTTTAGGAAATAGGTCCAGCACATGGACATAAAAATTCTTTGCTCAAGATCTCTGGACATTGAAACTGCAGGTTAGGGGACTTTAGAAACTAATAACAAATGGCTCAGCTACAACAAAGTCACTCACCTATGTAATCTGGGTTGCAGACCTCCTAAAAGCCCAAGAGACCAAACCCCAAGCCTGCTATAAAACTGAAAACAAAAAGGCGGCTCCAAAATAGCGATCTTAGTGCGGAAAGAGGTCTGTTCTTTTTTCTACTGGATTTGCCCCAAAATTTCCCATCCCTAAATTCGGCCCTTCCTCTTCCTTCTTTTCATCTGATTTACAGCGGTTTCTCCTATTGCGGAATTCCAAGAAATCGGATTCCGTGGCCTGCATTCTGAATCCGCCAAGGGCTTCAAACGTGAACGAATAACCCAAAATCGAAATTTCTGAATCATAATAAAAATGCAAACCTGATTTTTGGATGCCGGAAACTTTTTTCAGCAGCTAAAATCTCTAAACCTTTAAAAACCAACCTGGAAAAAAAATCCCAAAACTTTTCCACTTGACGGAAAAACCAAATTTAAACAATAGGATATTGTAATTGTAATTGTATTGAATCACGCCTGTTAGACCATCAGGTCCATAGACCATCTTTTTTGGTCAACTGAAAAAAAAGGGAAAAACTAACAAAACTAGACCTTACACATGAAGGTCTTTTGCCATGTCGTAAAGGTCCAGTAGCTCTTTCCTTGACCTGTCATAATCTTGAAGATACATGCCAAGTTTTATAACTGGTAAATTCAAAAGCTCGTGAAAAGAATCGTGAGTCGATATCATCCGCAGTGCCTTAGGTAGTCAAAAGCCGCGGCGATAGAGAAGAGCATGTCGTTCATCTTCTACTTGAGCATCTAGGCAAAGAAGGACAAAAACGCCAATTCACGCGTGGCATATCCCCGCTCTCCTCCCACCTCAATTTCCAAATTTATGTGAACTTACCAAGATGTAAGAGAGAAGTTTTTCCGCTTTCCTACTAAGCTTACCATTTAAATAATCCCCTTCGCCATAGACTACCATTGCATTTACTTCTTCCTTGTAAAAGTTTCTTTTTTGTCCCAAGATCTCCAATCGCCAATTTCAACAGAGAGATTTACCCTGGCCACTAAATCTCGAATCCCTATACTAGATGAAGGTAGATCATCTAGTCCAATGCCCCAATAGCCCCATTTCCACTCTTCTAAATACTTGTATCATCCCACATGGGATTGGATCATAGATTCTTGCAAGGCTTGTCTCTGCAATCGTGGTCTTCTAATTTTTGTATTCTACCAAAATACTCCAGTGTTTGACAAAGGGCTTCCACTTCAAGCGGATACATACCTGTTTCTGCAAGCAACATCTCATATGGGGTCTGAGTTTTAACTCCCAATTCTTCAAGCAAGAAACGCTTTTGAACCTTTTCTACTTCCTTCCACTTTGATCGCGCAAGAAGACCGGGACCCCTGACCATGCAACCATACAAGCACCCTTTGCTTTGAACCAATATCCGAAACATTAATTTACGGAGGTGCCAACTCCAGATATGGTTATGTCTGCAATAGCTGAGCATATGATATATGCCCCTAGCCCCCGATATTCTCTTGCGAACTCCGCTATTCCATTTACCCAAATACTTGTATGATTTTACCTGTTCCAAAATCTCTCCATCAAATTCCATATCCGCCTTTTGGCGAGAACCCATCACCATCACCTTCGTTTTCCCTTTATTCACATTCATACCAGCATAGACACAAAATTTCTCAAGTTCTTGAATTTGGTGTTTGAGAAACAAGTACCACGTCATCAGCATAAAGCAAAAGCTTTAAAACATATCTACCTAGCTGGACACCAACATCTTCCTCGAGCCATGCTTCAAGCTCGTCAATAAAAAGTCCAAACAGAGTAGGTGATAATGGACACCCTTGTTTTACACCCACATTGCTTGCGACTTTTTCTGGGCCTTCCATTGGAAATGACAATTGTACCAACACCTTCTCATAGAGTCGCGCAACCCCCTTATGCAACTCCTTTGGAATTTCCAATCTAGCCATTCTGTCTCCCATTTTTTTACGCGACACTCTGTCGAATGCTTTGGCAAAGTCTATGAAACAACAAAAGAGAGCTCTTCCGATGCCCTTTGCCCCTTCCGCCATCACTCTCAAAGTAAACAAATGATCTATAGTAGAGTGATTTTTTCGAAATCCTGCCTGACCCAATGCTCTAACATTTTTGTCATCAGCCCATTGGCTTATATAGTTCTTCAAAATAGCACCGAACAATTTGGCCATGACATTGCTTACTAAAATTGTACGATAATTACGTACACAATCTGCAAAGTATTGTGTATGTCGATAAAGTATTGCAAATGTCGAAAAAACAAAAAATAATGGTTACCATGTTATTATTTATTTTACCATTAACAATGGTGGAAACAATTTCCAAGCCAAGTTCATGAACATCACTAGGTGAGGGTCATGCTCTACCAGATTACATGCATACCAAGTGCCAGAGTAACACAAACAAGATCTCTGTCCATAATAAAGAAGGGATCAAGGCACATTAATA
Organism: Isoetes taiwanensis; assembly: GCA_021234155.1. Taxonomy (NCBI): domain Eukaryota; kingdom Viridiplantae; phylum Streptophyta; class Lycopodiopsida; order Isoetales; family Isoetaceae; genus Isoetes; species Isoetes taiwanensis. Next base: position 3,164,901 of record JAJEKV010000101.1, read on the forward strand.
AAGTATAACCTACCAATTAAGTTGAACGTCAGGCAGTAGTGAGAGCCAGCCCAAAGATAAGTACAAAGATAAGATATTTTGGCACTTTGTCTTACTGTCATGCAGAGAAGTTAACCAAAGGATTCAGAAGCTATGATCATAGTAACAAACAAGTGTGCATTAACTGATCCCTTGCCAAAATGGTACAATGGTGCAATAAAAGATTGCATATGCAGTTAAACAATAAGGGAGACCCTGATAAGAGTTAAACTGTTAGGAAAAAAACGATTAATAAATGAGTGAATCAAGATCACAACCATCATATTTTTTGTTCCCCAAAGATACATGTCCAATTTCATCTGAGGAGTAAATAGACACAACTTAGATCTAGCATAGTCAAGCAACAAATGGGCCAATTCATGTGTACTAAAAAAAATCAAGGGTGAGGGCCTTGCTCCAGCCAAAGCGACATATAACCAACACTTAAGAAATCAAAGCAAGCCCCGTGACATTATTTAGAAGAAATTAAAGTACATTCATCAACCTTGCAGCCACGATCAAGGCACAATAAGTCAAACTTGGAATCAAACATGGGAAAATAAATTTCGAGTACAAGACAAAGATAGAGCAAAGAATCTAGAAGTCTAGAGTAGATAAATTGGTAAAAGAAATTGTAGGAAATCAGCTTTTTTATGCGCAAAAGAGGCTCAATTTTCAGACATAACAAAGGCTAGCCCTAAACTTAGCAAATTTGATGTGGAGGTGGGCTTTACCGTTCATAACTAATATGCACCTACAATGAACAGAAAGAAAATCATATCTGAATGATTCCAACTTGAGTGATAATCGACTTGAGTAGTGTGATGGCGTTGAATGGCTTGCATGATAGAACTCTTATGCAAAGGAAGGCTTTCAAGTTCAACAAAGTATTTTACAATGGTATTTTTTACAAATAAGGAGATTATGTGTCAACAGAGGACTCCAAGTGCACCATAACGTCAATATTTGTCCATGAGTGTGAAGGAGAGCTCAAGAGCTATTACACTGCAGTGTGCTTCTCCCTACATGGTAAAGAGCCACTCCGCGAAGCATGGGTTCTTTCTTTGATGAGACCCTCTTTGAAGGCGAGTTTATCAACTCTTTAGTCCGTAAATTCATTCCTATTCCACATCATGAACGTAAGGTTCTCGCTTATGAGCTGATCCCGACCACTTACATATGACCATTCAATATTTTGAAAGTAGATGGTATTTTGAAATTATTTTTAATTGAAAAATACCTTTTTCTTGAAAAATACCCCGGTATTTATTGCAATTCTCTGTTTGTTTGGTAATCCCCTTTCATTCAATCCTCTTTTATTTGAGATACTCCAATCCATTTGCAAATTCGCTTTTGAACCAATCCCCTTTCTTAAAAATACCCCGGATCCATTTGCAAATTCCTTTTTGAACCAGTCCCCTTTTCTTGAAATTACCCCAAATCGTTAGCAAATTCCCTTTTGACTCAATCCCCCTTTCTTCAAAATACCCCAATGTGCATTTGTAATCCCCTATTTCTATTAATTCCCCATTCGGATATGCCCTTTTTCAGACAATAATCCCCCATTTCTACTAATCTCCCCCATACGATATACTCTTTTGTTCAAGAATTCCCTATTGCAAAGAAAATAACCCATTTCTCTCGAGTCCCCCGGTTCTTTAATGGGGGATTTTCCAGGGGATGTGAGCACCTTTTTCGTTAATCATAAGTTACAAACCAGTTAAGATTTATGCCAGTTCAATATTCAATGTAACAAGTCAAATAAAACCCTGTGTCAACAAGTATAAATGCATACCATCATTATATTTGTAATAAAAAAAATTCTGCCTCCTTCCGTAGATCAGGGTGGGCCAAAGTAATAATAGAATTAGCAACAATGAGAGTAGGACCTTGTTGCCAAAGCCCTACCCTACCTATATTGCGTAACAGTTATTGCATATTTATTTTTCTTTTGAAAAGCCTAATGGCAACAAGTGGCAAGCAAAGTGGTCACTTAGATTTTTCAAAATATCATCTTTGTTATCAAAGGTAAACAAGGTACACCTTGATAAGAGTTAGTCTAGGCGAATGCCAAAAGACTATTTTAAATGCCAAATACATTCTGTAGTTCAGCTTCCATGTGGAACAATAACTGATAAGAGTTAGACTAGGCAAATGCTACAGGACTATTTTAAATACCAAATACATCCTATGATTCAACTTCAATGTGGAATAATTTCAGAAACAATGAATGTCTTGTTACCTTAACTTCTAAATGGATTTTCTTCTTTTCGATTGACTCACCAATGCCGATGCCAATGCCAATGGCAAGCCTCTTTGATCCACTGTTATTGGTATCAAATTCGTCCTCAATGCCAGTAGCCTATAAAAATCATTTCATCCATTAGTTTAACAAGAATATGACTTAGAACAGCACCTATAATGTAACCAATATCTATAACCAGTAGACTGAAGTTAGGAAAAAAAACCTTCAAGTCTATCAGATCCTAAGACCTTAGACTTCTTATCATAAATTGATCTTTGCAAGAACAAAACATGATACAATTGGCAGCCCTAAGTACAATGAGATGCCTGTGTACTCAGGCTAAAGATATGGTTACCATAAAAATCTAAACTCAATATATTCCATAAAAACTCTACTGCTAGCAACATATGCTACAAGATTACAACTGTCTTCAGAGTTCAAATGAGAACAAATCCAAAAATTACCTTGATAGTTCTGCTAGTACAAAACAAACCAGTTTAACATGTAGTGACAAATATAGCAACGTAGTTGCCTTATATTATAACATTCAAATGATCCTCTTGAAGACCCTCGAGTAGCACTTGCTTTTCCCGAGGAATCCATCTTTAAAGCATATTCTTTACACCAAGAAACATAGCAAGGAGTAAAAGACCCTGTTACCTGCAGTAGAACCAGAGGACAGTTAGCCAAGAACATGGGTAAAAGCCTAAGCTACTAGCATGCGTCATAAGGTCTTTTAAGTTTATCACCCTTCACCTTGCTTGTAACTAACATAAAAAAACAAGGATCTATGAGTAAAAACTATTCCCGAAGAACCTGGGCATAGTATAACTATAATGCCTCTAATTTCACTGTTCTAGGGAAGTTATTTTGCTGCACCAGCATTCTATAGAGGTTTGCAACATATAATTGCTTTAATGGTGGAGGAATATTGCAGACAAGTTATACTGCAGACAAACCAAGCTGCGCCTGTAAACCAAGTCATACTACAGATAAATTAAACTGCAACAACTTCAATCCATCTGCAACATGCAGTACTTAACCTGCATGGAAAATTCGATATGGATGGCAATCTGTATTCAACAACCACTATGAAGCAATCTTTCTTCTACGTCTTATTCAGAATCTAGCTGCAAATTTGTTTTACATTGCAATGCATATTTAGCAACCATTAGTAAGCAGTCTACTACTGAAAGCAATCATTGCAACATGCAACAGTAATATGTATATGACTATTATGCCATCAAAACCAGTGTTCAGGTGAAGCTCTGCCCGTGTCTTAGCATTACTAGATAGCTTTATCTAATCAGACGTATCTTCTTAAACAGTACATGAAAAGCCATTATCACTAGACTCAAGTCTGTCTATGCTCTATGCTAATGCATGATTATGTTATCCAGTAAAGAGAAGAAAGATCGATCACCAAAAAGCCCTTAAATAATATAAGAGCAAGCCTGTTTACTAGAGTAGTTTATTGTTAAATTCTTCAATTAGCCACTAGATTTGCTAACAACGCTTATTATAGCAACATGCTTTAATAGAAATGCAATCACATGATTAAAGTAGAGATCAATGAAAATTATAAGTACTTTAACAAACTTGGATCAAATATATAGATTCTAGAATGGGGCTCGCATGAAACCAACAAACCGCCCGATAGATAGGCTTCTCATTCATCTCAGCAGATTTTCTACAATGGTGGACAGTGGGTAGACGCACACATGCGAACTACCCACGAAAAATAAAGGGAAAATCCAATTATATCATTTGGACCCCCAAAAAATACAATGCTAATAGATGTGTGGCTGGTGTACCTGCCGAAAGCTTATCACCGGGATTAAAAAACCCCGCCCTTTCGGATTTTCGAGGAAAAACCCTAGTGATAAGCCTTCGGCAAGGACGTAAGGCATAGAAATCGCTCCCAAAAACTCACGCATGGAGAAGTCGAAACAGATGCCGCTCGCCAACCTGTACCTGCACATCACCAACACAACAAAACGAGACAAAACAAACCTCCCAGAGTGGAGGGGTGATCACGCTGCCTAACGCCGACAAAAAACAAAACCTCTTCAAATAGAGGGGCTTGGTTACGTGTGCGAGGCGATAAATACAATAAACAAAGAGGGGAGGGTGGGTTCAAAGAGAATAAGGTGCTGGAGAGAAGAGGAAGCGCCGATGAGATGTTGATGCAACCGCGCCTAAAATAATGAACTCCCAACCGAAAGGGCATGCGCCGCATGCATGCATGTACATGCATGCCGCCCTATTCTAGAATGTCGATCCGATGTCCGGATCGATGGGATAGAATGGGGCTCGTGATGAAAACCAACAAACCGCCCCGAATACCGCAGAGAACTTCCTTAACAAATGGAATCGAGGGCGAAAGGTCACGGGGATGAAGGCTAAAGAAGAGCCAAGGTCGAAAGGACATGCCACAAAGATGAAAGAAACGCCAATTGGCCAAACCAAGCAGGAAGAAGCCCCTCCCCGCCTCGGAAAAATTCAAAGAGAATAAGGTGCTGGCGAGAGAAGAGGAAGCCGATGAGATGTTGATGCGTAATCACCGCCTAAAAATAGCGAACTCCCCAACTGTAAAGGGCATCGCGCGATGCATGCATGCAAGACATGCATGCTCGCCCTATTCTAGAATGTCGATCCGATGTCTCGGATCGATGGGATTATTTCGCTAAGATGCCTAGATCAGTAGCAAGTGTAACATGATATGAAATAATTTAACATCCCCAAACCTGTGGATGTCGTTGGAGACCAGATTCATCCCTTATGGCTTCATCTCTGGGGCTGTAACCAGTCCGCTCACATTAGTATTAATTGCATATTGATTGCATCAGTGAGGTTATGACAACCAGGCTTCTTTCCAAGAGTGCCACATTCAGCTCCAAGAACACCAGATCCAATTGTGAAGATTCAGCCCCAAACCTGTGAAGATGTTGGGCATGGAAAATAATCTCCATTTCCTTGTGCTGCAACCAGCCTGATCCACATTGGATGTAAATTGTATAGTGAATGCATCGTAGGAGTTAGTTCCAGAAATCTGCTTCTTCAAAGAATAATTCACAGCTCTCAACCTTGTAGATCCATTCATATTGTAAGAGAGTAGAATGCATGAAGGGATGTCCGTGAGAATACCAAAGAAACATGCATGCCCAAGAACACTCAAACGGGCAACCCTAATTTTAAGAGAATAAACCCAAAAAGACATATATATCCGGCCAACACCCAATCCAGGCAACCCTAATCTTGGACCGTGATCCATAGATCCAACGGCCGTCCATTTTTCAGAAGTTTATCAAAAAGCATCGAGCAATAAAAATAGACATAGAAAAAGTGCCCAAAGGAAATTTCGAATGCTAGTAAAACATGTGTACAAACCCTAAGCCATGTATCTGCTTAATAGTCAGGTTGCCAAAACTCTGCATTACAACTTTAGGTAAGAAAAAGATGATCAGATTATTTCTTTTGCCAGTAGTTGAAATTTTTAACCAAACCACAAATGTAACCAGTCACATTACCCACCAATTTTCATTAATCATAAGTTACAAACCAGTTAAGATTTATGCCAGTTCAATGTTCAATGTAACAAATCAAATAAAACCCTGTGTCAACAAGTATAAATGCATACCATCATTATATTTGTAATAAAAAAAAAAAAAAAAAAGAGAGAAAGCCGGCCTGAACTAGTTAAACCTAGACCAGACATCCACCTCAGTCAATCCTTTGGGGCTGCCATTATTTTTAACCATAGGGGTATCTTCACCATTATTGTACATAGGTAGTATTCCTTAGAAAGCCAAAGGAGAGACTTTTTATTGATATCAATCTATGTTCCATTCAAATATAACCACCATGGTTTGAAAATACATCTGTATTTATCTAAAAATGAACATTGCATTGTGTATCAAATGAATCCAATTGGTCCAAGTCTGGAATTTCTTAGGTCGCAATTGCCTTAGTGTGACCAAGGAACGTCCTAATTCTAGATTTTTGTCATAATTCTATTGCCATCACTTTGACTCTAGCCAACACTTGGCTTATTCATAAGCTTATTTCCCATGGTATTTGCTCAAATTGTAATTAAAAAAAAAAAAAAAAACATCAATTCCTCAATGTGATATTCATAGATTTCAACAAAGTAGAGATAATAATATGGTCAATTCACAAGCATTCATTGTCTCAGGAAAAACATTAACTGGCATTCTCACAACTTAGCTTTCAACTAGAACCATTGGCATACATTATTCACCATTAAAACTATTGAAACAAATGATCAACCATCGAAAGTACTGTAGCAATTTTCACTGTAGCAATGGGATTGACCCATTTACTGTAGCTGCTCTGACCGACCTTCAAAAACAAGCCCCAGATCTCCAAATCTGATTCGATCAGGCTCTTCAAGCACAGTAAGTTATTTTATCTATTCATCTTCATTTATTCTCTGATCAGTCCGGCGGTTTTGCACCACCAACCGATTCACATGTTGCTTTGCTCTATAGCATTGGGCCGAGCTTTAATAGAGCAAAATAGTAGTTATGGTATCCCAGGAATTAGCATAAGGTATGTCCTCGATTCTTCTCTTTCTTTTTGTTTTCTCACATAGTCTTATGGTTCTAGAAAAAAAAACCTTTGATCATTTATCATGTAGATATTTCCTAGGTTATCCCCTTGAAGCAATTAGAACAATGAGTTAGATAATTGCTTCCAAGGTATTTCTCTGATTTTCCATAAGCCTTGAATAGGTTAGAACCATAATGTTTATATAACCTTTTCCTCAACTATCCTTTTTCACAATTTTGATTTGACCATATCTTTTTCATTCCCCCTTCAGATCACAATTGTCATTCTCTTTACAGTTCAAATCTTCTGCCAGTCTCTTGAATCTGTTTCCACTTAATGCCTTTGTGATAGGTCAACTAATTGATATTCAGACTTAATATAGCTAAGCTGTATAAAATTTCTATTCACTATTTCCCTAATAAAGTGCATCTCCATTTCTATGTGCTTGGTTCTTTCATGGAGAACGAGATCCTTTGTCATTGCAATGCAGTTTTGGCTATTACAGAAAAGTACAGTGCTGCCCTTTTGTGGAGTTCCTAATTTGTCTAAAAATCTTCTGGCCCATATAATTTCCTTAGCAACTAATGTAGTTGCTGCATACTCAGATTCTGCTGTGGATAATGCTATTGATCCTTGTTTCTTGCTTCTCCAACTAACTGGCCCGCCTCCAAGAATTAGTGTATAGTCAGAGGTTGACTTCCTCTCATCTAAATCCACGAGTCTGCATCATGTATGCTTTTAGTTGTAAATCCTCTGAGTTGAATACTAAACCAGCATACTGAGAACCCTTTAGATATCTTAGAACTCTTTTTGCTGCAATCAACACACAACTACCATTAACATTATTAACATAAACCATTGCATTTCACACATTTAAATTAAAATCCCCCTTAAACCCCCTTTGGTTTGGGTGCATATTCACACGGGGGGTTACTCCGGGCAACGAGAGCTGTCGGATGGGCATATTTGCCCTTTATGCCAAGATCTGGACCGTACATAGCGATCCTCATTTGTGGGGTATGCATGTACAAGTTTAAGTATACTGTATATTAAAGTTTGCAAAATACTATAAGATTTGAGAGAATGTACTCAATAGTGTTAATTTTGTACATGTATTGTAAATATATTTTTGGGGCTCTCGCTGCCCTACGTAACCCCCCGTGTGAATATGCACCCAAACCAAAGGGGGTTTAAGGGGGATTTTAATTTAAATGTGTGAAATGCAATGGTTTATGTTAATAATGTTAATGGTAGTTGTGTGTTGATTGTTATATTAAAAAAAAATTTGGGCCCTTCGGGCCCGGGTCTAAACATTAATTACTAAAAAGCACAATAACATCAAGACAAACAAATTATTTCCATTGCATACCAAGAGCCGCCCAAATATACGCAAACAAACTGCTATAAAATGGGCAAAAACAACAATAACATCATAAGGTTTACTGAAGGGGCCCATGACGCCCAATATAAAGCCAGTACCACAAATTGTTGAGTAGCAATGCTCCTTTTTCCCAAAAAAGCTGCTGAAAATCCTGATGCCACACCTGGAGCATTTTAAGAGCCTTATTATTCTAGAAAAGGATCAAAACAGGCCATTTGATAATTGTAACATACTTTCTTCTGCTAAATCCTAAGAATAAAAACCAGACATGCTTATATGGACGTACAGGACACTTGAAACACACGAAATCCTGAACATATGGACACTCTGGTTGCAGTAGTAAGGATAAAGCCTCAGAACTCAATGGGCTTTGTTCAGGATGAAGAAAACAAACACAATGAGTACAACCTTTACTTCAAATATCAACACGGAAAAGCTCACTAATACTTAAAGCATGCAAAGAGGAATACTATCAGTTAAGCAAATAATACAACACAATAGCAAGGTAAAAACATACATGGGGATCTGGATCTGCTACAGGTGCAAAATCAACCACACAACCTGTTCCAGAACAACGCCATATCTGTAAAGTGCAAACTTAGTGATCAACTAGTGGCAGCTTATGGAGTTTACTAAGTACAGCATACTTACGTGAGCCAACCTGTATTGCTGAAGAAAGAAAAGATGCTTTTCTTTGCCATCATTGATTCCTCTGGCATTGTACCAATCTGCATATTTCTTGAGATGCTTCTGTTTGGATCCAAGCCACCCTAACAAGACCACTGTTGCTATCTCTTTGCCATGACCTTTTTCATCAATTTGTGCTTGTTTTACATCAAAAACACCACTTTGAAATAACAATAAAACATCGAGCTACATTGCCGTAAATGGGAATAGCCGGATCAAAGAAAAGCTCTTCTTGGAAAAGCTCCTGAAGATGAAACCCCTCCTGCGGGTAGTATCCTTGAATGAGTAACCGCTGAAACAACAGATGGCTATCCTGGCAATGAGAATGTGTCAACAATTGCTATACAATTACAACAATTACTCAAAGAGATTAGATGGAGTCTCTGCAAAGTCCAAAACTGTTCTTGTCCGGAGAAATGTTGATAATCCCGCACCAAACAAGCGGTGATAAAATGTGAGAAACAAGAAACTTATATATTAGCGGGGGCCTATACTCTCTAACATCTACACTAACCGTCCATGACAAGAGAGAATGAAGTGCATGGCCAAACTCGTGAAAAAAGGTTTTCCAATTCCAGTGTTGTAACATCGGTGGAGCACAAGAGTTCGGTTTAGAGAAGTTGCGACCGGTGCTGCTATCACACCGCATACCCAATAGTAGGTTGACCAAAACAATACACAAGACACTTATTATGATGTTAGGTATGTAACATTCATTGAAACGAAATGGTAGCATAACCATATCGTAAGATTTTCTTGTAATGTAGTGAAACAAAATAGAGCTAAGTGATCATACAGGGAGTTGGTAGTCGCGCCCGAACTGGCAGACCACCTTTCGGGCGGGAAGTCGCACATCCGGGGAAATTTTCCTTTTCGTGCATAAAGATCAAGAAACATGTAGCCCAATGTGCCCTATGAACAAAACTTGTAGCCCGCCCATTTCTCGGACATGCGGGTGCCAAGCCCGCACACGGGAACATTGGAATCTTCTTTGCCTGAAGAAGAACGGCCTTGCCGTCCTTGCCTTGGCTCGAGGGGCTTTCCCAAACCCTATGTTTTGTTTCTTCACGAGAAAAGGGCTTTCATTATAAGCCCTGGATCTTTTTGAATCAAAAGAGGGCTTTCTTTGTAAGCCCTCTGATCTTAACCATTGAGGAGGATGAAACAAAAATTGCAAAATTGCATGCAAAAACTTGGTGCACTCTAGATGTACTGATTAGTATGCCTCGTGCAATACGCCCATGAAATCATATGAAAACCATGCCAAAAAGCGTATAAAATCACAAAAAAAAAACCCCTGTTATAATGCTACATATTCCTGGATTGTTATTATATCTGCTCAGAACATTTACTACGTATGCTATATCTGGTCTAGTATTGTTTGCCACATACAAAAGACTACCAATCAATTGTCTGTATGAAATGGATTTTATTTCTTCCTTTTCCTTTTTCATCCTCGGACAAAGATCTTTAGAGAGTTTGCATCCTGGAAGTACCGGTGTCTTAACAGAGTTGCAATCTTGCATGTTAAACTTTTCAAGCATATATTATACATACCTGGTGTGTGTCAGTGTAAGAATCTTTTTCTTCTTGTCTCGAAACACTTCAATTTCAAGGAATCTTTTTTAACTCACCTAAGTCTCAGATCTTTTCTTTCAATTGTGAAGATTCAGCCCCAAACCCGTGAAGATGTATTTGACTAAATGTTTGCACTGTAGACATTTAAAGGTATGGTAGCTATACACTTACATATTATTGCATGGGTGTGCCATCAAACGATATAACTTCACATAGAACTGCAATAGGACTTTTATTCTTAGGTTGAAATGACGTATGATCATTGCACGTCGCGTATTCAAGGATGGGAGGGCATGGTACTAATTAGCTTTGAGGCCATACTTAGGATTTTTGACTCAGTCCACGTTGCATATCTAAAGCATAAAACCTTTTTTACATGGTAATGGCTGGCCCTGTATAGTATTTAAATTATTGCATACTATATGGACCTACTATGGGCTTGAGGGGGAGACCCGCCATACACACACATGGGTTATGGTATTGACGGCCTAAGACTTTTGGGTGATTGAAAGCATGGTATACATAATGTTTAAATCAATTAAAAGTTTATATGGGTGATTTAATAGCATCCTTTTTTTTTTTCTAAATGGAGGACTATGGTAATAGTATATAGGTACCTAAATAATATACCAAGTGTGATGCACATTATTTTTTCGGTCCGATGTTGGCAATGCACCTAAGGTAGCTTGGCGGCCGAGCTTGATGGCGAATCTTTACCTAACCAAAGCGGATCTTTCGATACAAGATAATCCCCGACCGCCGGTGTGGTTTCAAATATCCTTTTCCTACCTAATTCCCTATCCTGTGCGTTGTGAGAATAATGCTGTAAACTAGGGTTAAGTGATCGATACACAGTCAAGCTGGACTCACATGCCGGAACTCTTTAAACTAATGTCCTTCGGCTGATTTGACCTGATACAGACCTGCTTTTGGGTAATGGAAGAATTATATGAGGAAGAGTATGACTCTGATGGCTGCCCATTTGAAACGAACCATGGAGCAGCTTTAGACGTTGAATTGTTAGCTGAAGAACTCCATGCATATCTTGAGCACACTGAATTCTGCAAGTTAGAAATGGATAATGATAGTGGTTATGGGCAGAAACGCCCATGGCAGTATGATCAGCATAAGGGTGGTAATTATGGTGCATCATCCAAACGAGGGGGATATAAGCAAGGGCATTATAACTCCAGAAGCATTGTTCCAGACACACAGGAGAATGTCAATAATGAGTATGATCAAGAAGAAAATCAGGTTTGGAATGTTCCCTTCATTTAGCTGAAAAAAACCTGCTGATCCACCTACTTATGTTGGGATTCTTGGGGTATGACTCTCATATTGTAGCAAGGAATCAATCTAAGACAGGGCACTACTCTGCTTTACTTGAATACGATTATGGGAGAGTAGTATAGCAGCTGGCTGCTGCATGCTTCCCTTAAATACAGGCCTATCTTTAGCTGAATTCAATGGACCACCACTGTTTGCTGAGTCTTAATGCTCAAACCAGAAATGTATTTGAGCCTACTTTTAGTTGCTGATCGATTTTTACAGTTTAAAATGTTATGATCTATTGTACATTTAGTGAAGTTGATTTAGCTAGAGGCTTTTGATTATGCACTTGCTCTTATACTTCTAGTCTGGATGAGCGTGGGGTAAAAAGGTTACAATAGGTGACCAGCGATAAGCTGAGAAACCTAAGGTACCTTTTGGCCCCTCATTCATTACCATTTTCATGCTAATGTTGTGTTGGTTGGCTGCAGGTACGGGTTTCTCCTCCTTTTGTCATCTTTTTACTGTCAAGTTCAAGTCTGGCTGGAAGTAAACGTCTCTGGAATTTTGTATGAACAAGTGGAGAATATAGCACGAGAAGTCTCAAGGGAAGGATTAACTAAACTTTATGACATTGGATGCAAACATTATCCGTTGTTTCTTTGCTTTAATGCTTATGAGGCATTGACTTTATAGAGTTAAATGTGTTTTGGATTTCTTGGACTCTAAATTAGTCGTGGTACAGTCAAACAATGTATTTGAAGCAGTATCTTGCTTTAGTACGAATCCTAGATGTGGCCTGCTGATCTGATAGCACACATGTAAACATTGAGGACAAAACATGTGTATTTTCTAATGGCGCCATGTCGCGATTTTTGTATTGAAAGCAGAAAAATATTCTAGCCTCCCTTGTATTTCGATTAACATTATTAGCATATCTTTGTTAGCAGTGTATTTTTAATGGCACTGATGCGAAAAAGCTTGTTCTCATGATAATAGCGCTGTCATATCCCATGTAGTCGAATATTGTGCAGAAAGATATATGGTTATGGTTTGCATTATGCATTAGTGAAAATGATTACTTAGGAGTTTGTTTTTAATGCATCGAGAACATAACAATCGAAATATATGTTGCATGCATGCATGTTATGAAGCAAAAAAAACGAGTCTAAAGTTTATTTAAGCATGCATTGAGATTTGGACTTACATGCATCATCAATAATGGAAATTTATTCTCGAAATATCTAAAGTAACATCTTGACTTCTACTAAAAACATTAAAAGCTATATACATGAATTGTATAACTGAAAAAGTATGTGAATAGAGGTGGAAAAAGACATGCACTTAACATAGGGTATTGCATGCAATGGTCAATAATTACCGAGAATATAAGGGATAGTGTCCGCACTCAGAAGCATACTAGGGCATAAATCGAACCGGCGGTCGACTTTGCGGAATACACGCATATACAATGCATGTCGATGGCATATTGCATGTGCATGAAGGGTACACTAGCAAGAATCTAATTCTTAGATTGTTATGGTTTTGAGCCAATTGGCAAAATGCAAATTGATGATGCATAATATCTTGAGACGTGCATATTGTCTTCTTGATTGGGATGAGAGGTTTAAGTAATACGGTTGATTTCTCGAACTTGTGAAATGTATTGGGATCTCATTAATAATATGAGGCACGTAATGATGTAATGCATATGGCTCTTGAAGGAATGATGGTACAATGGCTTATGTCTTCCTTGATCTAATGTTTCTAAATGATTATGTACTAAATACTTGAAGTATTGGAACTTCGATGCCATCATGGACTCGATCCTAGTATGGGCTCATCATACTGCCATAGGGATTGACCTTGGCAGATGTCATGCTAGTTAGCTGTTGCTTTGGCTAGCCTGGACTGGGTTTTTTTTAGGAATTTCAGTTCATTGGTTATACCAATGTCATGGAGAGCCTATACTCAAGTATTTAGTACAATAATCATCTGATTTCTACTGTTTGTAACGTGTTTTATTATAGTATGGAAGGCATGCACTATGTCATTAAACTAAGTTTTATCCGGGTGTAATTCACAGGACTTTGAACATGAGCTCATACTTCCTACTTGGAACAAAGAGTTATCGCCTTTAGGCTATAGGGCCATCAAATCGAATGCCCCTATGCGGTACAAGGATTGATTTCTTTCGCATCAAGAACGTCATGGCTCATGAATACATACTGCAGAGGGAACTAGCCTTAAAACCAGGGCAGTATTCTATTACAATACATCTTGGTTTCAGCCAATGGATTACTGCTTTTGCTAAAATTAACAAGGCGGGTGATGACTGTGACAAAATTACCAAAGTGGTAGATGAACTATATGAAGGCCTACCTAGCATGATCTATGAGTGGACAGGGAAGAAGACGGTGCAAAGGGTCAGACACAGACGATTGAAAGCTCTTGATAAGGCCAACAACGTCAATAAAGATCAAAGGGCACTGGATATTATTCCGACAGATGAAACTGATGCTGAAGATGACTTTGGATCTGTTTTAAGTGAACAGGAAAAAGCCTCTTTAAATGTGGGCAATGATGGGTGTGACAATGATAATCTTGACACATTTGAATTTACATTGAATAATTGTCTTAAGTTCCCAATTATTCCAGAGAGGTTGGTTGAAAACCACGCTCTGCTATGCAACCAGGCTATATGGAGGACCAAAAATTTTGGCGCCATGTCCCCAATAAGCAGGGAAGCTTGGATAGTATTGGGAGATATTACAGTAAACCAAATCAACGCTGCAAGTGTCGCAGCCAAACGAATGGAAAAGTTTGTGAAAAAGGAGGAAACTAAGTTGGGCATTGATACAAGATTTTTCGACAAAAAATGCACCAAGAGTCCGTACATGTACATAAGTCAGAAGGGACACATGGCATATCCGTCCATATCTAGAAATGACTTTTTCCTTAAGAGGATATGGAGGACCATGTGCCCATACATTAAATGTATCTGCGAGGATGAACGAGGGAACAAGAAGAATAAAAAGGACCAGTGTGGAGACAACATGACGTGGCTTGACCACGCAATATGGTACATGTTGAATAATCTGGAGGCCTTATATCCTAACATTTCTGCTGCAGCGCAAATTGTTACATTCAGGGGATTTCTCAAAGGCCCACTGAAAACGAGCATTATGGCATACATCTCCTACTTGGAGGTGCGGGAAACACTCATTCGTATGGCCATCCAACTTGCAGCTGACCCTTGGTCTGATCTCAAGATAGGCATGGACAGATGTAAGATGGTGGAGATTTGTGAAAAAACAATTAAGCCGATTACCTTTTTAATGGATGCTGGAACTGCTGCTAGTAATAGCACAGGAAAACGGACATGGAAGAAGGCTGCCAGCCCTTCCAACAGCATGAAGACTACTGTTACAAGGCCACCTCGCATCACTTGTAAACCTGTCGGTGAAGGACAATCTATTAGTGAGGTACCAGCTGGTTCAGATAGTGCATCCATCAAATGCATTGGTACTCAAATTCGCTTTTGGGACACTCGGTCACTAAAAAAGGAACAATGAGGCAATGGGACACGCTTGCACATCGGTGAAGCTAATCGGTCTATCCAACGTAAAATGAGGTATGTACTAAAGACCACTACTTGTGATTTACTACGTCTTTTGGTCAAGTCTGACGGAAACTTGATGATCCATACATGATTCGATTTTAATTTATATACTATTACTTGCCACTTTCGGCTTCTAAAATACTTAGATGCCATTCTTTGGCTAATCCGGATAATTGTTTAGCTCGATGTCTTGTAATTTGTATTTTTGATGCATGTTTCGGATTTTTAAGACCATTAGTCTTAAGCGCGTGGGAGACGTTTTTCTTGTGGATAGTAGACCTAAAAACAAAATGAAGATTATCCATTGCACATTCATGTCCAAAGTACAAGATCAGATTTGTCTACCAGAATATTTCATATGATTGCTATCGAATGCTTTGGGTGACTTCTGGTAAAAGGCATGATGGAGAATACCATGTTTGGCTGGAGGTATATAGAAAATATAGGGATTTGTTTTATAAACCCTTCTTCATTTTTGCACAAGATATTGAAGCGCACTGCCCATGTAGTAATCCCAATCTTAAGTCCTTTATTGATCCGGACATTGGCCACATTAGAACTACCAAGATGACCATCATTAGGAACAAGCTATTAAGAAACATGTTTTGCAAAGGTCTTAACCATATACCTGATAGGATCATGATGATGGATGAATTTGAGAGTGAGATCACCATGGTCTGCGCGACGCCTTTTGAGGCACACCGATTTCAGTACCCTGATATTACTGAAGAAGAAATGAGTATATTCAAGACCAGGGTGTGGGATATTGCTTCCAAAAGGATCGGCATTGCACTCAGCAAGGAAAACATCAAGAAATTTGCTTTCATGGATCCTCTTGTTGTCAAGAACATGGAATGGCTGATCCGTAACTTCTATATTTCAGGAGTGGATAAAGCCACTAACAATCCATCTTTTATTTGCCCCAAACATATCCGGGATAAGGCCTTGGATAGATTAAATAGCCCTGATTTTCAAATAGTACTCAGCTCGCATAAGGAAATACAAGAATTTGTTAAAAGCGGATATTCAAAGTATAATGGGATATTGGGGGTTCAATGCTGATAAGTTGCCTTATCTGCTAGGGGTATATAAGGCTCACAAAAAGGACTACAGGTGGATCACTAATGCACACAACACCTTGTACACTGAGATATCTGAAATCATTACGGCAGGGCTCAATAATATCCTACGAGGGTCGGCCGAGAGATCACTAAAATGCTATACTTTAAAAATCTATCGCTTTATTTCGGAAAAGTTAATGCATGTTGGGTGGTAAATTCAATTTATGGCGTAGTCATTAACCTTTCACCCAAGATACATGAGTTATTTGTGGCTGACATAACTAAGTGTTATGAAAATATACCATTAAGCGAAATCCGCGGGATCACGCAGCGTAATTGGTCCGGGTAATTGAGGCGTGGAGATGGCGAAAAAAAGTAAACACCACAAATATGAGTTGTGGATTAAAACTCTAATAGTGGCTTTGTAGCTAAATGGTTCAAAATCGAGCCAAAGGGAAAATCTTTGGGTTAAAATGGGCGACATACTTTTATTAGGGCAAACCAGCGGCTTCTCTCTAATCGCTATATAGCAATGGGCGAAGACATGGCAGCAGATAAGTGGCATACCTATGGGATTCTCGCGGTAAGGCCCTAAGCGGTGCAACCTATACCTTGCATGGTTCGAGGTATGTTTCATCAAAAACACTGGCAGCAGGCCCATTGGTGATATCATATCATTCAAAAGATACATTTAGATATATTGACGACCGCTTGCTATTAATTGTCCACTAATTAGAGAATTTCTTAAGGATGCTTCTTTGGGGCATGATACCCAAATTAGTATCTATGACATGAGTAAGGCGGGGATCAAGGAAGAAACTACTTTTCATGATAGGTATGGCTCGATAGGGCACAAAGTTGGAAGGCTAACTTTCAATTTAACCATTGAAATAGCAAATAACATGAGTGGTGTCTATAGGACCTCGGATATGATAAAGGGATATTCTACCCTTCAAAGCTCTGAAATTTGTGCATGCAGACAGCTGCAGACCGTATCACCAGGCACGGAATGTGGCGGTTTCACAGATTTTACCATATATGTATGTAAATTCCTGTCCATTCAAGGCAGCAACAGATATAATGGATCTCATTAAGAACTTCAGCGAAAACGGGTTTGATACACACGGCCTCAAGAGTAAAGTTACCGCTTACATTCAAGACAATGATTTTCCAGGACTCAAATTTGACACAACCTTACTCATACAAGAGATCACTAATGGCGTTAAAAGGCACTTAATATTGTAGCTTGATCTTCTAATTTATTACTTTTGTTTTGGGAATATGGATACATATAGGGTAAGGGTTGGACCCCAGCTGTGATAGTGGGGTCCACCCTCCCTACAATTACAGCCTTAAGCATTGGGCCAAACTTATCCTACGGATGGAGGTAGGATTTTTTTGTATTTGACTAAATGTTTGCACTGTAGACATTTAAAGGTATGGTAGCTATACACTTACATATTATTGCATGGGTGTGCCATCAAACGGTATAACTTCACATAGAACTGCAATAGGACTTTTATTCTTAGGTTGAAATGACGTATGATCATTGCCTGTGCGTATTCAAGGATGGGAGGGCATGGTACTAATTAGCTTTGAGGCCATACTTAGGATTTTTGACTCAGTCCACGTTGCATATCTAAAGCATAAAACCTTTTTTACATGGTAATGGCTGGCCCTGTATAGTATTTAAATTATTGCATACTATGTGGACCTACTATGGGTTGCGGGGAGCGGAGACCACGCCATACACACATGGGTTATGGTATTGACGGCCTAAGACTTTTGGGTGATTGAAAGCATGGTATACATAATGTTTAAATCAATTAAAGTTTATATGGGTGATTTAATAGCATCCTTTTTTCTAAATGGAGGACTATGGTAATAGTATAGGGTACGAAATAATATACCAAGTGTGATGCACATTCTCGCTTTTTTCGGTCCGATCCGGGTACGCACCCTAAGGTAGCTTACGCTGAGCTTGATGGCCGAATCTTACACGAACCAAGCTGGATCTTCTGATACAAGATAATACGATCTGCCAGGTGTGGTTTCAAATATCCTTTTCCTACCTAATTCCCTATCCTGTGCGTTGTGAGAATACTGCTGTAAACTAGGGTTAAGTGATCGATACACAGTCAAGCTGGACTCACATGCCGGAACTCTTTAAACTAATGTCGCCGCTGATTTGACGTCTGACACGCTTTTGGGTAATGGAAGAATTATATGAGGAAGAGTATGACTCTGATGGCTGCCCATTTGAAACGAACCATGGAGCAGCTTTAGACATTGAATTGTTAGCTGAAGAACTCCATGATATCTTGAGCACACTGAATTCTGCAAGTTAGAAATGGATAATGATAGTGGTTATGGGCAGAAACGCCCATGGCAGTATGATCAGCATAAGGGTGGTAATTATGGTGCATCATCCAAACAAGGGGGATATAAGCAAGGGCATTATAACTCCAGAAGCATTGTTCCAGACACACAGGAGAATGTCAATAATGAGTATGATCAAGAAGAAAATCAGGTTTGGAATGTTCCCTTCATTTAGCTGAAAAAAAACCTGCTGATCCACCTACTTATGTTGGGATTCTTGGGGTATGACTCTCATATTGTAGCAAGGAATCAATCTAAGACATGGCACTACTCTGCTTTACTTGAATACGAATATCTAGCATTATAACAGGGGGTTTTTTTTTCTGTTTTTGTACTGTTTTCTCTAAGGTTTTCATATGATTTGGTGGGCGTATTCATCCAGGTGTACTAAATAGTATTTCTAGAGTGCACCCTTTTGCTAGCCGTTGATTTTAGAAAAGGGGGCAAATCCTGTGGTGGTGGTGGGTGTGAATATCCGCCCATTATTTTTAGGGTTTTTTTTAGGGTTGTGTGGATTAGGGTTTGAAAAGTTTTGAACAATGGCCTACTTCTTGGGACAAAAAGCTTTCGATTCCTTGCATTTTCTTCAAGCCAACCGTGAGGCTTCTTTATGGATGTTTGCAGATCACCGGTAGCATCACGGAACAGATGAGATCCGAAGATGGATGGGAAATTTTTAGATATAAAAATGTGGCTAAATGTGCTTTCGAATGGGCTAACTATATGATCTTTTATTTTTTTTTTTCCGGTTGATCGGGTCCCTTTGTTGAATTCCACCTGGGAATCATGTTTGAAAGAATGTGGCTAGATTTTGAATCGCCCAAACCGAATTGAATCTATGCTTCGAGAATGCCTGCATGTTTAATTTGTTCATATCTTCGACATGGTGTCATATTGTAATTCCTTGCACATGGTTGTGTGTATGCATTTCGGGAACTTCTTGAAAAGCAGAAGCTCATTCGTATATGGAGAATGCGAAGGTGCCGAGAGATGGGCCACATTAGGGCAGCGTCTTTAGAAATAGGTACGTCCCTTGATCTGAAAAAAAATTGGAAGAAAAAATATGAGCATGGACGAGGAGGATCAGTACTTCACTTAAGCATATGTTTTTTGAATATAGGAATTTCCTCCACAGTAAATCGGCAGCCTTGGCATTTGTGTATGCTAGCAAGATGCACAAGACACCGAGGAGGACACCTTGCAGGGCACATCAACAAGTGGCTACTTCAAGCGGTGATCAATTTAAGAACAGGGACAAATCAAAGGAGGCCATGGTCAGCCACGATGAAGTGATTTCGCCAAGGTTTTATATCGAGGCAGTCCATGTAATGCCATCCGTTATCTTGGTCGATAAGGAGATATGAAGTGAATACGTCACATCATTTTTTGCGTACATGATTGTTGAGGCAATGTGAATCTTTGGAAAATATGCCTTGATATCGAAGAAGAGGGGTTCTAGGCTCAAGAATTCGACTCTGTAACAAGTATCTAACCTTTTTCAAAGCAAATCCCGAGTTTTTGCGAGAAATTTTTAGAGGGGTTTTTCCAAAGCCGCGTAGTACTGTATTATTTCACCGGGTCAACAACATAGTCTTGAATACTATTTTATCGGATGAAGCACATAGGACCGAACTTGTTTTTCAAGCAAAGCACATAATATCGGACATTAATTCCCTTAAAAGCCATGGCAGAAAGCATCATTAAGTTTGCTGAGATTTGTTTACTCTCCATTGCTGGCAGTAATCTTGCTTCCATATGGGCATCGATCCTGGGGAAAGCTTCTTTTCTCATCAGCTGGTATGTAAATATTTTCCTAGGTTTCTTCCATAGATTTAAGACAAACAGTGTGGTGACATAATGCAGACCTATTGGTCGGCAATTTTATTTATGCCTTCTTTGAGGTTACATGGCATGAAAGAAAAGCAATGCCTGTTATCTGCAGTAGCATGGCTTTTCAATCCATTCACATTTAACATAGGGACAAGAGGCAAATGTGAAGCCATTGTGTGTTGGACAAAATATATTCCATGCTTCTTGAACTGTCAGGTTATTACTTTGCTTTCTACTCTGGGAGTACGTGATGATCTTTTTATGCAGATGCAAAACGATGTGATCCAACAGCTTGATAGGATGTTTCAAAACCCCGCACTAGCTATTGAACTAGTGCAGGCTGCCTCAATTGGTCAATTGGTATTGGACTTGCAGGTTGGCGCAGTTGCAGTTTTCATTGTTTCATATATTAAAAAACTACTTATATGGTGTATTAGTTTAGAATATTTGGTTGCAGCCCAATGGGGATGGCTGGAGAATATATTCTGTCATTTGTTAAAACTATAGATTATACATATATACATATTTGGTTCCAATTTTGTTGTGCTTCATATTTACATTTCAGAATAGGAAGCCTTTTCATTTCCAAGTAGCTCTTCTAGCAAATTGGGACTAAAAGCACAAGCCCCCGTTGCCATTAGTTTTACTAAACTGCTGTTTATACGAGTAGGTTGTTTAACGATTTAGGCCCTTAAAGTTTATCTACCGTATGCTTTTGTTAGGGCCCGAAGGGCCCAAAATTTTTTTTAATATAGCAATCAACATACAACTACCATTAACATTATTAACACAGACCATTGCATTTAACACATTTAAATTAAAATCCCCCTTAAACCCCCTTTGGTTTGGGTGCATATTCACACGGGGGGTTACGTAGGGCAGCGAGAGCCCCAAAAATATATTTACAATACATGTACAAAATTAACACCATTAAGTACATTCTCTCAAACCTTATAGTATTTTGCAAACCTTAATATACCGTATACAAAAACTTGTACATGCATACCCCACAAACGAGGATTGCTATGTACGGTCCAGATCTTGGAATAAAGGGCAAATATGCCCATCCGACAGCTCTCGTTGCCCGGAGTAACCCCCCGTGTGAATATGCACCCAAACCAAAGGGGGTTTAAGGGGGATTTTAATTTAAATGTGTTAAATGCAATGGTCTGTGTTAATAATGTTAATGCTCAAACCAGAAATGTATTTGAGCCTACTTTTAGTTGCTGATCGATTTTTACAGTTTAAAATGTTATGATCTATTGTACATTTAGTGAAGTTGATTTAGCTAGAGGCTTTTGATTATGCACTTGCTCTTATACTTCTAGTCTGGCTGAGCGTGGGGTAAAAAGGTTACAATAGGTGACCAGCGATAAGCTGAGAAACCTAAGGTACCTTTTGGCCCCTCACTCATTACCATTTTCATGCTAATGTTGTATTGGTCTCCTCCTTTTGTCATCTTTTTACTGTCAAGTTCAAGTCTGGCTGGAAGTAAACGTCTCTGGAATTTTGTATGAACAAGTGGAGAATATAGCACGAGAAGTCTCAAGGGAAGGATTAACTAAACTTTATGACATTCAGATGCAAACATTATCTGTTGTTTACTGCTTTAATGCTTATGAGGCATTGACTTTATAGAGTTAAATGTGTTTTGGATTTGCTGTACTCTAAATTAGTCATGGTACAGTCAAACAATGTATTTGAAGCAGTATCTTGCCTTAGTACGAATCCTAGATGTGGCCTGCTGATCTGATAGCACACATGTAAACATTGAGGACAAAACATGTGTATTTTCTAATGGCGCCATGTCAAGATTTTCTCGTATTGAAACGGAAAAATATTCTAGCCTCCCTTGTATTCGATTAACATTATTAGCATATCGTTGTTAGCGGTGTATTTTTAATGGCACGCGAAAAAGCTTGTTCTCATGATAATAGGCGTCATATCCCATGTAGTGAATATTGTGCGTAAAGATATATGGTTATGGTTTGCATTATGCATTAGTGAAAATGATTACTTAGGAGATGTTTTAACAATGACCGAGAACATAACAATCGAATATATGTTGCATGCATGCATGTTATGAAGGCAAAACCGGAAGTCTAAAGTTTATTTAAGCATGCATTGAGATTTGGACTTACATGCATCATCAATAATGGAAATTTATTCTCCGAAATATCTAAAGTAACATCTTTCGACTTCTACTAAAACATTAAAAGCTATATACATGAATTGTATAACTAAAAAAGTATGTGAATAGAGGTGGAAAAGACATGCATGAACATAGGGGTATTGCATGCAATGGTCAATAATTACTGAGAATATAAGGGATAGTGTCTGCCTGTAAGCATACTAGGGCATAAATCGAATCGGCGGCGGTCGACTTGGAATATACACGCATATACAATGCATGTCTGATGGCATATTGCATGTGCATGAAGGGTACACTTGCAATAATCTAATTCTTAGATTGTTATGGTTTGAGCCAATTGGCAAAATGCAGTGATGATGCATAATATCTTGAGACTGCATATTGTCTTCTTGATTGGGATGAGAGGTTTAAGTAATACGGTTGATTTCTGAACTTGTGAAATGTATTGGGATCTCATTAATAATATGAGGCACGTAATGATGTAATGCATATGGCTCTTGAAGGAATGATGGTACAATGGCTTATGTCTTCCTTGATCTAATGTTTCTAAATGATTATGTACTAAATACTTGAAGTATTGGAACTCGATGCCATCATGGACTCTGATCCTAGTATGGGCTCATCATACTGCCATAGGGATTGACCTTGGCAGATATCATGCTAGTTAGCTGTTGCTTTGGCTAGCCTGGACTGGGTTTTTTTTTTTTTTTTTTTTGAAGAACTGTGGCATCAATATATTAAAAGAATGGTAATGTTACAAAGCAAGTGAAGAGGAAAGAGAACTGCCCCAAAGAGACAGCGATACCTCGACACTCCACAACAAACTCACAGAAAAACTGCAACTCTACTGCTGTACAAACCGACCATCACCATCCACCCAAGAAGTCCCGCCAAATGGCAAACTTCCGCTCTACTAATCCCCGAACACCGTAAAGCTTTTGAAATAGCTTGTACCGAAGTCGAGGAATCGAGAAGCCGCAGTGGTGAATCCCCCGAAAGATCCACAACCGCCGCGCTTCCAAATCAGCCCACACCAACCAAGCCATGCGGATGCAAGGCTTGGCCTGCCGTGAAGCGGCCAAGCACCGGGATACACATGAAGCGGCAAGCTGGCGGCTAGTCAATCTCACGAAACGAGCCCGACCCAATCCAGGCAAGGGCAAGTGAGGGCATAAAACCGGACAATGCTCCACGCCCTCACGATGAAGGCCACAACAAAGGGCGTAGAGGGCTCACACCGCCTAAACCCGACTCACATGGGCATTCACCGACATACGGTGCACCACCGCCGCGAAGCACCTAACCGCCGGTGGAGGAAGTGAGCTCCATGTCCATGTCCAAACCAAGCGCCATCGAGACACGGAAGCTGCAGAGACCACTTGCGAAGGGGGCAGGGTGTCATGAATAGCCAACACCCGGTAACAAGACCGCGACAAAACAAGAAGATACAACATCCGGATGAACCTTCCAAACCTGCACCACCACATCATCCCGAGGGACTATAGGTATGTGTAGCGGATTACCCCCGCCACTTGTTCCCGTGATAGCCCTGGGTCACTTTGCCCCACGCCAAAGCGGCTCGAAGAACTCCCCACCAAGCTAGCTGACCACCCCAATACCAATCCTCCAAGGTGAGCACATCAGCTTTCGCCTCCAATGGGCTTTGGTCCGAGCATGCAAAGTGGCGACCAAGGTCTTGTGAGGGGTAGAGGAACCCACAAGAAAGGAGAAGAGTGGTGATAAACTGAGGCATAATCTAGCTGGAAGAGCACACGCACATGATCCCAAGCCCTTAACACCCCCGTGGAGAAAAGGGGATGCATGTGGGAAAGGCAGGAGACCATACAGCGATTGCCCAGGGCAACTCCACATGCACAGACGGCTTCCCAAGTCCTACGTTTTGGCACCTTGAGTGTATGAATTTCCACGGTTCAGGGATGGTTTTCTTCGACTAGCTAAGGCGTGAGATCCCGTTTGAGGGCTTTGAATCCGAAGCTTGCTGCCAGAAATACGTCAAGGGATTTGGTGTTTCGGAGGTAATGTTTTGAAGTTTTTTCGGGGCCCCATAAAAATCTACTACAGAGTTTGGTCATGAACGGATTAGGAAGCAGTTAGATGAGCAGCATAAAGCATTGTTGAGCATTTGATTTTCAAGTCCATCCATTTCCTACAGCAGCTCGAGTAGCTCTTTTTGTGTAGGCCAAGCTTCCCCTTCCTCCATTTCGGCCTCCATTCTCTGAGATCTGTGGTAGAAATGTGGTTTTTAAAGGGTTTGTGCATCTATGTAAGGTCAGTTTAAGATCAGTTTTGTGCATGCATCGTGGGATCAGAAGTCCATAGCTGCTCTGGAAGTCCCCAATCTCCAGGGCAGCTTTCGTGAAGTATGCGTCTTTGCTCCTCTTCATGGGCTTCTTTGGTGGCGCTGGTCTTTTTGGAGGTGGCTTCAGGATATTTTCCTTTGTGGACTTTCCTCCTTCCACGTACCAAACCTTGTGCGCTTCATAGTACTTGGCGTAAGCTTCGTGCATCTTCATGCACTCCTTGCACTCCACCATCTTTTTTCTTATACTCTTGCTCATGCTTGAGTACAGAGGACTCCCGTGCCGGCTTGTTTGGCTTCTTGGGATCTGTAGTTGGTTTCGATCAGGTTGGGTAGGGAGGTGGTGCCGCTTCTTCTTGATCATCTGGTTTGGAGGGTTCTGTTTCATCCGTGCAGCGGGGTATCCTCCAAGCATCGTCTTCTGAATCAGTGTCTGAAGATGGAGATGCGGGTCTATCGGGCTCCCTCTTCGTGATCTTCATCCCCTTGCTGGATGTCTTCTTTGTCTTCCTTGCAGGCTTCTTCGTCGGGAGTGGATCCTTGCCCTTCTCGACCCTTTTCCTTTTGAGTTCCCCCTTCTTTTTTAATCTTCTTTTCTTCGCTTCTCTCTTTCTCTTGCTAATCTGTCTTTGATGACGAGCCTCCTTCTTTGCAATTTGTGGGTCTTGCTCCTCGTCATCGTGTTCCTCATCCTACTGGGTGTCAGGATTTTGCTGCTGGTCTTGTTGGTCCTGATCCTCTTGTTCTTGCTTCTAATCTTTCTGTTCCCGCTCTTGCTTCTAGTGCTCCGGGTTTTGTTGCTCTCGATGCAGGTTTTGTGTTTCTTCTATTCTGGTGCATTCCTGGGTCTCCCTCGCCTTTTGTTCGGTAACGAGGACTTAGATGCTATTCGAGCCGTCTTCCATAACCTCCATGGCAGTTTGCTTGGTGCGGGCCATATTTTGAAATTGTTGAATCACCTTACTGGGGCCTAAAAATCGCCTTATTAATCGGAGCTTGGCAACTAGGGCGCAACGGTAAGAATGAGAAACCCTAGGGGTCTATTTATAGGTTTGGGAGTTTTAGGGTTTCCACCTGCAATTTCATGTTATCTAAATATTTAGAACATTAGTATTTGTTGGCGTGAAATATCTGATTCCTTAAGGCAAAATTTACTCCCACTACTCATATAGTGCGCGAGAAGCCCGAGCTAAAATTTAGCCAAGAGCTGTAGGCACACTCTGTGAGTAGTCACTCTTTCTTAACTAAATCAGGGTTTTCTATACACTCTTACAAATCTGACAGGTTTTTCTAGCTTAAATTTTAATTTTAAGCTACCTTATGCTATCAGATTACTCTGATTATGTATTTTTCTTGTTGAACTATGGTCAAATACTGTGCAAGAGCCTCGAGCTAAATTTTAGCTAAGAGATGCAGGCACACTCTGTGAGTAGTCACTCTCTAGTTGCCAAATTTTTCAAGTTTTATTAAGGTTTTCAATACTTTTGATAACTATCACTAGCTTAGCTTATACTTCTAAGGTGAGAATTTCTTTTTCCCATTTTTGAAGTTTATACTTGGATTGTTATCTCCAAGATGGAAGTTCTAAATGTTAGTACTAACTGAAAAGACAATATTGGACTCAAGAAGCAACCTCTGCTCTTGAGAACTAATGCAACACATCTTAGTCAACACAGGCGATTGCATGTTCTCTTGAAAGGGCAATGGATGTTGTGCAAAGAATGAAGAAAAGTGCTAATGAAGATACTGCTTAAGATGCATAGGATCAGAGATAAGAGAGCAATCCGACAACACCAAAGAATGTATAGATGCCGCAAGTTTCCTTCTTCTTGCAGTGGCAAAAAATAACCAAGTACATCTATCTCCATCCTTGAACCATTGCAACCATGCGTTCACCTTGGCTTCAATAGCTGTTACAGTTTCTATAGCTTTGATCTGAGATAGTAACTCCTTTTCTCTAACTTCATTTGTAGGGCCACGAGCACTGAGTTGTTCTAATTCCTGGTATAATGTAGTTAAGAGTCCTCTAGCTTCAACAACTCTGACTCTCCCCCATTCTTTTGCAAATAACTTAACTACTGACAATGTTGCAACAATCCCAGACATGCCCGACTTGAGACCAAACTCGATTACAACCAAAGTTGAACTCATCGTCCTCTAAGTACTTGCAATTAAGCTAAGTTCTAGTAGGTCTACGACAATTAGCCACATCATTGGATAAGAGTTGCGGATTATGATCAGACATGGAGCTATCCAGAAGATTCGAGTGACGAAAATCTATTAGCAAAACAGATGCACAAGTATTAAAGTATCCTCTATCATGTCTTGCATAAGCTCTACCAACTCCTGTCCAACCATTACACCACGTGAAGGACTAATCACCATCAATCTGTATAAGTTGGCAATCGTGTAAAAGGCGTAACCATTGTTCCCGCTCGAACCCTTGCACCACTTTAGAACCTTGGCCGCTTTTATCTCTTTCCAACTCAACCATGTTAAAGTCTCCAACCAGCAACCACGCAACATTCTGCCCAAGATGAAGAATTTTATTCGTCACAGTTGCCCAAAGCACCATCTTTGGCGAGGTCTATCATGAGCATAAACATTTATCAAACCCCATTCTTGACTTTATCTTTCCACTTGATTATTATCCACTGCCCAAACCTATTTGTTTGAGTAAAAATAACATCCACAGAGGACTTCCACGCAGTAAGCACACCAGCCTTAGGTGCATTAGCAGCAGACACCAAGACACTATAGTCACGTCCAAATATATTTGCTACTTATATACATCACCTCGGAGGCATTTATGCTCTTGAAGATAGGGTGCTCCTTTTACTTGGGGAAGAAGCCACTCTTCTCACATTCAAAGACAAAAGGTTCATGTGCCCTAACTATTATGTTCCACCTCCATACCAATAGAGCCAGCATCAACCATGTCCATCTCACATGATTCTGAAGGGAGGTCAACCCATCTCGTCTTGGAAATTGACAAGGGGAGCCTCCTCTTTGTTCCACCCTTTCATTGTTTTGTTTAGCATTTGGTGAGGGAGAGCCTCCTCTCTATCTATCCCCCATTATTTTGTTGGCTACCTAGTAAGTAGAGCCTCCTCTTTGCTCCACCCTTTCATGCGAAGTATCAGACTCATTCATGACATTAGAGGCATGTTGACTAGCCTTATTGCGTGCAACTCTTTTTCAATTCACATTTTGACATTCCAATTGGACATTTTCATGATGCTCTTGAACACTTTCTTGCTCTTGCATCTCCACGGATCTTACGTAATTGGCCCTAGCATCCTCATCAAAGATGGGAGTATGCACAATCTTCTGTGGAATAGAAGTTTTAGCAGCAGATGGATAGCAACGATAGAGGTATCAGTAGTATTGGTAGAAGGGACAACATAAGGTAAAGGGGACACAACAGAGATAGGAGGCACAGAGGAAGAAGGAACCATTGCAGGGCGATCTTTCTTAGCACAAAAAATTGCAGATAGAGCAAGTTGAGGAAACAAGTCAACAAGCTGAGGACCATTGAGCAATTGCAAGGCATACTTCAAAAAGATAGGGCTACTTTTCACAAACACCACGGTCGAGAAAAGACGACGACCCGGAAAAGAAAGAGACACAAATTTTAGCTCTACCAACAATAAAATGGGCTGAATGAGTACCCAAACTATTAGCAATATTGATAAGAAACTCCGGCACCAAGAGATCAGGAGGAAGATTAGGAATAGAAAACCAATGTCTTTGAAATTTGAAATACCTCCCCTCAAAAAAAAAAAAAAAAAAAAACTTGGGTCATCCAATTATCTCCAATGCTACCTTTATTGATTCCATCATATTATTTGTTTTCACTGGCCCGGACTTGATTCTTGATGCCCGAAGTCGTTATATGAGGTTGAAGTGCATCCACAACCAAATTTCTTTCCTATCGGGGTAGAGTAGGAGATTGCATTTTCCATATAACATTGAACGACAATCACACCTAGTTATTCAGTTAATCCACAACTTGAATTAATTTGTACTAACCTCCCACACGCACTCCCATCCATATTGAATCTAAGCTTTTCTTCAACATATGGAACTCTTACTGCTCATTAGAAATCTCATACTTCATGTGGATCCTTGCATATACAAGTGTGCCAATAAAAACAAAACTCACAAAAAACTGGTGTCACAAATTTAACCAAATCACACGTGTTAGTGGATGAATAAACTTATATTTCTTAGTGAGTACGAGTCTTATGTTTAGAGGTTATTACCCTCAAGTGAAGACCTAACCCATTGCCCCAAGCCTGCCCTATTGCTGGTGTAAACATTTTTTTAAAGATTGCATTCAAGGACAATTCATATTTCCTAAATAATCAGGCCTCGAAGCTTTCTTTTGTTCAACTTTTAAGTCCTAACCTAACCAAGCAACACCTATTACAAGTTCCCAACTTGAGCCCAAAAACTTTTCTAGTATTCTATGATTGCCATGGATGAAGAAGCCAAAGGGAAGGGTCACAAAAATGGTCTCAACGTTAAATGCACAATTGTTATCCTAAATAAATTATGAGTGTTGGCAACTTCAAAGATAAGATTGACAACTTGATGTGGAAGGCAATTTAATGCGTCATTAGGAGCATATCACATGTTTTCCTTTATTGTATATCCTTTATTGAAAGTCCATGTACCGAACTACCTCAAGATAATGAAATGCTACGAGACAATCTATGATAAAATATAGAATATATAGTCATATTAGGCAAAATGATAAGCTTAAGCTTGATGGGTGATGCATTGGAATCTTTGCTATGACGGGGATTGCGCGTCTATTGACTGGCAAGTATTCTCTATCTATCTATCATGGTGATTAGCTTGGAATCTTTGATATGAAGAGGATTGCCGCATCACTTGTTGTGGTCAAACAAGTGATCATTTCAGACTCATCGACTTAAATTCTATTCTTTTGTTTCTTTTCTATAAGGATTGTTACGAAGGTTCCACATGTTTCAGATCATGTGACATAGACACAATTGTATAAGATGATGAAAGAGAGAGAGAATGGGGAAAGTGACATGATTTTGGAGGAAGATAAATGAATAGGGCTTTTGGATTTGAAGAAGAAGAGCATTTTTTAAAATATTATAACCGGGTCGCATATTTTGCCGGCAGTGCATTCTCATGCGGCCACGTCACAACAGGGAATTTGAGTTGGGTCCATTGATTCGGCATCATCCGCTACACAAGTGACAAATCAGACGAAAATCCTTCAACTTCAGCTCCCTGATTATTATGATATTGTAAGGGTAAGCTATTTGGTCCAACTTACCCTGTTTGCTCCCGCGAGCTGCTCTCGGCCGCTGCCGGTCGGAGCATCCACCGGGCAAACAGGGTAAGCTGTCCCAAACAACTTACCTTTGTACGTCCAAGCAACCCACCCTCAACTAAGAAGAAATGAACTTAAGATGTATTACAAGTATGGAGGGCATAAAAATTGCTTCTTTTTCTTCTTCTTCTTTTCTTTAGGTTCTTGAGGGTAAGATTGTCCTCTAGAGTAAGATTATCTGTCAATGGACAACGATGGATCAGATGATGGGAAGAGAACATTGGGCAGAAACCTTATCGAGAGACATGGCAGACTGAAGGGGACACGACAGGTAAGCCAGGGATTGGTAGAGACACACAGATAGAATAAAATAGAATAGAATAGAAGAGAGAGAGAGAGAGAGCGAGTTGCACATGCACCATAAGATATGGACCAAGAACAAAAACAAAGAGGTTGTGGAAAAGGCCAAAACGGATATCCACAAGGTAAAGGTATAACCCAAAAGCATATTTCTGGGAATCAAAGAATATCCAAAGAATATACGAATATGTTTTAGCACATGCGCGGCATAACAGAATATTCGAAAGGAAAAGGCGTCGCGAAGCCAAACGGCCAAAAGGGACCCTTCCAAGTCCTGGCGCCGCCAGCAAAGGCTATGGCGTTGCACAAGAACCTGGCGGCGCCTCCCCGTAGGTTTCTCCCTTATATATTCCTTCGCAGAAAAACCAGAAAATCGATCTCTTTGTTTTAGATCCTTGCGGTGAATTTTTGCCATCGCCGGAGCTTGGCCGCTCCGGTGCCCTGCCCCTTTTCGTCCTCAAGTCCCTCTCTTTATTTTTTCCCTTGAGTTTGATCTGCTCAATGAGCAATTCCGCTAGTTTCTGCGAATTTTTTCTATGATCTTTCTCATTCCCATTCTGCCCTTGTCGTTCTTTCGGCAATGCCAATCCTTCCCTTTCTCTTTTGATGATTTGCATCCAGACAATCCCCGTTGTTGTAGAAGTTTTGCATAAATCCAATATCAAGAATCCAGTATCGTCAAATTTTATAAAGATGGGTGATTCCAGCGTTTCTGGTAAGTCTTTTCGTCTTCCTAAAGTGGTTATGAATAGCCTCGGAGGTAATATTTCTAGATTTTGCAGGCATTGATTTGATCCAGGAAAGGGCAAAGTTACTGGTGATTGGCCATAGGGGAATGGGAAAGAACAAAATTGCCTTAACAGGGGAAGCCCCAGATCCAAGACCTTCGATTAGGGAGAATACCATTCTTTCTTTCAATACGGCTGCAAATAATGGAGCTGATTTAGTGGAATTTGATGTGCAGGTAAGGAATGCCAGAGTTTGAATTTTCTATATAAAGCTTCAGGATCTTAGTTTTGATGCAGAGTTTTTCCAGGTCACAAAGGATGGCCATGCTGTCATATTCCATGATGATTTTATTATTACTGATGATCAGGTTAGACAATAGAAAGATAAATTCTTGCTGGTGCATTATGAAGCAGACCATAATCTTGTTTCGTTGGGTTGAATGCTCAGATTGCAAGGCCTATTAGGGAGCTTACTCTGGAAGAAATTTATGAAATAGGCTTGCAGAAAAATCCTGAGAAAGTAAGGTTTGAGAAACAGTATATAAATTTCTGGATCTTGCTGAATATCTTGTGATTTGAAAAGATTCTGTTTCTGACTAGCCACTTCTATTTGGTAATTTCAGACTACAAAAAGCATTACTTAGGAAAGGAGCAGATGGCTCTTTCAATCCTTGGAGTGTAACTATGGATGATCATCTCTGTACCTTAAAGGATGCATTTGAGTTAGTTCAGGAAACAGTGGGGTTCAATATTGAGCTAAAATTTCCAGACCATGGGCATGTCACTGAAGAAGAGCTCCACCATGTGATCTCAATAGTGGTTAAGGTATAAAAAGAAAAAAAGAGAGAACTTTCTGATTAATTTTAACTTATGAATCAGATCAGATCTCAAAATTTTAACCGACTGCAGGAAAGAGCATGCCAAAGGGAGAAAAATTTTCTTCTCAAGCTTCCATCCAGATGCAGTGCACAAACTCAAGCAGATGCAAGCATCATATGCGGCAAGTTATTATAAAATGCATTCTAATCTAGAAGCATTTTGTTTCAATCCAGTCTGGCATTATCTGACTTTGGTTGCAAATTGGTGGAAACAGGTGTTCTTCCTGACAGATGGTGGAGTCCATACCTTTAATGATTCACGAAGAAACTCCATAGAGGCGGCAATTGAAGTATGCAAGAAAAGTAAGTCTATTTTTGGACATCCAATTGGTGGGATTTGTATATGGACACAAACTAACGTTCTGTATATTGGATCTTGTTATTTCAGGTTCCTTGCAAGGCATAGTGTCGGAAGTGAAGGCAATTCTCCATAGCCAGGCCTCGGTTATGAAAGTAAAGGAGGCTGGATTAACCTTGCTAACATATGGCGAGCTAAAGTAAGGCTGGATTTGCATGTGGGCTGTTCCCCCTTTTCCTATTTCTGATTCAGGCGATTGGTTAATCGGATTGAACAAAGAATTGATCGATCTAATGGTTTGTGTGTTGGATTTTGCAGCAATGTAACTGAAGCTCTGTACAAACAGCAAGAGCTCGGAGGAGATGGAGTGATTGTAGACCATGTTTTAGAGATGGTTACCGTAGCGAGGGGGTTGGGCATAACAGACGATTCCTCATCCGCCATAGCTGGAAATATGGGAGTAAAAGTTGTGGCATAGTCTTAACCATATATTTTTGACCTACTTACCATTAGCCCCTGCCCGATTAATTAATATACGACCTACTTACCAAAATACCATGATATAACCATGTTTTGTATATCTTACCAATTTCATCCATGGAGTGAGTGAATTTGCAACATTTGTTTATGCACTAGAATACCTAGCTTATCGTTTTATACTTATCACATGAAAAGAGTTCGTGATAGATGTCCGAAGTTCAAAGACATGAGCCACGATGACAACTAGAGTTTAAAGATGGCAGAGACCTCCATTCTTCTTATGCATCCACAATGGGAATTGCCCTTCTTGCACTCCAAAACAAAATGAGGTTGAAGTAAGAGCAAAACAAAGGAACGTTGAACAAAAGGATTGAAAAGCGATTGTCAAAACGAAGCACCTTTGCAAATGAATGAAAGAATGAAGGACCTTCGAGAAGGAAGCGAAATAAAGAACGTGATTTTGCAACTTAATGAGGCTTAAAGCAAAGCCAATTAAAAAGCTAAAACAATATTAGAAACCACGGTGCCAAGTAAAACCTCGTTGCAAAGTTAAGCACTATGAACTAGATATGCACTCCATACATAAGCAACTATGAACTATGTATGCATTCCATTAAGACATAGGTTTTGCCTTGTCAAGTAGCCAAACAGTCCTCAACTATGCTGTTTGGCAAGAAAAATAACACGTTCTACATCAATTTAAAGCAAAACAAAATTAGGAATCGAGCCAAAAAGTAACCTCGTGGCAGAAGTAAGCACTAGGAACTACATATGCGCTATGAACTACATATGCATTCCATTAAGCCAAAGGTTTAGCCTTGTTAGGTAACCAAACAGTCCTCAACTATGCAGTTTGGCAAAAAAACTAACACTTTTACATCCAACTCCATTCCCATTCACAACTTGCTATAATTGTCCAACGTTGTACAACTCACATGCAAGCAACAAAAAAGACCACATGCAAGCAACAAAAAGACCACATACAACGAAAGCATTATAAATAACAAAAATTTATCGCGCTGCCAAGGGCCGCGCTGGTATTCTCTTCGCCAACTCACTCTGGTAAATGGGGATTTGTGTAATTTTGACATAAGCTTTATGCGGTATGACCTTAAACTTAGTCATAACATCACCTTTGAGAATTTCCAATTGGACTTTCCGGAGGGCTTTGAAATTGATGAGTCACGTGCTTTGCTTTATTTTGATGACTTGCTAAACAATTTCGAAGGTCCTTGTGGGCAAAAGTATGCTGGTGGGGTGCAAAAGCACGCGTCCGGACGCATGCTTTTAGCACCGCCGGAAAGTCTTAGCTAACGGAAAGTCTTTGGGTGCAAAGTCTTTGCCGAAAGTCTTTGGAGTCTTTGGAAAGTCTTTGGAAAGTCTTTGAGTCTTTGAGTCAAGGTCGCGTTTATTTGTAACCCACCAGCATACTTTTGCCCTTGTGCTAAAATGTTAATTGTATTGCTACATAAATATCCCTTTGTTTAAGAGAGGTAAGACAATAAACTCAACCAAACATAATTTCATTCTAAGACAACTCCCACCTATGTTACACCATGCAAATAGAGAATGTTCATTTGATTTGAAGAAGATAAAGAATTATAGAAAATGATGAGATCCAAATATCAAGGTAATAATATTGCAGCTATGGCTTCTCTAAAGGTTTCAAACGTAGCATACACAACTACACCAATGTCATGTTGCTTATCTTACAATGGACTCAATATTATATTTATTGTTACATTGTCGGGCCTAATTGTCGATCACATTGTCAAAACATACTAAGATTAGAACTCTGTATCAAAATAGTATTCAACATGGCGAATGCCACAAATCATCCTCAAACAGATAATTTTAATCTTATAATTTAATTTGCAAGACCTTTAATTTGTAAAACCTAACTTCCAGTTTGTAGCTCATATAATCAAGCGTAATCATCGAATTCGAATATCTATTATTCTGATATAAATCAGAGACAAAACACAACCAGTATGCAGAAAGGCCTATTTTTGTCGTCCTAAGAACTGGAATTCAAATCACAGAATAAAGTGTTTTAGCCTCTCAATATCCTTTAAACATTAACACATATGATATCATCGATTGTGATACTTGTCTCTGCTATATTTGTTGACGTAAGAACCGACAACGTAAAAAAAGGGGAACCATTTATACGTGAATTGAGCAAAATCCTTATACACTGACCAGTTTCTACAACGTACCTTCCTCAGGCCAACAGGAGAATGAGAGAATGCAATGACTTCTTGTTCTGTGCAAAATTAAAGGGGTCTCCTTTAGAACCACCATCTCCCATCATAAAATATAAATATTTATCTCGAGGGCCAAAGAGTATAAATCCACCATGATGTGTGGAAAACGGGAGGCCCATTGTTGTAAAGTATTCTTGTTATTTCCTCGTGAGTTGGATAAAACCACCGCGTAGGAGAAAGGAAATGATTAAAGCTTTGCAACTCCTTGTTAGGAAAAGCAAAGTAAGAAAATCATTTAACTCGATGATGCTTTATATTCCGCTAATAACACTAGAGTATTGGCAAGGAGAGTCGGTATCCATGCCCACAAGCAATGCAGACTACAATCCACATCGAAGTTACAGAACATCTTCCCCACAACCCGACCATTTGCTTTTTGTCACAATTATATGAAACAAAGAAACGGCCATTTTTAAAAAATTAGGATGAAAAGCCGCTGACATGAAACCAAGTTCAAGATTGTTAACAACTTGATTACCGATGTTTAAAGGGGAGATTTGTTCGTATCAATAGGTCCGTAACTACTTCTTCTCGCATGTTGGCTAACCAAATGACACCCCCGTTGATTAGCCAAGAAAAACCCCGTCTCAAAAAGAATGTGCAAATGCCTCATTCAGAGCCTAGAGCTGAAAAGGAAAACATTATCAGCAAATCTATGTGGACATCAATCATCTTCCTGCAATGAAACATAAAAACAAAATTGTCCAACAACATCATAAAAGCAAGGCATAGATGCTGAGATAGTTCGGTGGTCTAATTGAAGAAATGTAGAAGGTATGAGCACAAAATATAGAGTAATAAGAAGTGTAGGACAATTTGTCGTGGAGACAAAGCGCTGGGCAAACTGAAAGAGCTTCTAACCATAACCTTTAATGATCGGGTAGAAATACACAATGTAACCTTCATAGAGCCTAAGTCACGAACAGCTCAAAGGCTTCAAGATATTATTTGATATCGCCCATAGCTACTGCTGCCATCGCTCACACATGCAAAATGCCGCCTCACCTCTGCATCCAAACAACTATCGATGCTGGTAAAGCCCTCAAAATTTTTTTCTTACCTTAATAGAAATACGACAGGTGCGGCAACATGCAAGAAAACTCAAAGCCTCAGGAGCCCTATGAGCGAGAACAACTTCCTCAAATCCGGCTCAAAGCCTTTGCGACCTGCCTCTGCCTCCAGTGCAACAATCGAGTATGATATGCCTCCGACACTTCAAGTTCATGGAGCTCCTGGCTACGGCAGAATAGGGACGCCCAAAACCAGAGCTTGATTGAAAGCCAGCCATCTGTGCAGTCTGTAGAAGCCGCTCAACTGACCACGCCTTCTCATTACCTTTTACACCCAAGGTTAAACGCACGAAGCACAAAATCGCCCACAGCGGGCACCATAGGCAGAGCAGCAGGGCAGATTAGCATCCAAGAAATTTTCTTGCAGAGCAAGAAATCGTAGGTTTTACCCTTCCTTTTCTTTTTATTAAAGTTTTAGTTATTTTTTTTAAATACGTGTCGCGCTCACGTCTTTTCCTGGGACGGAAATATTACAATCAAACAAAAAAGGAAGCTGGTTTATATATGTTAGGACAAGGTGAAAAAAAAAAGAAGCCGCGTCCTTAAACCGCAGTCCTTGCAAGTTCTATCGATCTGACCGTTCCCCACCCTTGGAAGCTATGGTCATTTCCCATAATCATCCGAATATTCGCTGTGAGCATATTCCAATTGATTATCGTAATAATCTCGCGAATATTCCTTTCAAAGAAAAGATACCGCCGTGATGTATCGCCGCCAATGGCTTTGCATGTGACCCGCAAAGTCCCTTAGTTGCTTGAAAGAATTGTTTTCTATCTTACGATTCAAATCTCCCCGATATATGACAAATATCAAAGCACAATGGATTTCAATAGCAACATTGCAAATAATTTCAAAGGGCTGTGGACATGTATGCTCCACATGCCCAACATCTATACTTTCCTCATCGGATACATCAACAATTTTTCTTCTTTTCACATCTAACCTTTTTTACGAAGGAATAGGAGTACTTGCTTTCAAAATGTCCTTCTGATAATTATGCCATTCATCCTTCTCCTCTGCCGGATAACTATTGATTGGAAAATCCAACCACCAAGGACAATGGATTACCTCATAATCGCGCAAGCCTCCTGGTCGGATCCATATCGCCCTTCTCTGAATACATGCCATGCTCGTCTTTCTTGCACCACACTTTGATCTGGATAGGAATTTGATGCATAAAAACAGGTGTAGATGGGAAGACACCTAGATACAAGGCCAGATTGGTTGCCCAAGGTTTTTCACAGAAAAAAGGGTCAGGACTTTGATGAAACATTCTCTCCATTGGTTAAAATGAATAGCATTAGAATGTTATTAGCAATAGCAAATGCAGGTAATTTAGAAGTACATCATATGGATGTAAAAACTGCATTTTTGAATGCCACATTAGAAGAAGAAATCTTTATGAAGCAGGCTCCAGGGTTTGAACAAGGGATTGACAAGGTGTGGAAACTCAATAGAGCAGTATATGGATTAAAACAGTCTCCTTGAGAATGGTATAAGTGTATGGATGGTTATCTAAGAGAGCATGGGTTTATGAAATTAGATAATGATGGTAATTTATATAAGTTTCAGTATGGAGAAGAGTGGTGTATCATAGCATTATATGTTGATGATAATATAATGGTAGCAAAGGGGACAAAATGCTTAAATATGTGCAAGGAACTGCTAAAGCAAAGATTTGACATGACTGACTTGGGAGAGTTGAAAAACTTCCTTGGAGTTGAAATGAGCAGAAATCGAGCAGAAGGTATGATAACTCTCACTCAAAAGAAACAACTTAAAGAAATTTAACATGCAAGACTGCAAAACTTGCAAAACTCCTGCTGTACCTGGCCATAAATTATCTGAAAGTATGTGTCCACAGAATGAGACTGAAAGAAAGGAAATGCAAGCAGTACCCTACAGATCTTTGGTTAGATGTTTAGCATATGTGGCCAATTGCACAAGACCTGACATTGCACATAGTGTTAATATCTTGAGTAGGTATAACACTGATCCTGGCAGAGAGCATTGGACTGCTGCAAAAAGAGTCCTAAGATACTTAAAGGGAACAGTTGAAGAAGGAATTAGATATAATAGGGAACTTGATATTAGAAGGTTTTTGTGATGCTGATTGGGGAGGAGATGTAGATACAAGAAAATCAACTTCAGGATATTTAGTTATGTTAGGAGGAGCACCTATATCCTGGAAATGCAAAAAGCAAACTGTCATAGCCATGTCTAGTGCAGAGGCAGAATATGCTGCTGCCACTTTATGCTCAAAGGAAATCGTTTGGGAGAGAAGACTAATTATAGAGCTAGGTTTTGAGCAACCATTGGCCACAAGAATTTGGTGTGATAAAGATAAGCCGCATAGCATTGTCAAAAATCCAGCTTCTACATGAAAGGAGTAAACATATAGAACTGGAAATGCACTTTATTAGAGATGTTGTCAAGAAAAATTTGGTAAGCATGGAGTATGTAAATACAGAAGAACAGCTAGCAGACATTCTCACCAAGTCTCTGGCAGAGAGAAGATTTAACTATCTGAAGGAGAAAATGATGCATATAATTATAACATGAAGGAGGATGTTAATGTATATCAAGTTATATTATATGCATCAACTAACTCTGTTACATGACAAGATTATGCAGGCTTAGAAGATGAGGCAGAACACAAAGTTAAGACAAGTATATTCTTAGCTTGAAGATGGATTCATATGTAAGTTGCCAAGAGGGTTAAATGTAAAGGTTCTTGTTTACATTGTTTTTTTTAGCAAAAGGAAATGCAAAATCCAATGGTCGACGAAAAAGCCATATTTCTTCTGTTGGCCTGTGGGATATATGCTACAGATTGAAATGCTATTCTAAGATACTTGGATCTAGCCGTAACCGTCAGTTGAAGCTATAAAGGATGAATGAGTAGCTATATACGGTGCCGAGGCATAGGTACAGAGCAGATTTGAGGTTGAAGTATGCCGGAATAGCTGAATACAAGCTCGGTCAACCAGTGAACAGTATTTAAGTCAATGCAGAATGAACAGTGATATTTTCAATGGTTAAAAATGATTATTGACTATATCTAGGTGATAACTATTGAATGTAAGGATCAATAGTGCTTGATCATTGCCTAGAAAGAGTGTTGTGAAGTTCATTATTGCACCAAGGAATTAGTGACCACAATTTGGCTTCCTTGGTGCTAGGTGTTGTTTTTGCACTTAAGGTTGATAGTTATTGATTTTGTGAAAGTTGTTAGCCTACAACTGTGATTAATAGTTGCATTGAACTTTACATCCTTGCTAAAGGAATTGTCTGTCTATTGACTAATCTAACATTGTTATGGAAAAAAACCTGGATTAGAAAGTTGATCTTCCCCTTAACCGCCGGATCTAACTACTCGAGGACTATATAGAGATGATAGGTGAGGAGTGGAGGTTTGATGGGGAAGCGGTAGCAAGATGTTGAGCCGGTTTACTTTGTGCAGTAGATCATGATATTTGAGAAAATGTTAAAGATTGTTGGACATATAATTTATTTGGCATAAGGGATTAGTGACCATCTCTTGGCTCCCCTATTGCTTGAAAAGACAAGTTGTAGATGATTAATCTTGCTAGACATTTAAATTGAAGAATATAGTTTGCTTAATTTCTGTGATATTACCTTGAGGCTCATTCCTGCGTCTTGGTCCGAGGTACATGACTCGATCCTTGTCGTCTTCTACTGCAGGTGCTAATGTAGCATTGCTTGGACCTGCTTGGTGCTGGGGTTGATGGAAGGTGTTAGGCCATTTAAATGGTTCTTGCAACTGGCTTAGAGCTATATTTTGTACAACAATTTTCTGTTCGAGAAAGAAATTACTCCACCACATCCGATCGTCTTCTAAGAAGTACTTAAAGCCTGAGGAAATTCCATTTTCAATTGCTTTTAAGGATGATACTGGGGTACTTTTCTTCTGCTTGGACTCCTTAGGATTTTTGAGAGGAAGTTGCTTTCAAAGACGTTCTATGAAGGAAGTAACGGAATATATTTAAGGAAGCTGTAATCCCTCCGGGTGGACTCAGTCCTTAGTTGTGGTATACTTCCTCCCTCGTGAAGAAGCTTTGGCCATCCTTCAAGTAGAACTTGATGTGATGTTGAAAGATGAGATCATTCAACTTGTTCACGGCTTGTTCTCTGCCTGAACGCTGAGAGAAAACAAACTCTCTAAAATCGCTAGCCTCTCGTGA
This sequence comes from Isoetes taiwanensis, assembly GCA_021234155.1. Lineage (NCBI taxonomy): Eukaryota > Viridiplantae > Streptophyta > Lycopodiopsida > Isoetales > Isoetaceae > Isoetes > Isoetes taiwanensis. Next base: position 3,205,615 of record JAJEKV010000101.1, read on the forward strand.
AGAAGATCACTTTGGAGTGGGGCGAGAATCTTCAATAATTCGAACTAAAGTAGGAAGAGAGAAAGCCTTCTTCCTTCTAAGGCCATTGAAAATCTGGCTGAACATTTGGTCAATCTGATCATGAGTGTGGCCTACAAGTAAGAAACCGAAGCTTCACTTTTCTAAAGATCCCTAGCTCCACTAACATGGCACAAAGACGCAAAGAGTGTTTGATTCTTGTTCTCCCTTGTAGTATTGTCAAGTTGCAAGTAAAGCACTGGTGGTAATTGCTCTTGCTCGCACAGGACCTTGTTAAGAATTGTAATTGTGAGGTTCGGGTCACCATGCAAGTTTGGATACGTCAAAAATACTTTGCACTTTAGACTTCCTTTGAAGACCATAGCTCCTACAAGGTGGACCTTAACAAAACATTCCTCTGGCACATCTTTAGGAATGTTCAAGAAATGCGGTAGAGTAGTTTTTTTTTGGTCCATTCCATCAATCACAACAGACATATATTGCGTGGACGTTCAAGAGTTTTTTTACATTTGGCAAGCTTTCTTCTCTCTAACGCTTGTTGTTCACGATGTCTGGCAAGGTTCTGTTGCACAATATCTGTAGAAGAAATCAGGTCAAAGCATTTTCTTTAGAACAAGTGAGAGATTGGAGAACATGAGCTTACTTCTTTCGACCTCTGTCTTTACAGTTTCTGGTTGACTCTTTAATTCTCCACACCTTGAGCAAACAGACATTCTATGTCTCCTGGGAATTTTCACAAGACCGAATTCACTTTTCCACGGTCTAGTGAAGTGTGAGTAAGAGATGTGCTGAAGCTGTCTTTGTACTCATTAAAAACATCCTTTTTGGTGATGTTATCAGTTAAATGATACATGTTGCTGTTAGGCAGCTTTTCACATGTTTCTCTAAAATATTTCTCCATCCATGACACAGCAGCAAGGGCGTGCATGGTTACAACTCTTCTTGGTCCACAATGATCATCAATTGCTGGATTTTTGTCCAGTCTTTTGTGTATTCTAGACATTCTGGTGGACCCTAAATGGTGGACAACCATAAAGCATTTCTGGCAAACTTCTTCACGGTTAATGTAGTGCAAGAAGGTGTTGCGGTTTGGTCTTACATGATAGGCCAAGTAGGCATTCTTGTCAGCCAATGTCATTGAACTGTAGTTGTCTCTAATTGCTTGTAATTTAGACATGTTAATTTGTTGATGCAACCCAATGAGCAGCATTTACTTCTTAAAAGTCTTCTCATTTTATGCTCGTCCATAAGGTTTCTTTTTCTTACAGAGGAGCATGCTCTCAAACCATAATCCACCTTCAATTTCTTGGTGGACTGGCTAGAGAATGTGTAATCTTGTTGCACCTCGTTGGTGTCTTCATCTTCTGAAGAGAGTTCTACTCTGGGGGTGACCTCCTCTGCTTGTAGAGGAGAACAAACCACGTGAAGCTGTACCCGGATAAGGCGGAGGTACAATGTTGAATGAAGGAGAGTGCAAATTTTTGGAGGGTTTTTTCAGAGATGGTTTAGAGGGTTTTCTATGGGTTGGCGCAAAGTAGGGAGGTATAAAAAATCTTCAGAGGAATACATGCTTGGAATATAAATGTGTTGTCTACCTTTTGTTTAATCCTTGCCGTGTATATTCTTAGGTATTTGTTCTAAGTATGTAATTTTAACAAGTCCACTATGGTGGAGGACCATAGTGGAGAAATGGACCAACATCGCTTTCTCTTTGAATCAGCTATAACAGGTGAATGTTCGGATGCTTGCACTATAGCAATCTTCTCAGCATAGTCTGGTAATGCACTGCAAAGATGCATAGTCTTTAATATTTATTATTATTATTACTTTGTTTAAGGTCCATGCTAGACTAATCTTGTACAGATTAGCTAGCTATATCCCACTGCCTTGTGGCAGCCAAAGAGGACACGTATAGGCTTTTAAGTTCTATCACGTATAGGCTTTTAAGTTCTATCACGTCGGGGATCATCATCGTATAACCCAGTAACCAACTCCCAAAGATAAACATACATTGGCAAGGGATAAACATACATTGGCAAGGTTTGAACCCATGACCAAATGCACATTTATTTTGACATTACTAGGCCTATATCAACTCACCACACATCCGTTGGACAAAACTTTTGCCTTACATGCACACTTTGTAGGCATGATATCTCCCGCCTTAGGAAGTCTAGGTCCTAGGGGCAACTCTAGGGGCATGGATTTTTAGCCTCACCATCCTAGTGCCACCTACCATAGTCCCATTGTTTTTTTATTACTTTGTTTAAGGTCCATGCTAGACTAATCTAATAGAGATTAGTTAGCTATATCCCACTGCTTTGTGGCAACCAAAGTGGAGGACACGTATAGGCTTTTAAGTTCTACCACGTCGGGGATCATCATCGTATAACCCCAGTAACCAACTCCCAAAGATAAACATACATTGGCAAGGTTTGAACCCATGACCAAATGCACATTTATTTTGGCATTACTAGGCTTATACCAACTCACCACACATCCGTTGGGCAAAACTTTTGCCTTACATGCACACTTTGTAGGCAGAATATCTCCCGCCTTAGGAAGTCTAGGTCCTAGGGACAACTCTAGGGGCATGGCTTTTTAGCCTCACCATCCTAGTGCCACCTACCATAGTCCCATTGTTTTTTTATTACTTTGTTTAATGTCCATGCTAGACTAATCTTGTACAGATTAGCTATCCCACTGCCTTGTGGCAGCCAAAGTCACTAGAAGAAAACCCCTATGCTTGTAACGCTTTTTGATACGCTTTTTTGAACTAAAATAAGATTATAATATAATTAAAAAATGGCGTTACAATGTTGATTTGATACGCGTCACGAATGATGGGGTCAATTGAAACGCGTAACGGATTTGTAATGCATAACAAATTTGTAACGCGTGAAAAACTTGCAATGCGTTTCAAAAGAATTAAAACAGAAACGCGTTTCAATATTGAAACGCATTTCAAATAACAATATAAAAAAAAAAAAAAATCCTTGCAACGCGTTGCAAGTTCATAAAGCGTTACAAAAAAAAATTTGGACGAACTTTTATACACTTTGTTCTTTCAAATTCTCTTTATATAATAATAACAAAGTAAAACATAATAAAAATAAAAATTTTATTAATTCAAAAGAAATACAATATTGTTTCAGCAAGCATAGCTGCAAGCATAAGTGACAGGATCCTCCAAGACGTCGTCCATGTTATTTCCTACGAATGAAACACAATCAATAGGATAAACTGAATAAAGAATTTTTTACGAACACAATTAATATATATGAACTCTAACAAACTTAAATAATACAAGAACCAAAACTTAAGCTATTTAAGTCCACAGATATTTGTGATGCATTTCTAGCATGCATACTACAATATCATGGTGAGACTATCCTCATTTGAGTACAAACGTCCTTTTTTGCAAGAGCTTGAAGTAGTAGTACCAAATATAATATACTTCCTTCCAAGGCATGTGATGATTGGAATCCAATAATGGACCAGCAACTCCATTCCTAAACCAGTTAATCCTTAAAGCATAGATAGAGCACTAACCTTTAGCTGCTTTGCAAAAACATTTGAATGGAAACATATGTGCCAAGGTGAAATATACATCCGGCCATGGTATAAGAATGACCGCTCAAGCGCACATGAGAACTTATGCAAGACCTCTGTTCCATGTGGTTTCTCTTGCTGTGTCTGTCTCCGCTTAAAAGCAGCCAGTGCATTCTGGTTTTTGCAAAGTTCTCCCCAAATATTAAATGCTAATATTCTCTAAATCAAATACAGAATTAGAAAGACTATTACAGCTGAAAATCTGTTATTTGCTATAAATGGTAACTATCCAAATCCATTACACCCTTACAAGCCATAACAAAATTTGTCTATTCAATATAATTTGCCTAGACTATATACAAAATAACTAAAACCTGTAATCACTCTGCTATATCGTGAGATTTCTTACAGGTTCATGTATGGCAGCAAGAGCAATTACAGCTCATGCAATGGACATGCATGCAACAGGGCGAGAGCTTCCTGTTGAGCCTTATGCAAAAAGCCCGGCTTTGTACTTTGCCACTGTTCCATCAGAACGCTTGGCAGCTAGCTTGTGTTGGAGCTGCTAATCTCTCTGATATCACGACTTGACATTAGCTGAACAATTTTTTGAGAGATATGATCTGAGTCACCAATCCGTCCAGGACCTAACGTATTCATCACTTGCAGAATTCAAAGCTCTCTGTATCTCCTTAACTATGGTAGACATGGCGGAGCACCGCAGTTCGCCATAGCTCATGCTTGCACATACTACACATATGCCATTGCCTAAGAATTCCCTTGGAAGTTTTGGTTCCAGCTTTTGCTTGAAATCTACTGCAAAAAATAGCAAGGATCTTTCCTCTGCAGGCTTGTTCTTTGATGCAGCATATAGCTTCCAGAAATGAGCCACCATGGCTTCAAATGTGGAGCATCTTTTTAGATCCTCCATAGCCATAGACTTGAGGATTCTCAACATGGGTTCTGTAAATTTGAAGGTTTTGAATACTTGATTCAGCGGTGCTGTGTTGGCTTTTTGTTTGAGAAATCCGGTTGAAGAAAACAAATGGGATGGGGAAACAAAAAATGAAGAAAGAAAAAAATCAGAAGCGTTGAAGAGAAAATGTACCTTAGTTGAAATTGATGCCTAATCTTCCATTGCTATATCTCAAATCCGGTTTTTCAGGATATGCCAAAGCCAGTTTTGCACAGGCAAAAGGGTTCTGCACAGGCCGCTTCTGCTGTAAAACGAAATGGGATGGGGAAACCAAAAATGAAGAAAGCAAAAAATCAGAAGCGTTGAATGAAAAACGTACCCTGCTCTATGGAGAAGATCGATTGATTTTGAAGATTGATTTACCTGAGATATCCCTGCTATATCTGGCCCTGCCTCAAGCACCTGTTGCAGCGCTATTCTTCCCGCCCATTTGAAGGCGGGCAACGGGAGCCAAGAGCTATTCTTCCCGCCCATTTGAAGGCGGGCAACGGGAGCCAAGAATTGAAGACAAAATTCTTTCTTGATTAAGAATCAACCAATTCAATGGTCGATGGTAGTTCAATGGTTCGACTGTAATTGGTTGGTAATTTGCATGAGAACAATGGTTTCAATATTTTAAATCATTTGAAAAAAAGGTGTAAACTTGTATGTGTTTTATAAGGCACAAAACCTCGGGATCTGGGTCCAGGGCAACGCAGCTAACTCCCATTTTTCCCATGCTTTGACTCCATACAGAAGTGCGAGAACGCGGGTTCTGGGTTCTGGGTTCCCATGCTCCAACTCCATATAGAAGTGCAAGAACGCGGAAGCAAATGACAGATGAAGTCCTTCAGGTTTGTAATGCATGAAACAGTAACAATGATTTCAATATTTTAAACCATTAGAAAAATTAAACCTTGTTCTGCAGCTAAGTTTCCACTAGGCAAATGATAGATGAATAATTGTTGAAGAATCAAGCAATTCAATGGTCGATGGTATTTGGTTGGTAATGCATGAAAAATAACAATGGTTTCAATACTTTAAACCATTAGATAAATTTGGTTTAACCTTCTATGTCTTTTATAATGCACAAAACCTTGCGAGTTCTGCAGGCGACGCTGTTAAGCTCCCCGCTAGACATCTTTTCCATGCTCCAACTTTATATAGAAGTGGGAGAACTCAGAAGCAAATGACAGATGAAGTCCTTGAGGGTATCACTATCATTAAATGCGAGCCATGTTAACATCTATAATTTTGTTTGCTTGCGTAATGCAATGCTCTATGTTTTTATATGTGATTCATTTTATATATAGATACATTGAGACTTTTAAATGGCACATGTTGCACTTAGGATGACAAAATGTGACATAATAGTAGAAATATTAAGCTAACAAAAAAGGGGTACTCACCATGCCCCCACAAGATGCATAAAATAATTAACAAGGGATACCATTTCCACAATGACCAATGCAACCTAACTTACAGTGCAAGCAAGCCTATTGAACTTGGACTAGGCTAATAAAATAATAATGGTTTCAATATTTTAAACCATCGGGTGTAAACTTCTATGTAAGACGGAAAAAACCTTTTGAGTTCTGCAGGGCAATGCCACTAAGTTCCGCGTCATACATTTTTTCCATGCTCTAACTTCTTACAGAAATGCGAGAACTCGGAAGCAAATGACTATGAAGTCCGAGGATATCACTATCGTTCAATTGGAGCCATGTTATCATCTATAATTTTGTTTGCTTGCGTAATGCGACGCTATCTATTTTTATATGTAATTCATTTTAAAGATAGACAGATTGAGACTTTTAAATGGCACATGATGCACTCAATATTTGCATACATCATAATGTGTCTTGCCCCACCACATGCGCTCAAGAATCCCCCAAGCATGGCCCTCAACAATGGCAAAACGACCAAAATCAAAATGAGTATTATAAAAATAAAGGTCCCTATGTCATGGTAAATTTAAAGAGAGAAAATCACTGCTTACATGGGAAGGCTAGTTCAATTGGCTAGACTCATTATCCATCATGCACCTAGGATTGCCAACTTGCTCTACTAATTTGAAGCAAACATTTCTATCCAACATTATCAAGGGATACCCCCTTCCTAACATGACAACATACGTGCAAGCAAATGAACTGGTGCTGGACTAGGCTAATAAGCCAATTAGAATCAAACATTTGAAACTAACATAAAGGGCATACATCCATACTAGACAACAAAATGGGAAGATAATAGTAGAACTATTAAAGCTCACAAAAAATGTTGACTAGTTGCCTATAGCTTTGTTGGTCATAATACCTAGTTCCTACAGTAAGTTGGATGCTTTGGACTTATGCCCAGAGTTAGAACCCCATTCCGAGCTCGATAGTTTGGCCGAACTGGAGGAACAAGTCATTTTTCCGCCATGCCCCTATGTCAAGAAAGGGAAAATTTGGGGATTGGCACATCCATGTGGTGGATGGCCAATATTTTTTTTTCAGGGTGGGACATAAGCTACCATTTTAATGGTGGGATTAACAGATGGAGCTACCTCTGAAGTTGTTAAGAGCTTGCATGCAGGGTTCCCTCGAGGGTTTGAAGAGAGACCTCAAGAGAGAGAACGAAAAAACCCTCCCCATGCACCGGTTCCAAACTTGTCCCTCAACGATGGCTCGTAGAATAACAAGCTGGACATCGTCTGTTGTGCATGAGGAAGACTCAAAATGATTTCGATTGCACGATTGCATCGAAAAGGTCGAGTTATCCGGGGCACATGGTTGCAAATAGACAATCGATCAAATACCGTGATTACCAAGTACATACTATCTTTACACTATAGCACTAGGCTAGGAGTGCATTGAGCGAAAAGGTTGACTAGTTGCCTATAGCAATTTGAGTTTGGCTTTGTTGGTCATAATGCAGGTTCCTCTGAAGAAGTTGGATGCTTTGGACTTATGCCCGAAAGTTAGAACCCCATTCGAGCTCGATAGTTTGGCCTTAAGTGGAGGAACAAGTCATTTTTCCGCCGCAGTGCCCTATGTCAAGAAAGGGGATTGGCACATCCGTGTGGTGGATGGCCAATTTTTTTTTTTTCAGAGTCATTTCTTGGGACATAAGCTACAATTTTAACGGTGGGATTAACAGATGGAGCTGTTTTGGTTCCCCGATAATTAAAACCCTATTAAACGTAGGGTTTAGGATTTGGCAACCTTCCTACCTCGAAGTTGTTGAGAGCTTGCATGGGGTTCCCTCGAGGGTTTGAAGAGACCTCAAGAGGAGAACGAAAAACCCTCCCCATGCACGGTTCCAAACTTGCCCCTCAATGATGAAAACGTAACAAAATTTGCCGACATCGTGATGACTGCATGCCGAGAAGGCTCAAAATGACCCTCGATTGCACGATTGCATCCGAAAGGTCAGAGTTATCCCAGGGCACATGGTTGCGAAGTAGACAATCGATCAAATACCCAGATTACCAAGTACATACTATCTTTACACTATAGCACTAGGCTAGGAGTGCATAGAGCGAAAGATTGACTAGTTGCCTATAGCAATTTGAGTTTGGCTTTGTTGGTCATAATACCTGGTTCCTACAGTAAGTTGGATGCTTTGGACTTATGCCCGTAGTTAGAACCGCGATTCCAGCTCGATAGTTTGGTTAACCGAGGAACAAGTCATTTTTCCGCCGTGCCCCTATATCAAGAAAGGGCAAATTTGGGGATTGGCACATCCATGTGGTGGATGGCCAATTTCTTTTTCCAGGGTCATTTCTTGGGACATAAGCTACCATTTGAACGGTGGGATTAACAGATGGAGCTGTTTTGGTTCCCCGATAATAAACCCTATTAAATCTGTAGGGTTTAGGATTTGGCAGCCTTCCCTACCTCTAAAGTTGTTGAGAGCTTGCATGCAGGGTTCCCTCGAGGGTTTGAAGAGAGACCTCAAGAGGGAGAAAAACCCTCCCCATGCACCGGTTCAAACTTGTCCCATAACGATGTCTCGTAACAAGGCCGGACATGTCTGACGTGCATCTTAGGAAGGCTCGAAATGACAGCTCGATTGCACGATTGCATCCGAAAGGTCAGAGTTATCCCAGGGCACATGGTTGCGAAGTAGACAATCGATCAAATACCCAGATTACCAAGTACATACCATATTTACACTATAGCACTAGGCTAGGAGTGCATTGAGCGAAAGGTTGACTAGTTGCCTATAGCAATTTGAGTTTGGCTTTGTTGGTCATAATACCTGGTTCCTACAGTAAGTTGGATGCGTTGGACTTATGCCCAGAGTTAGAACCCCATTCGAGCCCGATAGTTTGGCCTCTGGAGGAACAAGTCATTTTTCCGCCGCCCTATGTCAAGAAAGGGAAAATTTGGGGATTGGCACATACATGTGGTGGATGGCCAATTTGTTTTTTGAGGTCATTTCTTGGGACATAAGCTACCATTTGAAGCGGTGGGATTAACGGATGGAGCTGCTTTTTGGTTCCAGATAATTAAAACCCTATTAAATCAGAGGGTTTAGGATTTGGCGACCTTCCCCGCCTCTGAAGTTGTTGAGAGCTTGCATGCGAGGTTCCCTCGAGGTTTGAAGAGACCTCAAGAGGGAGAGAACTAAAACCCGCCTCCGGTTCAAACCCAAACGCAGCAGTGAACCATGGTAACAAAAAGTTGGACATCGTACAATGCACATGCCGGAAAGGCGAAAATGACATTCGATTACACGATTGCATCCGGAAGGTCGAGTTATCCCATGAACACATGGTTGAAGTAGACAATCGATCAAATACCCAGTTACCAAGTACATACTATCTTTACACTATAGCACTAGGCTAGGAGTGCATTGCTAAAGGTTGACTAGTTGCCTATAGCAATTTGAGTTTGGCTTTGTTGGTCATAATACCTGGTTCCTACAATCAAGTTGGATGCTTTGGACTTATGCGAGTTAGAACCCCATTCGAGCTCGATAGTTTGGCGAAGTGGAGGAACAAGTCATTTTTCCTTGTGCCCTATGTCAAGAAAGGGAAAATTTGGGGTTTCGACATCCATGTGGTGGATGGCCAATTCAGGGTCATTTCTTGGGACATAAGCTACCATTTGAGCGGTGGGATTAACGGATGGAGCTGTTTTGGTTCCCCGATAATTAAAACCCTATTAAATCTGAGGGTTTAGGATTTGGCAGCCTCCCCTACCTCTGAAGTTGTTGAGAGCTTGCATGCGGGGGTTCCCTCGAGGGTTTTAAGAGACCTCAAGAGGGAGAACGAAAAAACCCTCCCCATGTATCGGTTCCAAACTTGCCCTGAAGCGATGGGTTCTGGAACAGTTTGGAGATTGTCACGACTATGCATGCCGAAGGCTCGAAATGGCAAACATTGCACGATTGCATCCGAAAGGTGAGTTATCGAGGGCACATAGTTGCGAAGTAGACAATCGATCAAATATCCAGATGACCAAGTACATACTATCTTTACACTATAGCAATAGGCTAGGAGTGCATTGAGAGAAAGGTTGACTAGTTGCCTATAGCAATTTGAGTTTGGCTTTGTTGGTCATAATACCTGGTTCCCTCTGAAAAGTTGGATGCTTTGGACTTATGCCCGGAGTTAGAACCCCATTCCGAGCTTCGATAGTTTGGCGAACTGGAGGAACAAGTCATTTTTCATGGTGCCCCTATGTCAAGAAAGGGAAATTTGGGGATTGGCACATCCATGTGGTGGATGGCCATTTTTTTCAGGATCATTTCTTGGGACATAAGCTACCATTTGAGCGGTGGGATTACCAGATGGAGTTGTTTTGATTCCCGATAATTAAACCCTATTAAATCTGTAGGGTTTAGGATTTGGTGACCTTCCCTACCGGGAAGTTGTTGAGAGCTTGCATCGGGGTTTCCTCGAGGGTTTGAAGAGAGACCTCAAGAGGGAGAACGAAAAACCCTCCCCATGCACCGGTTCCAAACTTGTCCCATAACGATGGCTCGTGAAAAATTTGGACATCGTGATTTATGCATGCCAAAAGGCTCGCAATGACGGCTCGATTGCAACGATTGCATCCTGAAAGGTCGAGTTATCGGGGCACATGGTTGCTAAGTAGACAATCGATCAAATACCCAGCATTACCAAGTACATACTATCTTTACACTATAGCACTAGGCTAGGAGTGCATTGATTTAAAGGTTGACTAGTTGCCTATAGCAATTTGAGTTTGGCTTTGTTGGTCATAATACCTGGTTTCTACGGTAAGAAGTTGGATGCTTTGGACTTATGCCCGAGTTAGAACCCCATTAGAGCTCGATAGTTTGGCGAACTGGAGGAACAAGTCATTTTTCCGCCGTGCCCTATGTCAAGAAAGGGAAAATTTATGGATTGGCACATCCATGGTGGATGGCCAATTTTGTTTTCGGGATCATTTCTTGGGACATAAGCTATCATTTGAGCGGTGGGATTAACAGATGGAGCTGTTTTGGTTCCCCGATAATTAAACCCTATTAAATCATAGGGTTTAGGATTTGGTGACCTTCCCCGCCTCCGGGTTGTTGAGAGCTTGCATGCTAGGTTCCCTCGAGGGTTTGAAGAGAGACCTCAAGAGGGAGAACGAAAACCCCCATGTCGCCAGTTCAAACTTGCCCCGCTAACGATGGCTCAGAATAAGTCGGACATCGTTATAACCAGTGCATGCCGGAAGGCTCGAAATGACATTTCGATTGCACGATTGCATCGGAAGGTCGAGTTATCCTGCAGGACACATGGTTGCTGGGCAGAGACAATCGATCAAATGTATGAGGCACACAATGTATGCATGCAGTACGACATCTAAACCGACATTGTCTGCCGAGTCCACCTCATCATCTTCCTCGGGGATATTTCTCCAAACTCCTTTTGAAAAACTAATGTAACATAATTGAGTTACACTCTGCGATGTGATGTGTTATGTCAAACGCCATTACATAGAACTTAAAGGGAATAGAAAATATCAAAGCAAATAAACTTAACCATATACTAACCTGTCTAGAAGTGGAATGATAGAGCAGGTTATGCTGCTTGCAAAAACTCTCTGGAGCACACCAAGATGGACCAACTTTTTTGTAGATGATTCGCTATCATTGGTATTTCGTTCTTGTCGACGCAACAATCTCTATACCAACAAGGTGAGAATTGGCAAAGATAACTCTCCCTTGGAAGAATTGGTTGTTCTATTCCTTGTTTACGTGAGCTCACGAGCCCTTCTCTTCCTAGAAGATAACCAACCAGGGGGATCGCTTTGTATATTGGAGCTGATTCAAAGAAGAAAGAAGCTGGATTCAACAGAGGAAGGTGGCCGATCTTCGAAAACGAAGAAATAGAATAATTCAAATATTTTAGAACGTTAGCTTTGTAACGCAAGGGTCGGTTTGTACACATTTCGACATCTAACTTGAAACACGTTTCAAAGTTGTAACGCATTTAAATTGTAACGCATTTCAGAGGAGTTGTAACGCATTTCAAATTTCTACTTTGAAACGCGTTTTGGTGTTGAAACGATATTCGATTGTAACGCATTTCAAACACATTTGTAACGCGTTGCAAATGCTAAATTTTGTAATGCATTTCAAGAAATGAATTTTGTTATTTGTTGCGCGTTACAACTAACTTTGCGTTTCAAAGTTTTAAAGCGTTACTATTAGAGCGTATCAAACCCCCCTAAATTCTATTAGTGAGTGGAGGACACGTATAGGCTTTTAAGTTCTACCACGTCGGGGGCCAACATCGCTTTCTCTTTGAAACAGCTATAACAGGTGAATGTTCGGATGCTTGCACTATAGCAATCTTCTCAGCATAGTCTGGTAATGCACTGCAAAGATGCACAAATATTAAAAACTACTAACAAGTAATATCATGTAGCTATAAATGCATACAATATATCTTCAAAGAGTAAGATTTTACTATTCCTCTGGCTCCTCAACATCTTGACCCACAACATCCTCATCTTCAGACTCTGAATCATATTTCTCATTCTTGCTCCCCGAAATCAATGCATTTGGCTTCATAAGTTTTGATATGCGCTTAGCTTTTACAAGATCACATAGAACTGGATCACTATCAAATAAGAAACAATGGCATCCACGAATAGCACAAGCCATCAACATTGAGCCTGTTCTTGCAAATAAATCAAGGACTACACCACCTTCTGGACAAAGCATTTCCAATAAATACTCCATGAACCGAATAGATTTTTTAGTGCTTTGTCTTTCTGGACTTGCCAAACATTTGGCGGCTTGCAGATGATGATGATGAATGATAGATTTTGCATAATCTATACCTAAAAAACAAGAGAAGGAATGAGGAAATGCAAAACATGTCTAACTTTTATGAAACAACATAAAGATTGCAAACAAATAGACTTCCTTAAATAAAGTGAGTGACACATACAAGCATTGAAGGAGAGAATCACGAAAAGCTTACTTGATGATGCCTGAATGTGCGGTGTTGTGCCAATTCTGCCCATAACATAAACCTGCAAAGAAAATTGAGCCAAAGTGCCAAGTTTATCTATCTTGAACCCAAAAGGTTTATCAGTTACGACAGTGTAAGTCCTCATAATTTCTATGTTCCTCAATTTTCCAGCTTTTTCGACTTGTTTGCATTGCTCCAAAGAACAAATAGCTACGATCCAGCCACCATCACCTAAACATAAGTTACCCAAAGCAAAGGCTGCGTCAATCAATGTCTGTGGACACTTGTTCCAATCAGGTATCTCAGAACAATCAGCAATAGGAAAGTCATTAGTCAGAAAATCCATTAGAAATGAAATGCTTGGCTCTGCAACTTATTCCAAGTATCCAGCTAAATAGCCAGGAGCACTTGCTGACTTGTCAATGTCACATGAAAAAGAGAAAGCAGCCAAGACCAAACAGACTGGAGATGATCATATAAAAAAAACAATGCTCAATAGTCTCGTCCCTTTGCTTGCACAGTGGGCAGAATGTTGACACTCGAGGATCAAATTTGTAGACAAGCACATTCACACGAGGGCATCTGTGAAGAATCTGCCACCAAAGGACAACCACCTTAGGATGAAGTAGTTTATCCCAAGCCCAAGTCCACATACGTCTCCAACTAGGAGGTGTAAGCTGAAGGGAACACTTAGTGGATGGCGGAAGGATATCACCATTGACAAGCAGCAGCCTATACATAGAGCTCACAAGCCTATGCTCATGAACACTCTGGTGGGAAATCTACATGCAACCTTCAATAGCCTCTGGAGCAACTAATGGCAGAGTACTAGCAACCTTTTGCCAAATGGGTCTATCCCATCGAGACAATAAGAATTTTGTTTGAAAAATTTTCCATATTGCTAACTGGCCAGAATCATACCATGCCGCAACTGTCAAGATTCCTGCTAACCTCCAATGCCGTTGGGTTAATGGATGAACCAAGGTGCAAAGTGGAAGATTATTTTCCATAGGTATCCATCAACAAGGGGCACTCAACTAATGACATGCAACAAGATCGACACGAAATAAGGTCCAAACTGTCTCCCAAGACTCCAACAAGCCTTTCAGAAAAGGGGAGGCATTAGGAAGAGGGCACAACTGATAAAAGAGACTCCAAGGAAGAAGAGGTTTTAACAAAACCTTCCCAAAAGGAATACAATGTGCAAGTGACTGCTTCACCAACCGCACTCCAGGTGAATCAACCATATCCTTAAGGATCCTCCAAATGAACTTAGAAATCAGAATCTTACTCTGCAGATGGAAGTCTGTCATACCCAAACCACCTGTAAATTTTGGCCTAGTGCATTTGGACCACGCCACCTTGACCACAACATGCTCCTCATTCCCACCCCTCAAATTACGGACAATGGTAACAATCACCTGAAATTTTGATCGAGAAGGCAGAAGGGCAGAGGCCATATAGATGTGGGAATTACTTAAAACATGCTTAGCAACTGTTATCCGTGCTGGCAGAGATAGCTTACCAGTATTCCACCAACACAAATGCTTTTGCAGGCCTTCTATGATAATATCCCAAGCATCGGAGGTAAAAATATGAATGCCCACAGGAATACCAAGAAGTTTAGTGGCCTTTCCATGAGGAAGCACCTTCTAAGGAAAATTAGCAACACAAGGAGGCACAACACCATCAAGTGTCCATAATGCAGAACACTTTGGCCAACCAACAAGAACTCCAGATGCTAAATAGAAAATATCAAGAAAAAGCTTTGCATTCTAAAGATTGTTCGCATTAGCAACAAGAAAGAGAAACGTATCATCAGCATACTGATTACAGATTTTCTTGTGAACCATCCTCTATACTCAGATCCTGCACTATCCCATCCTGCACGGCCTTAGCAAATAGCTGTGAGAGGACCTCAGCTACTATTGTGAACAAAAGTGGAGCTAATGGGCATCCTTGGCAGACTCCTCGCCCAACCACAGTGGAAGGTTCTCTCTGAAAAAACACAGTAGACCATGCAGAGTTATGGAGCTTCATAACATCACTGGTGAACTGCTGACCAAAGCCCAATGTCAAGAGGCTTTTTTTTCAAAAATTCCCAATCCACACTGTCATATGCCTTGGCAAAATCTAATTTAAGTTAGACTATATGTTGACCTTTCAATCTGGCCCAATACATACCTCCATAAGCAGCAGCAACACTATCTAGAATGCTCCTCCTTGGCAAGAATCCAGATTGAGTAGGAGAGATTGATACAACTAAGACATCATGTACTTTGTCTGCAAGGGCATTCGCAAATATTTTATACACGGAAGACAATAATATGATAGGGCGCCAGTCAGATATTGTTTTCGGTTCTTTACACTTGGGATTAAGAGAAATGCAACCAGTATTGAGGATCTTATGCAAACTTCTGAACCTTCGAAACTCATAGACATCATTGTAAAGATCGCAACCCAACCAATCCAATATTCCTGGAAAAATTCCACTGGCAGATCATCTAGGTCAGGGCATTTGTTTTTCTTTAAAAGAGAAGCAGTTGAATGTAAGTCATTAATGGTGATGTCCGATTCTAAGTGTGCATGCTGCTCAGATGACACTATGGGGTGGACCTTCGACAAGACTGCAGATTGCATATCCTCTTGAAAGGGCAACTGATGACTGGAAAAAAAATGAGGAAAAGTGGTTGTGGAGATACTGCCTCAACTGAACCGGATCAGAACACTCTGAACCGTCAGGCAAAATAAGGGAGTTAATAGAGGCCCTCATACGCCTTCTCTTAGCAGCCCGAAAAAAGAAGTGAGAGCATCTATCACCAGATCTAAATTATTCCAATCCAGCCTTTATCCTGGCTTGATTCACATGAGTTTCTCAATGGCTTTAATCTCTCGCAAGATTACTCTCTAATACCAGAAGAAGGGGCAAGAGCGCGACATCTCTGTAACTCCTGATACAACTCGGTTAATTGGCCTCTAGTCTGGACCACATGTGCATGACCCCACTTCTTTGAAAAGAATTTAACAGCCCTGAGAGCAGCAACAACACTAGCCATACCACCACTAGGAGAGAATTCATGAGACAGGCATTCCTACAACCTGCAGTGAACTCATTATCCTTCAAATGTTTAGTATTGAGCTTGAAGTAAGTTTTTGTAGCTCTTCGCCATAGAGGTTGTCCAGTAGAGAACCATTGTAGATTATGATCTAACACTGTACTATCCAACACATTAGTTCTCTGCAACTGAAAAAAATCAGCAGCTATTGCATTATAATAGCCACGATCATGTCGGACGTAAGCTCTACCATTGCTTATCCATCCATGGCACCATGTGAAGGTTTGATCACCCTCGATCTCCACAAGGTCACAATCATGTAGCAGACGTTGCCATTCCTCCCGCTCAAATTTCTGAACCACTGTGGATTCTCGCCACACAATCGTCCCCAATTTCAACCATATTGAAATCTCCAATGAGCAACCATGCCACATTATTGCCTAGCACGAGAACCTTTGCTCTGAAGAGAAGCCCACAAAGCTCCACATTGATGCGGATAATTGTGAGCATAAACATTCACTAAACCACATTCTTGGCCCCGCTCTTTCCATTTAACAATTATTCAATGACCAAACCTGTTCACTTGAGTGAAAGTGACATTCAAAGAGGGCTTCCATGCAGTAAGAACACCTGCTTTAGCAGAATCAGCCGCCGCTACAAACACATTAGCCAACTTTTGAACATCACCTTTACAGCACTTGTGCTCCTGAAAACAACAAAAATCCATGGAGAACTTAGATAGATAGAGAGACAACCTATTCCTTTTGCTTGGGGAAGAAGCCACTCCCCTAACATTCCAAGAAAGAATATTCATGTAGGCAGTTGAGGGTGCTCCACATCCATCTCAGTGGCTCCAAGAAGAGTAACTACATCTGAGAGGTCTGCCCATCATGTGCGAGTAAGTGGCAAGGGGGAGCCTCCTCTCTGTTCCACCCTTCCATTGTGTCCTAGAATAATTGGCAGAGGGGAGCCTCTGCTTTGCTCCACCCTCTCCATGTTATGTGCAGATTATGGTAAGGGAGAGCCTCCTCTCTGCTCTGGCCTTCCACGGAGTACCTCAGCCTCTGATAAGGGAATGATGGCCTGCTGTTATGCACTACCATATCCAAATCTACTAGGATGTGCCGCTTGAGAGGCAGATTGAGCAAATTTACTATGGGCAGCTTTCTTCAAATTAACTTTTGTCCAGCCATATATAGCTCTTTCATGCCGTTCCTGCTGCTCTTGAATCATTTGCAACTTAGCTCTAGCATCAGCACTAAAAACTGGTGCAAACTGCAAATTAGAAGCAAAGGACATATTAACATCCTTATCAGTTGCCTCTTTAAAGGACGTGGACTCCCGGGGGGTGCATCTATTGTATAGGGGTATGCCACCTGCGTGCAAGGGGTCGGCAAAAACCCCCTTGTATACGCATTTGAATTTTTTCAGAAACCCCCTTTCCAGCCACATACAATACCAAAATTGACCTAAGAACTCCAAAAAGCTACCCCTAGATATGAGTATATGTACAGTTTAAGGGGAAAACAAATCCTTTCGGGTCACTCACATGGTTTGTATGGCCAAAACTATGTGAACCCCCCTTGCGTGGGGCTGAGGAAGCACAGCTCTGGGGGAAGCAGAAGTGAGAGGCAAAGAGGAAACAGGAACATTGGCAGAGCGATCACGCTTAGCACGAAAATTTGCAAAAAGTTCAAGTTGGGGAAACAAATCAGCAAGTTGAGGACCATTCAGTAGTTGCAAATCAAATTTGAGGTCCATAGGGCCACTGTTAATAATAACTGAACTAGGAAGAGCTCGACCACAAGGCAGAGAAGCACAAATCTTAGCACCATCAACTATAGAATGAGCCAAGTGAGTCCCCAAGCCATTAGCAACACTCACAAAGATTTAAAATAGAAAACCAACAAGGCATCTTTAAAGCATTACTCATACCCAGTGAGAAGTTTAACACGTAATCACTCCACATATGATCAACACCTCGAGCCACCAACTGATCAACAACAGCAACATCATCAAATATAACTAAAAAGAAGTTTTTTCCAAGCATTTTCAGGGCGCGATAAGCGGAAAGACCAATCCTGCGAAGATGGTCTGTCAACCACTAACTAAGCTTCCTGATGTCCAGATATGCTCCAGTATAATGGCCCACCACACCAAATGACATCAAGTTACTGATACATCTCTTGCGCAAATCATGATCAATCCACACAACATTGTAGCCAGATGCCATTAAAGTATCTCTGCACACCTCTGTTTGATAGAAGACATTCACATGAGGCAATTCAAAATCAAGTCGACTCTCCTTCGCCTAAAGCTCACCAAGCAAACTACCAATATCTTTCCTATTATTCTGAACCATCATATCAATAACAGCAGAGACGCGAGCAGAAGATACTGCTGAAGGCATGTCTTTCTTAATCCAATCACTAAATCGCTCTCATGAGTTTCTGTTGGCTATGCTCCAAGGTAAGACAAGCTGCGAGGCTGAAGATGGAGGAACGGAAGGAGTGGAAGCATTACCAGAAGATGCAATCTGACCCGCAGTAGAAACAACAGGCGCAGAAATATTCGAAACATGACCTCATAGAGGCAACTGAGGGAAATCATCTGTAGAGAATCTAGATTCTCCTCCTCCATATGCAAGACCCTCAGGAAGAGCCAAGGGATTATTGTGCATCGCTACAGACTCATCTGGCACTGGCAGTGAGGAAATTGGAGACTGCAGAGCCACTTTGGAAGAAAGAGCCTGCATTGCCATAATGGACGAGATTTAAAACACCTAATCCGACAGGTGTAATGGAAAAAAACTACCTGATGGTCCTCAGAAAGCTCTTGAAATCATCTTTCCAATGCACCAAAGATCACTGGATTCTGACACTCGAGAAGAAAGTTACAATAGATTCTGTGCACGACAGTCACTACATGGCGTTTAGGGCCGTTTCCCATGCTAAATGATTTTAGAAAAGCCAAGATTACGGACTTCTATTAGCGTCTGATGTATAATTTTAAACATGGAAGAGGGAAAAAACCAATGCTGTGTAAGAATTGCTTCAATTTGTGCAGCTAGCTCAGGCCGGACTAAAAGATGCTTCAATTTGTGCATGTAGCTGCCCTGATCAGCGATATCAACAGGATGTCCAAGGCCGTGGAGCTTGGATGAATTCGTCCTAGTACACATATTCTGATGCATCTTTGCAGGTGGGGGCGTTCTTCAGATAGAAGACTATTGCTCCATTCTTATCTACTGCGCTGCAACACGATTCTTGCATACAATACCTGAGCAATCTGGTAGCTTTTGAAGCACCTGAGATTCTGGTAGCTTCTGAAGTACCTAGGATATCTTTTTGGGGCTTTGGAAGTGGAGGTAAGAAAAGAGGATAGAGAAGATGTCCTACCTAAAGCTTTCTGGGAGCCTTAATATCATGAACATGTCTTTCATTTTTATCATACTTGCTCCAACCATCTTTGGACTGGACCAGACTGATGCTACAAAGGGTTGTAATCTCCTTTTTTTCAGGCGAAAACACTATATCTGGAGGGATATCTCGTGAATAACGTTAGTGGAGCATCCATGAATATGCAGCCAGATAAGAATGACATTATACATCAGATCAATCGCAAAAATCAATATTGCTTGTGTCTAAAATTTGATCTATTTTCACAGGTCTCAACATGATATAAAATTTATGGGCTATACAAGGTGCAATCTAATTGGAAACATGAGAGCAATTCCATATTTTAAGGTTTGAATGATGCTTGCTAGGAGTTTTATTGCCACGAGCATGGCATCTAGGTATGGTTAACATCCACTTCGGTTTGTTATTACATTTAGTCCAATACCCCAGTTTAATGTCACGTATCTGACCTCCTGAAGGTAAGCTGCTTTTGCATGTGCAGATATATATATAAACATGAGAGGTATGGATACAATATTGGGAGGCATATGAGATTAGAAGAAATCTAGGTAAGTAAGGCCACATTCAATTGCGTAGCTTAGTGGATATATTCTATCTAAGTCTCTATTAAATCATTATCATTAAATGATGCTCGTTGGTGGTTTCTTGCCCTTTGCATAGGAAGAGAGATAAAATGGGACGAAGAAGTGAAGCCAATGTGATTACACCAAAAGTGGAATACAGGATTGCCCTGAATTTGATTGGTGTCCCATTTGAATGTCAAAAGTTCTAAAAGTATGGTAATTGTGTTCTTAGGACATGGTGCTTGGATACAGATATACTCATCAGTTATTAGCTTGAGATGAAACAAAGAAAGATAGTAAAATTAGTACACTATCATTTGTAGAATTATCTGAAAATGTTTGTGCATTTGATGCATTGCCTATAGGCCATCATTGCTCTTGAAAATAAAGATACTAACACCATATGTCCTTCATGTGGAAGCTTGGAAGATACTTTTGCTATATTCACCTAAGGTACCAAATGTTTAATTTTCAAGCATATAATAATAGTAGCATTTGTCAAATTAATAGTTACTTTAGGTTGGATATGTCTGCTGCATATAAAAAGACGAACTTTGTCTGTGTATTTAAGTTCAAACATTAAATTCAATGCGGCTCAGAAACCTAAAAGGTGCTAACAACTTTTTTCTGGATTGAATTGAAACTTTATAATTGTATCCAAAGTTAGGGTTTGAATTATGGAATTGTAGAGCTTCCTTAACATATGCTTCGGAGTTTTTTTTTACTGCTGCTTCTACGTAGGTGTATGCATTTGCATATATCACTGTTCTTGTACTGTCTGGGTTTTCACAGCTTTGTTGAAGTCTTCAGCATCTTTGTTGAGAAAGTACAGTCCTCTGTTTTAACCACAGATTTATGGGGCCGTCAAATTTGGATGAGCCGACAACTGAGGCCACCAAGATGTTAATCTCAATCAACCATTTCATTTGTTTAGGCTAGAAATGGGTATGTTGTCCCATAAGTTAATAAATTCTTAGTACTAGAATGTGAAAAGCATGCAGATATGGCTCAAAAACCATTACTGCAATGGCATATATATGCTTCATTGATGTTGCATGGTTCATGCCCACACAGCCCCCCGACACTATATTCCAATTAGCTCTAGAAATCAACATCTAGAACCAATATATCAATTAGTGCCATTATCATTCCTTACGTATGAATATAAATCCCTTGTGACAATGACATTAACGCTACTATAATGGATTTTTGCATTGGGGATTTGGTTCTAGCACCTAACCGAATCCCCTCCTCAAACAACCTACAATCTAATGTATCTCATGACATCATATTGGTATTAATACGTGGTTGGAGAGGCATCAATGGGTCTTCCAACGAGCAACCCATTGATGTGTTAGCATCTTGTTTCTTTTTGTTTTCCTGATAAAATAGCAGGCGACATGTATATAGGATTGCCACGTGTTGACCTTCACATTAAAAGCTTTGCTTGCTAGCAAAGCCGGAGGCCAACGACGAGTAGGGTCAGTTGTTCACAATCAGAAGCAAAGCTTTGCTTCCATGCAAAGTCTGCGGCCAGGGTATGAGATTCTGTAGAAACATAAAAATAGCGTCTCATTACTTTTTCAGAGCTCATTGGATTCATTCTAGGGAAAAAACAGGGCAAGTACGACATGCCTTTTCTTTATTTTTCACTCCGACATTTAACTTCCAAATACTAATCCGGCACGAAGGCCCTATTTTAAACCGGCTTCTGCTTCAATGCTTCCAAGCTCTAATCGCCCTCATCCAACGCTAGCTCTGCTTTGATTTATTGCTTAAGAGACATGTAATCCGACATGTGTCGTCCTCATCATTATAGTCTTTGCATAATTTCAATAAATATGAATCTAACAAAGTGTTCACCCATGCACTGCATTATGTGAATTTTCGCAACAAGATTGTAAACTACAAAAACTTTCACTCAATTGAACAAACAACAATTGGGTATACAAGCCTTAAACAACAAGGGACTTGTATATTTATATACAAGTTATGCACCGATGGGATTGGTGCAAAGGGGGTAGGAGAGTGGCAAAATGTAGAAGCTATAGTAAAGTTGCTAATTTAAAGAACCTATTATGTTTTGCAAGTTGTTCTTTTAGGCATGTCAAGTAACAAATCATCTTGATAAAGGAAATGGATGTGAGAGAATCTAGGAGCCTACAACAAACCATCTTGATAAAGAAAATGGATGTGAGAAAATCTAGGAGCCTACTTCGAAGATGAAAAACCATCCATGCAAAATGGAGATGTCCAACTACAGACAGTTTGCTGCGTCTAGAGCTCAGGCTCAATACTTTTGGACCTCGAAGTGTTATTATGCTAATCCCCAAAGAAGCTGAAGGCGATGTGAAAGATTTAGGACTCCCTAGACTCCAGGGTTCAAATGACTTTACCTGGAGCAGCAGCTGGCATTACCTAACTTTGACAGAGATGAGAAAATGTTTCAAGCTCCCAAGGAGTTGTAGTGGCCAAAACTGTCTCATTGAAAAAATTGATACGTGAGAATTCTTTTGAGGGAATAAATAAATTTTCTTTGGCATTATGATAACATGTAGATATGAGAGACTTGAAAATCCAGAATTAGGATAGCATTTATGTTACACAAAAATAGACCTTACTTGCCTGATTAATAGTAGTGTCAGTTCTTGCACTGTACATCAGACCATTTTCATGCATCTACAGCTTCAGAAATGCTGCTTCAACCTTGTTGTTTTATAGAATAGTTGAAATGCTTTAGCACATGCTGTAACTTTCCAACTGCAAAAATAGATAATAACTGTTTCGCGACAAAATAGAGATGTATTTGGCATCTTACGCATTGCAACATAAGGTGAACTACATCAGCAGAATCTGTTAACAAACTTCCAATCCAATAAATTGTTGTGCTTTCCTAACACAATTTTATTAGAGAACTAAGAAGCTATGACAAAATCAAAAGGTATTTCTAAGAAGATGTGAACTTGGCATCCTTTGTATTGCAACATAAGGTGAAAAGTCAAACAACAAAAAGAACCTCCTATGCAAGGAAACCTGCACCACATGCATGCTATAATGCTAGTTCAACATAAAGATGGATATCAAGTGCTAGTTCGTCAGACATGAATAAAACAAAATTACAATAAGTGCAAGACATTTTACCTCTTGATATAAATTGAATGATTCCAAATATAGAAAAGTAATACATAGCAGGGCACTGCAAAAGCTAGTTTGAAGCATATAAAGCATAAGAGTACCTGCAGAACATATAATCCTAAACAATAAGTATTTTGTTTTGGCATTTCGAGAACACAGTCTAATGGGTGTATTTGTCTAATAAATGCAATTCTACCAAAAGGAAAAAAACAGGAGAGGTCTGTAGTTTTAGATATGACAACTAATAAAATTTATCCTCAACTTATTGATCAGACCCAAAGAACATATCACACTGGGTTGGTAGATCTTTTGGCAAGTAAGTGATCTTCTACAATGTAATCAAAACTTTACCTGAAATCGAGAATGCTCAAAGATGCACAAATTGATTTGCTTCTTGCACATATACATGTATGATGCTCTATTACTGTAAGTCAATTTCATCCTCTAATATTAAAGATGAAGTGTGCAAATACAATTCAATAGATGTGTACAATGATAATAATCACATAAGCAAAGTTTTGGAAGATGATATCTATCAAGCACTTACTTGCATTCGGTGGTGTCAGAAAGATATGACATTGTGAAGATGGGAAAAGAGATATGTACCCATGAGCAACACCTGCAATGTAACCTGGATGCCTGAAGCTACAGTTGATTGCAAAAATAAAGTCTAATTGGTGTATCTTTCTAACAAATGTAGTTCGGCCCAACGAAAAGACAAACGGGGAGGCCTGTAGTCGTAGATATGACAAAAATTAACATTGATCCTTAGTTTGTTGATGAGAGTCAAAGAAAATATCACACCTGGCAAGTAAATCTCCTGGAAACTAAGTGAACTCCTACAAAAAAGACTGTGTTTAATCATAAAATCGAGAATGCTCAAGATCCACAAATTGATTTGCTTGTTGCACAGATAATTGTATGCTTTTCCGGTGCACTGTAAATCAAAGTTCATTCCTCAATATTAAAAATGGAGTGTGTAGAAACAATTCAACAAATATGTACAATGATAATAATCACAAAAGGCAAGGTTTTGGAAGATGATTTCTGTCAAGATGTTACTTGCATTGGTGGTGTCAGAAACATCTGCCAATGTGATAATGGAAAGAGAGATATAGACCCAGAGCAACACCTCCAATGCAAGTTCGATGCCTGAAGCTACAGTTGGTTGCAAAATCCATTGACCTAAAGAGATTTTGAGATGAGTTGATCTTGCTTAGAAGAATTCAGTGGGGTTGAATTGATAAAAGGAGAAACCTTGAACCTGCCTGAATTTGCAAAACAAAAATACGAAATAGTAAGAAAAGAAAATAAATTTTACCGCTCCAGTAAACATGTCTCAAGTGTTATATCATGCCACAACAAAAATTAGGAAGTTTATACCTGCACAACCACAACACCGGGTCGATCAAGGAGTATAGATGTCGGTCTTGCTTGCAAGATGCGATGCAAACTCTTTGAAGCTAGCAAAATGCTTGGAAAAAACGTGGCTGTAGTACATGCCAAAAAAATTGGAGAAATCTACAGCCATAATGAAAATCATGTCCGATTTTTGGAATACCTTGAATTTTTTCTGGTCAACAAAGTCCCCATATAATCTTAGAACCTTACGAAAACCAGCTAGAAAAAAACTCTAAAAAGTTTTTCACTTACCGGAAAACCAAATTTAAACAATAGATAACTTTTTCACTGCTTTCCATGAGAATAACTTTTTTGACTGCTTTTCATGCTTCCAAAAAGGGAAGGCATCAGCTCTTGGCCTTAAATCATTAAAAAGCAACCATGGAGGGAAACTTGTACTGATAGTTTCTTGTGCCAGCCTAACTTATTAGTTGTAAATTTGGTGAATTCACCCTCTCCTCTAAGATGTTCCAAATAAACTTTCCCACGACTATTTTGCTTTGTAAGCCTATACCTATCATGCTTATACCTCCTCCTCCTTTTTCCCTCTTGCATTTCCACCATGCAATTTTTACAAAAGCTCCTTCCTGACTACCTCCCTAAACAAAATTTCTAGTCGTTGCTTCCATCTCATATGCCTTTTCTGGGGGAGCCAATAAGAGTGATGCTACGTATATATGAATGCTGCACAACACTTGCTTTGTTACTACAATCCTTCCAGCTGATGATAGCTTTTTCACTTTTCACCAGTTTAAATGTTTTTGTAGACCAAGTATCATCTCATTCCAAATTGTCTGCACATTAATTCCCCTTGGGATACTTAGAAGCTTGGAACACTCTTCTTCAAGAATTATTTTCCATGGGAGGCATTGAAGAGAGTTAGGATGTGGGGCTGCTAACGCAACTGTGAGGGCCTTATACCAGTATTGGACCTGAACGTAGCATGCCACAATTCTCTACATTTATCCTCAAACCTCCTTCAAGTACCTAGTATTTAGCTTAAAGACTGTCTTCAAAGACTTTTTCTTCATTTCCTTGTCTGATATCACTTGAGGGTTATGATCAGATATTGCATTCTTAGTCACATTTGAACTGCAAATACTAGAAGACTAGGCAAGAGTCATGCGATTTTCATAGCACCTGTCATGTTCATTCAATAATTTACCTTATTGGATCTTCTCAAAACTGCTCACAATTTTGGAAGTTGCCCCTCTTCTATCTTCAACTTCCTCTGCCATGTTAAAGTCTCCAAGCAACAACCATGCTATCTGACTTCCAAGGTTAATTTTTGGCTGAGAGTTGCCCAAAGTGCACCTCATATATATTCACAATCCCCCATGCTCGATTATTCTATTGCTACATGATAATAGACCATCACCTAAATCTATCTACTATAGAAGTGGTCACGTTGACTGAATTTTTCCATGCCATCATCGTACCTGCACTGGCCTTTTCTGCCATTGGTGCTATTCCAATGTATTTATTATCTAGTAATTTGAACAAATTATCAACTTCTTCCTGCTTACATTTGTGTTCTTGGAAGCAAATTATATCAGGTTTCATTCTCTTACAGCAATTGACAATCTCCTAATCATAAACTTTGAGGATTTTAGCCCTCCAATATTCTAGCTCACAATTTATTGTAATTCATACTAGACCTTGCTTGCGCTCTGGCTGTCTCCCATGTACCCTTTCTTAGCTTTCCATCACTTGTATCTCAGTATCACAAGAGCTGCTTAGGTGAGAGATTAAAGCCCTTTTTCGTTTGGTCACATTTGTATTACTTAAACCTATTTCAATATCATTTTCTGTTTGGCTATTAGAGCGAATGTCTCCTGGCATATCATCCTCAATCATTTCCATATCTGCCCAATTGATGTTGTCTTTGTGTATGATTATTCTCGTATCTGGGTGCATATCTTCTTGATTTTCCATAATTACAGCATGACAGTTACAAATTCTAAATATAACAAACCTGGATTGAAGCCTTCGATCTGCAATATTTGTCCAATAGTATGCATTGAAGTGGCCTCCATGCTTTTTTATTTGCACCAAATGAAATTACTACGGATGCAAAAAGGCAAGCGAAATTGAGTTCCAGCATAAGAGGCATAAGAATATAAGAGTTTTAATGGATATAGCATAGCATAGACTGTTTTGATATCTGCTTGCCATGGCCGCCTTTGTCCAAGCAGTTTCAATTTAATGTTGTAAACAGTAGCCAAGCATTTAGCCCAACTTATGTATACGACTAGGGCATTTTGTGTACACAAGTTTTAAGGCCTTGTCCAACGCAAATTATGTAAGAAATAAGCTTCTACTTGCATGTATCTTACATTCTAGGGAAAGGTCCTTATGCACAAATATCAACATCCGATAGTGAAGTGGTATTTTCATTGAGCTGAATGAAATGAGTACAATGAATCATAGGAGTTCACAAATAACCCCAAATGAGTGAGTAACAATATAACAATAAGAAGAACATCCTAGGTAGCCCAAACACCCCAAGTTAAGCATCAGTTGCTTCATCTCAAAGCATACGTGACTGCCAAAATCCCTCGATGACTCCACCAGACCAGCATCATTTTCCGCCGCCCCATCGAATCCAGGACCCCAACTCGACCCCCAAACACGTAGAAACCGCTCGGGAACCGCCAAGAAAGAGGATCGTCCTGTCACTGCACACAACCGACCTCATGGAAAGTCAAGGCCAGACAATGAGTTAGAAGCCTGACAGGCCAAGCAGCAACAAACATTTTATGTAAGAAAGAACAAAAAGATGAATGGAAATCGAGAGAAATTGGTTCACTCGGAAGCCCATAGCTACGCCGAGAGAGAGAGAGAGTAAGATAGACTAGGCCCGACCCCGGGGGTCATCCCCGAGGTGCCCTCCAGAAGCGACAAGTGCTACGCTGGGAAATTGCAGAGGCCACCCGACCCCAAACGAGATAGAGGAGGGAGGGAGGGAAACACTGGAACAAAGAGAATTCAGCTCAAAGGAAACACCGATGAGAATTGCTTGGAAGCTACAGGGATATATAACAGACAGAGCTAAAGAAATCATGTGCCAAAGAAAACTTAGGCTAAAGATGACTCCTACGTCCAAAATAGCGTGACGCAAAACAAACGTCCCTTTCCCCAGAATGATGGTTCTCTTCTATATAAGAAGAGAACCATAGCATTCTAGGGAAAGGTCCTTATGCACAAATATCAACATCCGACACAAAGAGGAACCTCCCTCAGACCCCATCATACATTGAGACCCCGAGAGATTGTAAGGCACACTGCTAGGAAAGTGTAATAATCATGAGATGAGGTGGGATGCCACTGTAAATAGAGGGGAAGGGGCGCAAGAAACCCTAAGACAACTGGACCGCATAAGGCAAAGAAGGCATGAAAATCGAACACAACCAAGATCAATGGCCACCATCAAAGCACATGAAATCAAATTGTAGAACCAACGTACCAACAAACTACAGAAAAAACCTAACGACAAGACGCTACGGAAGTAAGAACAAACATACCAAACTTATATTATTCATGCAGAACAGACTCAAGCGAACTTCCATGAAGACAATGCAAAACCCATAATAAGAAATACCAAAAACTATGCGCCGTGAAATGCATAAAAAGAGAAGACATCAAGACGCGACATAGTCAACAAGCCAACAAAGAGCACCTGGAACTAAAATTCAAGAAACAACGTACCAGCAGAGAACCACAGTGAATATTATAATGACAAAACACTACAACAAACAAGGACTAAAACCTAAACATATATGCTACATGCATAACTAGATCAAAAACTTTCAAAAAATAGAAACAACATAACCTACGGGAACAAGACGATCGGAATGAGGTAGATGCAAATGTAATAGCGGAGGAGGGACGGGGAGTGGGGAGGGAATGGTGGAGGAGGAGAAAGAAACGAATAAAATCCAGGCCCCGCTTTTTGCACTTTGAAATTTGAATTTTAAATCTCCCTCCATATTTAAAATTTTTCTCCCAAAATGCCGCCCGTGAATTTAAAATTCAAAATATGAATTCCCTCCAATATTCCCCGTTCAAAATTCAAAAACCCTTCGATGTGGACTGTACAATTCCTTCGGGAAGGATGCTATTTGGCTTTTATTCTTGGGCCTACCTCCGTCGCCTCTGCCGCCGGTCACTGAGACCAACAAGAATAAAAAAAGGCCAAGCAAGGTGGACGAAATAACTGGGGTCAACATAGTAAAACAACATAATGAATGGACACCACTAGGGCAAAAAGCACTATGATGAGTCAAGAGGCGGGCAAAGGAGGGAGTCAAGGCACTAGAAGAGCAAAGACGTTTCAAGAGATAATATGTAGCAAAATAACAGGGGGTTCCAGGGGGATTTGATATAGATATAATTCTTGAAACCATAGACCATATCCCTAAAACAATTCAATGGGTTATTATAAAAAAAAAAACATAGATTTAAGATAAAAAATAGTCACATTAGCTCACTAGTTAGATTGGTTAAAGTAGTCTTATTAGGACATTGAGTTATTTTAGTAGAGGTTCGAATCCCCGTATTTCATATTCTAAAAGCTTAAATGAAACCGTATAGAGGCACGATATACCATCAAAACCTTAGGCAAACTCGTATTCGACATCTTAAAATCATAGGCGTCCCCAATCATAATTGAGCATAATCGAAACGAGAGGTGTCCAGAGGCTCCAACATACAGTCTGGGCCGTAGGATTGACAGATCCGACGACTGTGGTAGTCTAGGGTGCACCTCGTTTAGAATATGTAGCAAAATAACAGGGGGTTCCAGGGGGATTTTTTTATCTTAAATCTATGTTTTTTTTTTATAATAACCCATTGAATTGTTTTAGGGATATGGTCTATGGTTTCAAGAATTATATCTCAATGGGTTATTATAAAAAAAAAACATAGATTTAAGATAAAAAAATAGTCACATTAGCTCACTAGTTAGATTGGTTAAAGTAGTCTTATTAGGACATTGAGTTATTTTAGTAGAGGTTCGAATCCCCGTATTTCATATTCTAAAAGCTTAAATGAAACCGTATAGAGGCACGATATACCATCAAAACCTTAGGCAAACTCGTATTCGACATCTTAAAATCATAGGCGTCCCCAATCATAATTGAGCATAATCGAAACGAGAGGTGTCCAGAGGCTCCAACATACGATGCCCGGGCCAGAGGATTGATTGATCCGGACGACCGGGTGGTAGTCTAGGGTGCACCTCGTTTAGAATATGTAGCAAAATAACAGGGGGAATGAACAAACAAACAAACAAAACAAACAAAACAAACAAAATGAACAAACAAAGAGATAAAATGAACAAACAAAGAGGAAAGGGACAAAATGCAAAATGAAAAAGGAAAGGAATGCGAGATTATAATGAAATGGATGGAATAAGGGATCAGGAATAGAGGAACAGAGCAAATTGGGATAAAGGAGCTAAGGCCACCAATGCAAATAAAGCCCTCAAAGGCATTCACAAGAATAAGAACCAATGATAAAAGAGAAGAGTATAGGCCCTCATAAGGGCATCCAAAAGAACAATTGAGAATATAAGAGAAACAAGCATGCACTTATCTACCTAGACATACACCTAGAAACAAAGCTCAAGAATCCTAGAGTGAAAAGGTAAGCAAAACAAATGAAATTGATGGAGGAATGGGATAAAGAAAAAGGCACTAGAAAACCGTTGTGAAATGGAAAGGCGAGGGAAATAAATTGGGCAATCGAACAAACCACCACCAAAAAAAGACCGGGGAAAAAGCACGAAAGTGAGAGGAACAAATCCTCGTGATCCGCAAGTGAACAAACCATCACCGAGAAATCATGAGACAAGAATGTTACGAGAAATCGATGATGGGACAACCAGACAACTCTGGACAAAGAAAGCAAAAACAGAAAGACGATGGAAGCAACTCAAGCACAACCAGGACTGCAAGAGCTAGGACTCAAGGGACACCACAGTCGACAAAAAAAAAGGAATAATGGACGTCGTGTAGTAAAGGGAACGAGTAAAGGCGGTGGAAAGAAGCCAATGAAAAAGAATTGAAGGGGCACATGGCTAGGTGATCAACACAAGGACATGGAATTCGCCACATAAAGGAATATAAAAGAAGATTTGCAACTAAATGTCACAAGCACCAATGCCGCAAGAATGCAAGAGCTCAACCCACACAAAATGCCAACTGAGATATGGCACTGGCAAAAGCCATATATAAATGAGCCAAATGATTCTAGCAAACACCACCAATTGTAAAACTCCTGCAAAATGACAAAAAATGTAAGCGACCACCACAAATGGTACCAATAGACCAACGACGGGAAAACATGAGATCCTAAGCAAAAAAGGATCACATCTAAGTATGGAAGCAAAGCGCAACAAAAAGGATTGAGGATGGTAGAAAATAGAGACGTTATGGACCATACCATGTCTACGAGATTAGAACGTGTCAAGAATAACCAAAAGCAACATGGCATGAACTAACATGAATCACCAACTCATGATGAATGCAAACTAAGGAAAAGTTAATGTAGAAAAATGCCGGAATATCCAAATGGAGAAGGTTGTATTCAAGATATCGAAAATACCGATTTCGCCTCGACAACTCGTGTGCTAAAGTCCAGTAGGTCAAGTGCCAAAATGTCAAGAAAAGGGTGCAACCAAAGATGTGTTGATTAAATATAGGATATAATGAGGAATTGCCCAAAATGCAATGAAGCAACTAAATGCAAACCCGACTTGGCGTGCAAAAAGTTTACATACATACAAAGTAGTTAGTCCCTTGTTGACCTCTATGGACACAGATTTGACAACGATCCCCATCAATGTCGACTAGAGACGGCACCACCCCTTCATAATGACAAGACGAGGAAAACTATCAAGAAGCCAGTCCGACATTGACCCCTCTAGTCGCCAAGTCAAAAAATGATTCTTATCCGCATCTACTCGAGATGCCATCGCCAACCGAACCATAGCACGAAGCTTTCCCACATCAAGAACCCTACAACTAAAACCAACGAAGGCTGTAAACGTAACATTTGCAAAAAAGAGGGAACCATACATGGTCAGTCCACCAAAGGAAAAATCCATCCTCTGACAAATATACTAATCTAAACAGCAACTGGCCCAAGAGAACCTGATAAAACCAACATCTAACAACCCCACGTTTACCCACTACGTAACTTACAAAACAAGACGGGGTTTTAAACCGTCAAATCCGAAAGAGAGAGCAAAAGGACATAAAATAGACCACCAAAGATAGAAACTATCACTAGGACAAACCTACGAAATCAAACACGCCAATCACTACTAAAAAACTAGGAGGACTAGTCAATTTTTAAATGAAGGTAAACAAGAAATAAGATAGGCGACAAGAAGATAGATAGGCCACCCAAGGAAACATACCACCACGATAATTATACAAAGCTAAATGCAAACCGACCCAAGAAAAGAACCAGTCGACTCTGCAAAAATGAGCAATAACCCATAATTTATACACTTACAAATACACGCAAGTAAGAAAGCCCAAAAAGGATTTGACACGTAAGATGGTTAATCTAGATACGAAAAAATAGAGACAGTGAGGATGGACACCATAAATCGACCAACCCAAAAGGCTGAAAGAAAGAATAAAGAAAGCGCATACCATTTCTAACACGACTCATGCAAGAACCAGACAACCAAGAAAGCAACGAAGCAAACAAGGACTGACTCTAGACTCCAAGCTCAAGCACGTCCAAGGCAACCGACAGAACAAAACAACACAAACAAGAAAATGCTCTTTGGGGAGGGAGATAGGGCACAACGGATCCAAGCATAACCAACCTATGCACCAAGACCTTTGTGTTAGTAATGGCTAATAATATGCACGAGGACTTCTTGTTATTGATATTTAATAATATTATGCACAAGGACCCCTGATTATAATGTTTATAACAAAGAAGGATTAACGTTGATAACAAAAATAAAATAAAAGGGCACCATGGGCAACAAAACAACAAGGGAAAGAGGAGGCCTCAATGAGACGGACCAAATTCAACCTAGGCAAAACCAACCTATGCACCAGGACCCTTTGTTATGAATGCTATGCACCAAGACTTGTGGTTATTAATGTGTAATAATATTATGCACATCCCTTATTATAATGTTTATAACAAAAAGTTCAATGTTATAAAAAAGTGGCACAATTGACCTATGCATGGCGTCAAACCAAGGGAAAGATGAGGTAAGGACTAGACGGACCAATCTCAACACAGAACCGATAAAAAGGAGGTAAGGACGAGAGTAATCAATCTCAACATAGAAACTATTGTAACCATCCGTTTTAAGACCTCGTAATAATCCCTTTAACATCCTCTTAAGACCTCGTGATTCATCCTTTTTAAGACCTCGAACATAACCAACCCCCCATGCATCAACCTACAAGAAAAGAAGCATAACTTGACCGAGGCCCTAGCACATTCAAGCGAAGAAACTTTCGCACCTGGAAAGAAAACCTTATAAAGGCTACGAACAACACAAACAGAGTGAGAAAAACGTTTGCAATGATCCAACACTACACGTTGCTTTAAGGCTGTGAAATCCAGACAAACCACTTTGGAACTGGAACTAGAAACAAAAAACTTGCACATATAAACCTTGTAGAAGCAAGAACAAGACAAACAAGCAAGGCAAATGATCCAGATACTATACGGTCCATGATGAGGCACGCAAGGCAATCTTTAGCTTTTGCATATGATCCAGATAATGATGAGGCACGCAAGGCAATCTTATGCTTTTGGTGAGGCAAACAAGAAAAAAGCTTTCACAAACCTTACCCATTGCTTTCCTGAGGAGGGTTACACGAGATAGAAGTTGTGAGACCGCTTTGATGAGGTTTTGAACTCTAGCCTCTATAACAACAAACCACCTACACAACCGAATGATTCTCTAACAACATGTAATCATAAAGTTCCAAAAGTCTATTTGAACCGTGACTTCTTTATAACACTGGGCTTCTGCATAATATGAAGTCATGTAACAAAGAGGATGCTGCAATCTAAATTCAACATTCTAATTAGTATGAGTGTAAATGGACGTAAACTGATGAAGAAGACAAATAAGGATGTTCAGTCAGAAAGAGCGATAAACGTCGGTCAAGCTGTGCGCAGGCAACAAGGAGAATTTAGCTCAAATGGGAAAGGTAAGAAAAGTGCTGGGTCAGACGGAACAGAAATATTTGGTGGTATGATGGCGGGCTACGGAGGGGGGTTACGTTCGGTATCAGTGGTGGGCAGAGGAAATCCCCGGAGAGTAAATTGAGAACACATGGTCACTGAAAGAAAAAAGGGAGTGAGAACCGCATGAACAAAACAGAAAAAATTGGAAAAAACATAGGAAGGAAAAGACAAACAACGAAACCAACAGAAGGAAACACACCATCGACAACCAAGGCGAAAACGAAAAAGAATCGAAACAAATCCCAAAACCGACCCTATCTAGGCAAAAACCCCCCACAGACCTTCATGAGGTACAGATCATAATGGCAATTGTCCACACATAGGCTTAATAAAAATTACACTATAAGAACAAAAAAGGGCAAAACAATCAGAATAACGACATAAAATAAAGATAAGATAAGAAATTTTTACGTCCACGGGAACCCAACGGAGACGAGTGATGAGAGAATTAGGTGACTAGTAAAAAGCTAATGCATTGATATGATCATATATATTCCAGCCATAGGTTCTCCATAACAAAAAAACTTCCCTAGTTAACACAAATATGAATGTACATGCCAAAGTTCATGAGATCACCCACATAACCTTGAAAACCAAAACAAACCATCCATAAAGACACCCACACCATGGAACCTTTAAACAAACCATACACTACCTTACCAACCCAAATAACCATAACAAAAAACACTACATAAAAAAAAAAACCAACAACCATAGCAAAGAAAAGTTTTCTTTGCTATGGTTGTTTTTTTTTTAGTTTGGTTTTTAAAACCAAACTAAACCTAGACAAGGAAAGGAAATCATGGAAAAAAAGGAAGGGAGGGGGGGATCGGGATACCGGGAACCCGACCATTGGTTCGCCGGGATACCCCCACCCTAAGATCCCCCGCAAAGTAATACAGATCGCGAAGCCAAATCCCGGCCGACATTAGAATAGGGCGGGCGATTGGAGCAAGGCGGCCGATTGGAGCAAGCTACAGAGAGAGATGAGGGGGGAAGGAACATGAGCTGGGAAGGAAACATGTTAAGAGCCCATGAGCCAGATCCCAAAAAGAAAAGAGAGAAGCAACCGGAACCAGGATCTTGGGGCAAAAGCATGAAGAATCCCACTCAGAGCAGATTGAACAGACCCAAATCGGAGCAGGAGGGCTCGAAACTGACAGGCGAACGAAGGAAAGATTGAAGGTAAGCAACCTGCTGCCGATCAACAAAGGAGAGCAGAAGAACATGGCGAATCATGACGAATCAGAACGGATAGGATTAGAAAGGATAAAGCAGAAGAATAGGGCAAATCAGAAAGGATAGAGCAGATACCAGAATAACCGGGTGGATCCGAAAGGACAGAGTAGAAGAATATGGCGCATCAAAAAAGATAAAACAGAAAAGATAAAACAGATAACAGAGTCAGTGGGTCAGAAGGGCTAGCAATATAAAACAGCAAAGACGAGCATGAAAAAGTTTGGAGAGAACAAAAGCAAGCACGAGTAAATGCCCATTGGTTTAAAGGGATCGGGACTGCAAGAATACCGTGATCCCCAAAAGAGCTGGTAATTCTGAGCCCAATCCATCTGGAGAGCAGTACCTGAATGAAAGAATAAGCTCCTGAATGAAAGAATAAGCTGTAGGGTAACACTGGAACAAGGAGAATTCAGCTCAAAGGAAACGCCGATGAGAATTGCTTGGAAGCTACAGGGATATATAACAGACAGAGCTAAAGAAATCATGTGCCAAAGAAAACTCAGGCTAAAGATGACTCCTACGTCCAAAATAGCGTGACGCCAAAACAGACGTCCCTTTCCCCAGAATGATGGTTCTCTTCTATATAAGAAGAGAACCATAGCAAATAATACTTTATAGTGTAGAGGCAAAAAAGAACGAGCCTATTTGGTAAGCATGCACTTGGAGGAATTGCATGCATATACTTTATTGGTTACAAGAAATTTATCACGGCGGCCAAGGCCGCCGCAAACATTTCTTCCGTTCTAACCCTGTGAAGTTGGACTTAGCATAAGTTTCGTGCCTCATTTAGTAAGGAATGTGTGAGAGACCGAGTTGTATGAATGTCAAATTTGAATGGATTGAATGTAGAGGGTACGAACTGGTGTCATTGCCTTGAGTTCTCGTGCTCCTAAGGTAGATGGATGTTATGAGTCATCTCAATGCATAGCAACTTGCAAGCAACAATTCAATAAACCTATGCAAACATTCTAAAGGGAAATACTATTTATACATTTACATTACAATAATTGTTTTGCGGCGTTTGTCTTGATGTCAGATTAAAACTAGAGTATTATTGAACTCAAGTTTGCACTAGTCGAATGCATAGTTAGGAACTTGAAAGAAAGAGGCCGGTTCTTTGATTGTCGAGAATGGAAGCACTATTGCATTGCCTTTGGTCCTTTGTTTTTATATGGGTCACTGACATTAAGGGCAAGATCACATACAATATGAAAGAAGTTTGTTGATCTTATTTTAAGTATAAGTCTCAACAACTACAAAAGCAGAGATGGTGAATGTTTTTAAAGGTAATGTCCATACTAAAAAAAAATAAAATAATTCTGATCACCATCTCTAAAGGTAATGAAAAAGTTAATTTCTACATAAAGGTTATAAGACCCTGATTCCATTACGGGTCTGTCACTTTTTTTCTTCTATTCTAACTTCCATGCTTATTTTTGGACTCACGATTCCACTACAGCTCCAACAGTCTTCTTAAGAACACTGGTATGCTTATGTGGCAGATCTTAGAAGTTGGTAACAGAAACTTCTCTGATCCACCTCTGATCTTCCACCGGAGTGGATTCTGGGCCTAAAGTTATGTTCAAATATAGGTAGATGATATGGCATGATACAATTGGGTGGCTCAATTTCTTCAGTAGCATATGCAACGGTTCATGCCTGAGGGAGTTTATAATCTGATCAAGTTTAGGGCTTGGAAGACCAACAAGGAGCGCCGATCCGTTAGTTTAGCCCTCTGCCTTCATCTGGAGACCATGAAATCAGCGGTTTATACCCTATAATGAAAACCAGCAGACATGCAATGCAGCAATGGAGCTGGAAGAATAAGCAGGCAAAGCAACGATGGCACTGGACGAATAAGCGGGTATGGTCATAAATGTGAAGCTAGCTGCTGGAAATAAGGATCAGAGGTCAGAAATACCCTCTTTTTTGTTGTTGAACATGAGGTAGGGAGCTATGGCAAGAAGCAAAGCTTTGTTCCCAGACCCGACGTGAAATTTACCTTTTCCTGGAATGCCGTATATCTACTACAGGATGTGGTAAACCCGAACACATGTCCAGGTTAACCACTGATATGTCCGAGCTTACCACACTTTTGTCCGAGATAACCACTATTGTTTGGCCGGGATAACCACGCGGTGAACTGAGCGTGGGACTGTGTTTGGCATGCTGATCTTTGAATAAAGCTTGCAATCAGCATCTTGAATGATTTAATCAGGTGCAAACACTATTGGAATCGCCTTGCCAACCCCCTAAAAACTTCATTCTATCAAGAGAGCAAATGATTTGAGCATGGATCAAGTAAGATCAGTGAAAAACATATAAAAACTATTGTCTTTTGAGCTTGAAACTGAGCAGCAGTGCTTGGACATATGTCTGGGTTAACCACATCTCGGAGTAGATTTACGACCATCCCCTTTTCCTAATTAATGGAATTAGTAGACAGTCCCCAGACAGTCAAACTTGGCTATTGCAGAAAAATACAGACATACTTGAAATTGCTTCATCTTTTCGGCAAATCTGAGCTCAAATAGCTTTGCCGAACTTTCTACGATAGATCAGTGCATGAATTTGAAAAGCACCTGTGTGACCAAAAATAAAAACTAAAAAGATGCCATTGATCAAAATAAATTTCATATAAAGATCTGTGCTGTCCAAAAATACTAGGGCTTTTGCCCTATATTGCATTGGATCCAACTGGATCAGAGTTTGTGGCAGAGTATACGACTCCTGGCTATGGCTGCATCCCTCTGCAGCATTAGCTATGGCACCAGAAGAAAAGCCATGATGGTCGATGCTCCACTGGCAGCAGGGATAATTGCAATGGTACCGACACATTTGCCTCTGTTTAAAACCAAGAATTTTTGGCATGAGAAAAAATACCCAAGAAGTTTGCAGATCAAAATTGGGGTAGGTTTCTTTATATACTCCTTGTGGGTAAGCTTAAATTATATGCAAGAACAGTTAGGTGCTATTCGTCCTCTCATCCAGCCCTATGCCGCCACGTGGTCTTTTTTAGCACATTTTCATTTCCAGTAAG
The DNA here is from genome assembly GCA_021234155.1 of Isoetes taiwanensis. NCBI lineage: Eukaryota > Viridiplantae > Streptophyta > Lycopodiopsida > Isoetales > Isoetaceae > Isoetes > Isoetes taiwanensis. The sequence continues at coordinate 3,243,655 of JAJEKV010000101.1, forward strand.
TACAGTAACAAAATATTCAATTTTTTTTGTGGCAGTCTTTGGTCCAACCGTCAGATTGCTGATACATGGTGCGGAATAGTACTTAACTGTCCTCCACGTTATACGGAAGCCCATTTAGTGGGTATTCCTGTTGGGCTCAGGATAGTCTTACCCTGGTTTCGGGGATCCCGGAGGTAAAAAATACCGCCTCCCCAGATCACCTTCACTGTGGCTCGGCGAATCCGCTTCAGACCCCCATTTCACCGCATCGACACACGCGGAGGCGCGCTCGCAGAAATATGGGCCGCGTCGCCCTTCACGCCGAATATCCGGGCGGCCCATGGTGTTCCCCCTCGGGATCATTATCTTGTGATCCCGCCCGTGATCCCTGCCGCGGGCCGCATAATCCGGTACAAAATCAGCCATGGAGATCCCGCCTCCGAGATCATCATCAGCACCGGCAGCCGCCGATAATCTGCATCGAATCAGCCGTGGAGATCCCTCAGGGATCACCGATACGGAGGTCGCGGATTCCTTCCTCCGGGATCACCCACGACGCCGAGATCGGGCGATCCGATATCAGCCGCGTTATCCCCGGCCCGGATCACCACCGTGGGGCCGATATCGGCGATCCGACATCGGCCGCGTTATCCCCGCCTCCGGGATCACCACCGTGGGGCCGATATCGGCGATCCGACATCGCCGCGTTATCCCCCGCCCCGGGATCACCACCGTGGGGCCGATATCGGGCGATCCGGACATCGGCCGCGTTATCCCCTCCGGGGATCACACACCGGGCCGTGGGACCATCTTTGCCCACCGGGTTCGATAGTTGGTGTGATTCCCTCCTCGGGATCACCACACCGCCAGCGATATATCGAGCGCCCACGTGGACACATCGGCCCCTCGCTTGAACGACGATTAAATAGGGATTAAACACCGTGACGCTATCCAATCCGCGATGATTCCGGAGGGCGGAATGGCGTAACCTTCCGCACGTTGACGACTCAGGGAGATTTACGCCGGCGGTGGGGATTGGGAGGAAGGGAATTCATTCTGGCGATGGCTAAGTCCGACATTTGTGCGCCAAGATCCTTTGCCCTTTCCGACCGGCTCTGAACGGAAAGGGCCATTATGCTGCCGAATCTCGCAAGTGCTGTCGCTGCGCTTGACTCGGCCGATTAGTTTAAGGTAATAAACAAAGCTAGCGCCATCACTTTTTTTTTACAGATGGAGGAGTCGATTAACCTGGAAATCAGCTTAAACACGTCTATTAACGAGAACTGGAATGGTGCATTAGAAGAAAACTCGGCCTGGAAGATGCCAGATTGCTTGAAAGAGGTTGGATCTGACCAAGAGGTCCGCCTGATGGTGATCCCGGAGGTGGGGATCACCAACACGTGATCCCGTCCTCCGGGATCACTAAACCGTGGACGGGAAAAAATTGCAAAACCATGGGACTTTTGGAGCCTTGGAATAAAAAAATAATAAAAAAAACCCGTCCGCCTGATGGTGATCCCGGAGGTGGAGATCACCAACACGTGATCCCGTCCTCCGGGATCACCATCGGACGGGAAAAAATTGCAAAACCATGGGACCTTTGGAACTAGGCAAAACCATGGGACCATGGGCAAAAAAATAAAAAATAAATCCGTCCGCCTGCTGGTGATCCCGGAGGTGGGGATCACCATACTTCGGGATCCCGTCCTCCGGGATCCCCACGTCAAAAAAAGTAATAGAATTACCTAGCCATTGAATAAAAAGTCGCCTTCACCACTTTACCATTAGAAATTGAAATCATGGGTTAACCGTTGTACAACGGATAGTACAACGGTTCATTCATGAGTCTATATATACCCTTACCTTAGTTGTTCTTGGTAGAAAGTTAGTTGGTTTCAATTGAGTTCAGTAGCAGTCGAGTTCATTTGCTTGCGGTTCAAGGCAAGTGACAGATGGTGAGGACCCGACAACAGCTTGTTGAGAGGAGTGCCATCAATGCCCACAGTCTTGAGGATATTCTCATCCACTTGAATGAAATCCAGGAGGATGTGGGGATAGATCTCGCCCAACCTAACAGCATCAAAACGTTCCAAAGTAAGCATCAAAACGTTCCAAAGTTCTACTTTCATATTAATCTTTTCATGATCCCCTCATGGTTCATACAGAGACCGTGGAGAATGGGGAATTCAGAGAGATCCCTAGGCCTCTGAACACTGATCCAGGTCGGCCAACCCAACGGGCATTGCTTTGGGAATTGAAGAAGTGCATTATCCAGGGCAAGGCTTTGAAGTATTTGCTAGCTATGGACCTTGTCTGGGAAGGCAATACCCTAAAAGCCCGCTCGAGGAAATGTATGTCGCTTTGAGGTCGTGGAAAGAAGGTTCTAATTAGGGAAGTCCTAGAGGGGTCTGATCCATCCCTATCGCGACATCTTCATCACATGATGTGGAGACTACCCTCATGTGTGCCGATGTAATCTGTTGAGGACGCCCATGAGAAGGCATGGCACCAGTGATTGATGTTGATTCAGAATGATTCCGAATTAGAATGTTAGTTTTAAGCCATTGTAAGGCCCCATTGTAACTTATGATCCATTTTGAAACATGCAAATGAATAGAATGAAACCATTGAAACAATGGAAATAAATAGACCATGGAAATAAAGGACCTTAGAACCTTTGGGCAAAAAAAAAAAAGAATGGGCCTCACCGATGGTGATCCGGGGACGGGGATCACCATCACGTGATCCCGTCCTCCGGATCACCATCAGGCGGACGGAAAAATTTTGAAAACCCTGGAACCTTAGAACCTTAGGGGAAAAATCCATTAAAGCATGCATCCGCCTGATGGTGATCCCGGATGTGGGGATCACCATCACGTGATCCCGTCCTCCGGGATCACCTTCTGGCGGACGGAAAAATTTTGAACACCCTGGAACCTTAGAACCTTAGGGAAAAAAAAAATTAAAAAAGAATGCGTCTGCCTGATGGTGATCCCGAATGTGGGGATCACCATCACGTGATCCCGTCCTCCGGTATCACCATCAGGCGGACGGAAAAATTTTGAAAACCCTGGAACCTTAGAACCTTAGGGGAAAAAAATTAAAAAAGAATGTGTCCGCCTGATGGTGATCCCTGGGGATCACCATCACGTGATCCCGTCCTCCGGGATCACCTTCTGGCGGACGGAAAAATTTTGAACACCCTGGAACCTTAGAACCTTAGGGGAAAAGAAAATTAGAAAAGAATGCGTCCGCCTGATGGTGATCCCGGCCCGGATGTGGGGATCACCATCACGTGATCAGAATTTCGAGAACCTTAGAACCTTAGAACCTTTAGGAACCTTAGAACATTTAGGAACCTTAGAACATTTAAACATTACATTTAGTGATATGCATTGAAAGATTGAGAAATAAAAGTCATGTTCTGATTCTGAGAGTCATGTTTCAGGTCCCAAAATTTGGGAATCATGGTGCCTTGCATAACTTTCACCTGATGCTTACATAGATTACCCTTGGCTCCCCAAGGGCAATCACAACATGCCCAATTCTTGTGTGCTCCAGCAACAAAATACGGGCCCTGTCCAAGAGTGTGCTCGGTTTGCACTTCAGCCCGCCCTCCCTCGGGTTGGTAAATGTGACTTGTTAAAACCTCCGCAATTCTCCGGCATACTCTAATTAAGACTCTACTATTTGTTCCCCGTGGAGGTGTTCACTACAAATCCATGTTCCTTCATAGACCTAGAACATAGCTATATATCAATCATTTGCAAGGTAATTTTGCAAGGTAAATAGTGATATGTAAATGTTACCTCATGTAAGCCATGTGTGTCTCCACATTGTTAGTGAGAATGTAGAGCAACCAGTCAATTCTCCTGCCTCAAGTGCACGTTTACATATGCCTAGGGCGCAACTTAAGGGCAGCATGCCATGCCTCTATGGCAGCATTGGTCTCTTGATTGAGTGCATGTACATTCTTGTAGCCAATACCCATTCACGGATGTTCTTAGTCCACTCCTTACTTATGTAGGTCGACATTTAGGGTGTTGAGGATACTTCCTCACCAACTCTTCCAATCTCTTGATAGCCTCTTTCCTAACAGCTTCCCTTGACTCATGACCATACTCATTGTCCCCCACAGACCCTCTGTCTTGTACATTATATTCCCTAGCTCCCTTGAACATTTCATTTCTATGCACCTTACTCCTTACATTTTTGCTTAGCCACTTAATCCGTGCTCTTCTCACATGCCAAATGCATATTTGCACAAAAGTGCACATTTGGGAAAACCTACAAGTGTTAGTGTTAGAAAGTCTATTAGAAAGTATAAGAAGGGGAAAATTGCCGGGCATCACTTACATTTTTACCGCTTTGATTTCAGCAAGAGCATCGCGGTTATGATGCAAGAAGGGTGCCAGTCCGATCATCCTAGCATAATGAATCCTTTAGTGCTTTCAACCACTTAGTTATAGCCCTACTTTTTGAGAATTGGTTATGACATATGCCAATGGCATGCCATTGCAATGGTCATCAAGGCAATGAGTGTAAAAGATAGTACGCATAATTGAAACCAATAGCCGCCATTGCATCTTGAATTTTAAACCAATAGATGTCATTGCATGATTGAAACCAACTGCTATAGCCATTTTAATTGACTATGGAAAAGATCTAGAATGGAAATGAACTCTTAGAGTGTACCTCTTGTCATTAGTTTTGAAGGTTGCATCCATGCAAATGGCCCTATTCTTTCCAAACTTCAAGATTGCCTCTCTTTGGATTGGAGTCATCACTCCCAATTGAACGTGTCACCATGTTCATACAAGAACACCGGACTCTAGATGTTGTTGCACCCACATGTTGATGCTAGTGGGAAGGTCTTCATGTAGCTTCCAAGTGTTTCTAACAACACTCTTCTCAATGTTGTAAACATCCCGGATCTTCAAAGATGTCATCCCTACACAAACTATCCTTGCCATGCACATCTACTTTAAATCTCCACCTCTCCTCGTGCATGTTCATAACACTTGTGGGGTGTGCCAATGCACGAGCTTTTCTCTAACCCATTCCCTCAATTCTGTGAGATCCACGGTGCTAGCTTGAATCGACACCTTTCTCTACATCAACAATTTACCATGGCAAGGCTCACCTTGGAGATTTCTATGCTCAAACCCATAATAAGTAACTTGAGAGCATTCGGGAGAAGGTAGAGTTGCCTAATGGTAAAATGGCATTGGCAGCCCTCACGCACACTCTCACCCTCTCAACTCTTTTCCTGCGTGTGCCGGTTGACGTGGTCCATCGGAACCACGTGAGTGTTCAAAGTCTTGTCTTGGGGACCATATGTGCACCATTACCTATTTTGAGTGTTCAAAATTAGTGCATGAAAGTAGTGCATGTACATCTAAGAATTAAATATACTGCTACAATGTTTTCTACTACAGAAACAACAACAACAAAGAAACTAGAGGATAGGGTTTTTAAATACATACCTTTTCATAGTCAAATAAGAATCCTCGGTTGGCCTCTTTAGCACCCTCCTCGATTGAACTCCTTAAGTAGAAGCTACACGGTGGCACACAATTTCTTTGCTCTCCAAGAATGAAGTCTTCAACCCGGTTTGTTGGGAAGTAGCAGACCACACAAGCATTTTCAGCCTCCCCTCGCATTTAAGGAACTTGGTGCTCTTTCCGAAACCGGTGTAGGTTGCCGTGGTCGAAAATGCCATTGGGGGGTGACTCCACATGTATTTCAGACGCAAACTGGGAATGGCAGAAAGGGAGCTCTCGATATACGTTTCTTACCTCCTAAAAATAATCTTAAGCAGATAAATACTGCGGCTATCTTCTCCTCCGGCCCCAATCGTCCATCGCCGCAAGGGGCCGCTTCAACATCCGTCTGTGCATATATGCGCCAGCAGAAATTCGAAGACAAATGTGGGATCCCTGAGGGTGGTTTGGAAACATCCCGCATGTCCGCATTGGGATGGTTGGTCCGTGCATGGGCCGACATGTTCAAAACCGCCGCGACGATCATTCCACGCCATTGGCCACGGGCCGATTTTCATGCAAATCGCACGTGGGGATCCTTTGAGGAAGGAATCACGACGGGAGGTGGTGATCCCCAGTAGTGGGATAACGGGCGGACATCTGGATCGCCGATATCGCTTCCACTGTGGTGATCCCGTGAGGCGGGGATAACGCTGTCGATATCGATCGCCGATATCGGCCTTAGGTGGTGATCCCGAGGAAGGAATCACGACCGCAGAAATGGGTGATCCCGAGGTCGGATTTCCATCGTCCCCCGATGTCAGCCGATGTCGCCACGTGATGATCTCGAGCACGGATAAGGTGGCATATATCGGGTGGCCGATATCGCCACGCCGATGGCGATCCCTTGAGGAGGGGATCACACCCCTACCGAGATATCGAGCCGTTATCAGCCACGCAGATGGGGATCCCTGAGGGCTGATCAGCGCTTTGGATTCCGAGAGCTGATCGTGTTGGTGATAATGAGGCTGGAACACTAATGGACGGCTTCCCGGATCAGCGCGGGCGACACGCTCCGCATTTATGCAGACCCTCACGCAGTCAAGCATTAACTACAAGAGAAGGGTACCTATAGTGTCTAGTGTAACGCCAATTTTTGACAAGGAGAACTCCGTCTAAACCCAATTCACTATACTTGTCGTGATCATTTGTCACAAGCGTGCCACAATATGGCCAAATGTTGTGTCAAGCCTGTGGCTTTGATTTATGACATAATATTGACACAAAATCAATTTGAAACTACATGGTAATCTAGGAAATGTCAAACTTGTGTCAATATTTTAACAATATTGTAATAAATAAATAAAGCCCATACAAACAACATTACATCAACATTATAGCAAGCTAGTGCCTAAATAGTAGCTAGAATACATCTACAATAAGACAACCAATAAGAAATGTTGTGACTCATTTTGTATTAAAAAAATACCTAGCATTTTGACCACATTGTGATAGACAAATAATGCCTATAGTGACAACATAGCATCATCATCATGGCAAGGTAGTGACAAATTAGCACCTATAATCCTATCCATAACAAGAAGTTTTGTGACCAGTTTTGTGTCTACAAAATAACTAGTGTTATGACCACATTATGATAGACAAATGGAGCCTATACTAACAGCATAGCATAATCATCTTGGCAATCTAGTGACAACATGTTAGCTATATTCCATCTACCTTAAAACAACCGTTTGACAAGTTTTGCTTCTAGGTAATAGCTAATTTTAGGACAATGTATGCATTTGCCTTAAGTCAAAATGATAAATATCTAGCTATTTTGCTTTGGTAACACATATTTGAAATTTGATAATAAAGAGTCAAAGTAATAAATTGCATTGATCATTAACGAATTTCTTACATGCCAAATTGTCATAAAAAATAGTTCAAGGCAAGAGTACAAATTTTTATGCCAACAAAATAATCCATATAAGCAATTCAATCCTCTCTATTTGTTGGTTCATCTCCATGATCCTCATCATTTGCATTGCCTTCATGACCCGCATTGTCTTCTTCGTTCTTATCCTGTTAATTATATTTGTAAAGCATGTTGTTAGAACTTCCGTAAGTAAAATTAATAATCTAAAGCTTCTCCCTTACCTCATCAGAATCATCAACATAACATATAGTCTTCGGGAATGTCACAAAAGTATAAGCATGAGAATAATGTATGAACACAAAGTTGAAATTACAAAATATGCAATACTTACATTCAATGGTTCTTTGCCTTTCTTTGATTTTATCTTGAATACGACACCTGGGCTTGTTCCCTTGATATAATCTATAGCCTTGTGCTAAAGTAGAAAACCAAAAATATAAAATGTATGAAATGTGTATGTAGAACAAGCATAAAGCAAACTCACCTTTCCTGGCACAAACCCTTTGGAAAGCATTCTTTTCTTGAATGCCTCGTATCCACCCTTTTCTAATATTTCTTTCAGCATATCATCAGTAGGCATGGAGCCCCAATCTCGGAACTACATTAGTTGTAATAAAGTAAATTAAAAGACAAGGCAAGAAAAAAAGAAAAAAGCATTACACAAAAAAAAAAACAAGAACTTCTACTTACAAATTTAGATTTCAATGACATTATTCCTCCAGAACCAGTGCGTTGTCGCTTTTCCCGCTTGGATGCAGCATACTTTTGACGTTCATACGTTTTCCCACATAATTCTACAAACCTCTTCCAAGACTCCTCGTCCACATGCATTGGCCTTGTACCATTACCAGCACGGACGTTTCTTCTAAGATTGTCCCTATATAAGAAAAAATTCATTTAAAATCATGAACAAAAAATAAATCTCAATATACTCTCACCTCCAATGTCTCCATCGTTTCTTCAGAAACCTTATGATATCCATCTCACTGAGTCCATCCCCAAACTGCTCATAAATGTACTTCAACGTCTTTTGTATGTGACGAGGCTTAATTTGTTTGAAATGTTTGTCCACCTCCCTACAATATGTCTTCATAGCATCTGATGCTTTCTGCTCAAATTCTTTACCTGCGTCATCCCTAAGCAGCTCACCTTTGCAAAAGCATACCTAATTTAATATTTTGTTAGCATCAATCCTTAAGGTACCGTAATATAATATAATAATTGTAAGAGCCAAGAAAAAAAAAGAAAAAAAAAGAGTATCTAAAAAAAAGATGCATGCCGATTGTGGAGGATATTTTGCCCGATTGTGGAGTTCCTGAAGCAAGATTTCTGGAGTTTTGTTAGCATCAATCCTTAAGGTACCGTAATAATAATATAATAATTGTAAGAGCAAAGAAAAGAAAAGAAAAAAAAAAAGAGTTATCTAAAAAAAGGAGGCATGCCGATTGTGGAGTTCCTGAAACCCGGATTTCTGGAGATATCTCATTTGCTGTGGTCAGACTGTAGAGTATAAGACAGTCACAGTTCGAATCTTAGATTGAATATATATATGGGAGATAGAGATTATAGAATTTCAATGGTCATATGGGATAAAAAAAAAACCATAGACAATAGTCATATGAAATATTGATTATATTTATGGGAAAACCCTTGAGCCTAGCTCGGTGAACAGTGTTCCCGGCCAGGTGGTTTTGTTAGCGCAGATCTACCTGCCGACAGGAGCAAGCAAAGGATGCGATTAAGGGATTGCTGGATTTCGGTGATCCCATAGAAAACTTAAGCAGAAACAGAGATTGGCAGATAGTGAGTTCGGATCGTGAGGCTCATCGAAAGTTTCATCTTTTCTCATTGAATATTTTATGTATTACTGACTTATTATTTGCATCCGACCTAGTATGTGACAATGGTCATATAGTCTAGTTGTATTGAATAAACTAATAAGTTGGAGATTTGCCTTATTTACCTTTCACAGACAAATGCATGCTTCTTAACCTAGATAGCGATTTAGACATTTCTTTAATGGAAGATTTCTGAACTTGAATATTAGTAGTAGTAAGCAACAGCAACAGAATTAAGGAGACATGGAAGTAAACTAACCTGGATAAACAGAATATCCTCCAGATTTGAAAGTGGAATGATAGGGGATGCAATCATTAAGATCATCTCTGTGACACGAGTTCTGATTTCTTTCATCTGGATGTTTTGCAGAAATGAAAGGCTGCTTCACTGAATCATCCTCTAGATCAAATTCTTGAGGCAAGTTGAGTTGGCTCTGAGAATAGCTAGAAAAACTAGGCTATCATTGTCAGCAAATTATGACATCAAGCATCTAGCTTGTTGCAGAATGGCAACATAGGCATCACTGGGCTTTATATGATCATGTTTAGTGGTTGCTGTAATATACCCTTCAGTCGAAATGATTACCATCACGAAGTAACCATATACAGCACTATCTACAATGGAACTTCTCAGTGTCACACTGTTAATGTTTAGAGGGGTGAAAACAGAGCTGGAAGCATGTGTAAATCAGGAGTTACGCATATCCTTATAAAAGAAAAAGTTTGCTTAAGGATCAGTTGGTTGGACTTGGTGACTTTCCATTGAAGTGTTTTTTGTTCATTGGACAAGAGATTACCTTTTAAGAGCATATGAATAGGATGGATAAACAGAAAGATTTGACAATGAATTTGCCTGCCCACTGATATGGCACTTAGAATGCCACATATGCCGTATCTTACATATGGAGAAAGGGCAGCTATGGAAGTCTTAGTAGATCATTTTCTTCCTTATTTGCAGAATTGGGTTGCTTTTAACCAGCTAAAAAGCAGCACCTAGAAGACCCTGGTGATTCAATGGTTTCTCAAAAGGCTGGGGAGCATCATCTTGCACTTGATAATTTTGTAAGAGTTACAGAATCTATCAAGTTGAATTTGAATGGGGAGCGTTTAAAAGATCCTTTGGATGCAAGGCGAAAAGGCTAGACTTCCTGATCTCTATGTAGAAGTTCAACTTGGTTTCCAAGTTCAAAGAACAAGACCTGCCACACTTAGAACCACTAGTCCATTTTGGAATGAAGACCTCTTGTTTGTTACTGCAGAGCCTTTTGAAGAGGAATTGATTCTGCGCGTTGAGGATCGCGCCGGGCCCGAAAACAAGAAAGAACTGTTGGGTACAGTGAAAATTTCTTTGGCAGGAATTGAAAGGAGGCTTGTCCATAGACAGGTTGGTTCTCAGTGGTATAATTTGTATAAGATGAATGAAGAAAAGCCTGTGTTTCTTGGCAGGTTGCATCTCAGGCTTTGTTTTGATGGTGGTTACCATCATGCAAGCTGCACAAAGCCTACTACTAAACAGTTGTGGAAGCCTAGTATTGGAGTGCTAGAATTGGGTATTTTGAAAGGCAGAGATTTGCTTCCTATGAAAACTAAAGATGGTAAAGGTTCTACTGATGCTTATTGTGTGGCAAAGTATGGCAATAAATGGGTTAGAACTAGAACTGTTGTTGATAACTTGAATCCGCGGTGGCAGGAGCAGTATAGATGGGATGTTCATGATCCTTGCACTGTCTTAACAGTTGGAATGTTTGACAATTGTCAGCTGAATGGAAAAGAAGGCAGAGATGTGAGGATTGGCAAGGTCAGAATAAGATTAAGTACACTAGAGACCGAAACTGAAGCAAATGAAAGTGACTTTGGTGTGGCAGAAAGTGCTCTTAGCTTGACCTGGTGCAGGACTGATTCCTTTCATCTGGATGTTTTGCAAAAATGAAGGGCTGCTTCACTAATTCACTAACAATCTTACTTGGAACTTTGACATTGATTCAAAGCTAGAAACTACAACCATCTAGCAATGGGATAGCAGAAAATTATTACAGAAATACAAGCTGGAGCAACAATAAGATAAACAAAATTGTATTCTACCAATGAGACAAACATGGAATAGTCTAGATCTACTGCTGCAAAGATTCAGATTTAAAACTTTCAAATTCAAGACTCATTGCTTAAAAATACAAGTGAGAGAAAGCAAAAATTAAAAACCTTAAAGAGAAGTGCACTAACTACAAACCTCAGATTTGGATAATTTCCTAAATTGTACGTTGTAGGAGAGGTCAACTTCAATATTCTGATCTTCATTTTCAGCATCAGAGGAGCGAGAGTCTTCACCATCATCATCATCCTCGCTAGATGATGATGAAGCACTCAACACCACATTCCCTTTTAAAACAATAGCACCTGCTGATTTTCGTTTTCTTTTAGCCCCTTGCTTAGAAGTTTCTGCTTCTGGGATATTGCAGGAACTTGAGGACCGCCGGCGCTCCTCGAACCTAGAAAGAAAATGTGATGCTAAACATTTAGTCTGTGCAACAGTCATGCAAACAAACCAATTGACCACATTTATAGTAGTTTTAACATATCAGAAACATCAGAAGGAATGATTCAAACTAAAGATTGCATACTTTACCTCTCCTTTCCATTCTTTTCCTTTTGCAATTTCTTTCCTGAATCATCATCTTGGCCTTTGATATTTCTTTGGATCCTTTTTCCCAATTCCATCATAAGAGCAGCCAAAATATCTTCCGGCACATTGGCCATGAAACTTGCAAGCTTATCTTCAGTAGACTCCTCAGAATCCTCTCTCGACACCTTTTTGCCCTTGTCGGGCCTATTGGACGACACTATAAACACCAGAACAATAGATAGACGTTAGAAATGAATGACAGTAGCAACATAAATGCCGAAGATTCTAAAAATGGAAAATTTACTGCCAAACATTTTTGCGTTTTGCTTGAACCTTTTCTATACTTACTGATCGTGTGTGTGTGTATTTGTTGGTGATTGTATGAATGTGAAGAACTCTAGATATGCAGGGGCTAGTCAAGAAGGATGAATCAAGATTTATTCTGTGTGAATGAGGTAAGTTGTCGCGCCAAATTTCTGTTTGAACGTATCTTTTCTTTTCTGGTGGTTTCATTTTTCATCATTTTCTGTTTTTCTCTTATTTGGAGAATCGGCATTATTGGCATTGTTATCATTATTGGCATTGTTATTGTTATGATATTTTATAGTAGGTTATTAGAACCAATGGAGCCAATGGTGTTTAAATTTTTTTTTATAAAGTGAGTCCTGGGAAAATACTAGGGTAATAACAATGGTGTGTAATTTTTTTTTTATAAAGTGAGTCCTGGGAAAATACTAGGGTAATAAGGGATGTGGAAAACTATGGCTATACCAAGATAAGAGGTATACTTAGGGAATTAATTTTTCACCCTGGCGTAATGGCTAGTATTAGAAAGGTTCACTTATTGTCTACTAGGTCATTTTCTGTTTTTCTCGAGGGGTAATGATTTTTTATACCACAATGGGAAAAAGGTTCACTGTCGTTGTGAGAAAACATCGTGGCTCACGGGTGTCATTCATGCATGTGGACACGGCCCCGAATAAGCCAGCTATTCAAGAAGGACGAATCAAGATTTATTCTACTAGCGTGAACTAGGTAATCAACGCCATAGAAGAAACATATCTTTGGGTTTCTCATCTTTTTCATCAATTCGATGTTGGGTGTGATTATTGGTTCTTAACCAAATACTCTATGTAGGGTATGAAATTGGTGTATGAAATGGTGTGTAATGGCTAATATTAGGAAGGTCCACTTCATTTCTGCTAGGGTCATTTTTGCTTTTCTAGATTTCATTGTTGGGGTAATGATCTATTGTACCATAATGGGGATCCAACAAGAATATTAGAAAGATTCATTTTATTAGTTGTTAAGGTATTGCCTAGTAATTTTGAGAAAAATTAGTAATATTCTTATGGTTTTAAATGGAAAAGGGATTGTACCAAGATAAGGGGTATACTTCCAATTAATTTTCAAACTAATAGCTTTGCTCTACTAGGTCATTTTATTTTTTTAGGGAATATGTTTTTAATCAAGATTTATTTGTGATTATATGATGAAACATATCTTTGGGTTTCTCATCTTTTTCATCATTTTTTGTTTTTTTTTTTTGGTATATGTTATCGAGGTTTAACTCTATTTAAATTATTGAATAGGTAAACAAACGATGTCGGGCTCTGAAAGTAGTGGCAATGTGAGGGACACTTGCTTGCCACAACGTATATTAACAAAGCCATCATCCTCGTCGTCAGATGTGGGACTATCAAAGTCATCATCTTCATTATCTTCATCATCTCATCAACCAAGTAGGAAACGGGCTAGACGAGACCCAAGCAAAGCTTTCTATCTCCATCGGCGCAGTTGTTGGTGCAACAAATGTAAAGGCAAGTCTAATCGTTCTTATCGGATTCGTCAAGAACATGAAGCAAGATTCGGTCTTTGTCAGAGCCGACCAACTCAGCTTGATGAAGGACATCATCTCGAAGAGAATGAAAATAGTGTAAGTTATCTACTACAATAGATAAATTCATTTTAATATTTATACTTCATATCGGCGTATATTTGTTTGTGGTCTTCCCATCAATTTTTTCTGGATTGGCATTATATCTTTGTTATTTTCTATTGTTACTTTTGATTATAGTCATTGTGGTACATGTAGTCTTCAGATGAAGCGTCTGGATCACACAATGCATTTGTTGGTGAGGATGTGATTCACAAAACCATTACGGATTTTTTTCCAACAAATGAACAAACTAGTGGTGGCGAAAATAACGATGGTGAGCATATGGGTAATGTGGATGGCGACTCATATGGGGAAAAGACAACATATCTCAACAATGAAGCAAGCAAACCATTGTTCCCTAATGCCCGTGTTTCTCGCCTTGCAACATGCATGCTGATTCTAAATCTCCAACACAAAGTTGGTTGGAGCAACAAGAGTGTGTCCGAACTTTTCAGGTATGTATAGGCAAGTCATTCTTTTGTTTTTATGTGGATATAGAAATTACATAAGTATGACTACTTGAATTTTTTATAGCTTGCTTGATAAGATATTACCAGATGGACATTGTCTTCCAAAATCTAGGCGAGAGGCTAGAGAGTTATTACGTTCTTTCGGATTGGAGTATAATATTGTGCATGCATGCATTAATGATTGCGTGCTATTCCGCAAAGACTATGCAAATGAGAAATCGTGTCCAAAATGCAAGGAAGCACGATATGAAGAAGGTAGAAAAACAAAGGTGGCAAGAAAGGTATTACGTCACATGCCTATAATCCCTCGGCTTCGTCGTATGTTCCGATCATCAACACTTGCAGAACTCATGGATTATCATGCACATCATCGTAGCACTGATGGAAAAATGAGAATCCCTGCAGATGGAGCCTTGTGGAAACAGATTGAAGAGAAGTGGCCCATATTTGCATTGGAACCTCGCAATATTAGGCTTGGGCTAGGAATTGATGGTGTATGTCCATGGGGTTCTAGGTCATCCTCACATAGTGTGTGGCCTGTGGCCGTTATCAATTATAATATCCCACCATGGTTGGCGACAAAACCTGGCTACATCATGTTGACTTTGATTATTCCAGGTACGCATGTGCATATAATTTTATATATACTTTACTTTATATATTAAGCATAAAATAAAATGTTGCAGGAAAATATAAAGTTTCGAATATGGACATCTACTTGGAACCTCTAGTAGATGAACTTGAGGTTTTATGGAAGGGAGTGCGTATGTATGACATTTCTAGAACTCCACATGACTTTACATTCCATGGGATGTTGTGCTTTACTCTTCACGACTATCCAGGTTTTTCTGAAGCTTCAGGTATGATATAACAGGTATAGTGCAAAATCATATCAAATTTCACTTGTTATTTTAATGCTTCTTCTTTTATTCTCATTGTAGGCCTACAAACAAGTGGTGCATGTGGTTGTCCATCTTGTGGGACTAGCTTAACCTCTTACAGATCAAAACATCTAAAAAAACAAATATATTTGGGGCATAAAAAATACTTGCCAGATGGCCATTCTGCACGTGGCTCTGATAAGACGCCGAGGCCAAAGCGATGGACACCCAAGGATTGGTTGGATGCGTGGCAGGAGAAGAACCCCGATGTGGATTACTTGATTGGTTATGAGGATGTCAATGCAAAACCTCCTCCTGGAATGAAGCGGTTGTCTATTTTTTACAGGTTGGAGTATTGGACTGACTTGGAGTTGGTCCATCTACTTGATCCTATGCACATTTTCAAAAATGTTGCACACTCTCTTTGGCAGCATTTAACAGGAGAATGGGAAACCTTGGCTGCTAGATTGGATTTGAAAGAGCAAAAAATAAAAAAGAAATATTGGCCCATTGAGAGGAAAGGCAAGAAGACCTTGACATGGAAACAAGGCACATGGGTTTTGGGAAAGAAACAACAGATTGAAGTGAATAAGAGGATAGCAAAGGTGCGCACACCAACTGGATATGGGGCTTCTTTAAGAAAGGCATTTACAAAAAAAGGTAGCCTCACCGGATTAAAGACACATGATTGGCACAAGTTTCTCCAGGTATGCTTTGATTCTTGTACTTCCGTTTCTTGTAATAAATTATATTGCAAAGTATGCAATGATATTATATGGACTTTGCAGCATATACTTCCATGTGTGATAGGAGATTTCTTGACCCCACAAATAAGGAGCATTTTATTCCGATTGAGCAAATTTGCAAGGTGGGTCTCCTCCAAAGAAATTGAAGTAGCCGATATCCCAAAAGTGGAGGAGGAAGTGATTATACTGCTTTGTGACATCGAAAAAGAATTTCCCACGAGTTTTTTTGACCTACAGGTACTACTAACCAAATTCTATGCAATCATGTAATTTTGTTGTTTAGCAACTAGAGGTAAAATTAACAATGTGCTTATATACATAGGTACATCTGTTGATACATATTCCAAATGAGATAAGGTTGGCAGGACCTGCTCCTAGCAGATGGATGTTTTTTCTAGAGCGCTACATGAAGGTGCTCAAAGATTTTGTGCGTCAAATGGCAAAACCAGAGGGTTGCATGGCTGAAGGCCATCTTGTACAAGAGACACTATTTTATCTAAATGATGCCACTATCGCATGCCATCCCGAAGGTCCTAAACTGTGGGAGATTGAAGAGCCCAAAGAGATTACTTCAGAAGTATTACAGGGTAATGGAGTAGAACGAAGTTTGAGCGATGACATGCTTCTTGCAGTAAGCACATTTGTTCTTAATAATACTGCAAGTTTAGCACCATGGAGGGATTTGTATGAAACTGCTAAGGAGGATGCACGGAGATCAACAGGGCGATCAATAGGCCACTCTATTCCAGATGTTATGGATAATGCATGGTTGTTGGCGCGTATGGACGAAGCTAGAGACCATGACCAAGTTATTCCAGATGATGATTACGAGCTTGCCCTTGGTTGTAGCAGGAAGGTATAAAATTATAAATCTTTGATCATAAGTTCCATTCTCTTTATGCTATGTTACTCATAATTATTGTTATTTTGGTCTAGGCACGATATTATTCCTCAATGTGGGCATATGGGCAGCATTTTCGCATCAACAGTGTTGATAAGTGTAGGGTTACATTTGATTCAGGGATCAGCGCAGAATTTGAACAAAAAAGTCAATCTAGTAACAGGGATCTTAACCTTCTGGAGAGTAACCTGGATTATGTGGGAATCCTGACAGACATTATTGAGTTGGATTATCGTAGCTTTCATGTAAATGTCTTGAAGGCACGATGGTTCAAAGTTGTATATAGAGGTCGTGGCAAAACAGTTAGGACTCATCCATCCGGATTTCCAGAAGTGGATTCTTCAAAGGTATTGGCTGAAATGAAAGAACCTTTCGTGTTTCCAAGTCAGGTTGAGCAGATATTTATCCATGAGAATCCTAATGACACAAATTGGTGGATTGTCATACGTTGTCAACCAAGAGCTCGACGTATAATTGCTTTATCCAGCTGCCGGCGATGCGATCTTGATGGTGGTGGTGTTCTAGACATCGCTTGAGTGTTGATGACACATTATTGCATGACGAAGGAGAAGGAGGAGGAGGAGGAGGGGGAGGGGGAGGGGGAGAGGGAGGAAAAGAAGTAGATATTGAAGAGGAGGATGCATATTTGGGAGAAGATTATATCGAAGGTGATTTGCCTGAGGATGATACAGATGAGCATGGTCCTTCAGAATTGCCATTGTCAATTTCACAGAGGGAGGAAGCTGATAAAGAAGTGAATTATGTGCCCCGATCTCCATTTAATTCGCCAATCCATGTTCGTGATCATGATGAGGATTATACTGAGGACGAAGAAATTGTCGGACATGCACATGATCATTTTGAGGCAATTAGAGGTTTGGCTCTTCGTTTATATCTAGACGATGATGAGATAGATGACATTGAGCATGATCTAAATGAACAACTTGACGTGTTCACATATGAATAATCAACATTGTAATCTTATTGCTATTATTATTATAGTTTAGATTATTTGCTATTGAGTGTTTTCTTTCCAAGTTTGTCATCTCTGGAACTGTCTCTAAATGCGTTGTAGATTTTGAGAAGCTAGAGTCCCCTCTTCTTGCTACGCTCATCCTTCGAGATCATCCTTCAAGGGAAGCATCACTTTCTCATGAGAATAGGGACAAGCATTAGTCGAGATGCAACCTACAAGAGCGGTCTAGATTGTAGTGGCATTTTTTTCATCATTTTGAATTCCATGAACTCATTTATTCAATTAGCCCTAGTTCTTGGAGTTCGATTATCTATTATGTACATTACAAATATCTCGTATTTGATGAGTCTTATCTTTGTGATACATTTGCTCCTATGTCTTTTCTCCTAACTACTCTTCACCATTTAGTATAGCCCTTCGTTCAACTAGTTCTTAGGTATCAAATCATTCTTGATACCAAGTAATATCCCTTGGTGCAGTACTATATTTTATGTATGAATATACAACAACACAATTTTGTTGAAATACTAGATACAAAATTTGATGGCATTCTGTTATAAGTCTTAAGAAAATGTTGTTATGATGCGGTTATACTATTGTTTAAAAATTGTTGCAACAACCCACTTAAATTGGACGCGTGCTCCTCACAATTCAGTTGAAATATTAGACAAAATTTCGGATACCATTTTGTTACAAGTCTTAAGAAGAGGTTGGTACATCTTAGTTATAATATTGTTTGAAAGTGGTTGTAATAACCCACTTAAATTGCGATAAAAAGTTGATACAAGGATGTCATTGAATTGGACGACATATTTGACACTATGCACTAGACACAAATTTGACACAACACAAGCACTTTGTGTCAAGATAGTAGCAGTCGACACAAAACTGTCACTACACCTATGGCTTGTCACAAGGGTTGACACTATATCCCCATCCTCTTGTAGTGTACGGCGAAACGGGGGGTCCTGAAACGGATTCCGTCGAGCCCTGGCGGTGATACCGGAGGACGATTTTTTTACCTCCGGGATCCCCGAAACCAGGGTAAGACTATCCTGAGCCTTCGTGTTGTGTCAACACTCAACTGGGCTCCGGGCTACCACGCATCGCCCTGTTTCCACAACAAGAAAGCCCGAATGGGCTTTCCTATATACATGAAATATATTTTTTTAATTTAGGCTGAAATCGCACTACAACCTAAACTGTAAAAATAAAAATAAATAACCATCAAATTCATGACAATGGACTTTGGGCATGCTGCACCTATCACATCTAGGGTGCCCAACGCCCAGTCCGCATTTTGGCCCCCTTGATTTTTTGGACGGGGGATTTTGCCTGTCCATACTTTTGGGGGACAAACACATCAGATAATGCCTGGAAGAACGGCACCTTCTACGCTAGGAAAAACTTGGAAGAGCTTCCCGGTGACAGATCTCTCAAATTCGGTGCCAGATCTCTCAAATGGCTGGATTTTTGTCAATGCAAAACCTAGAAGAGCTTTAATCCGATTCAAATCACTGGATTTTTGAGAAAGAAAGACCCAGGAGAGGTTTAATCCAGTTCAAATCCGGCCCTACAGTGATCAATCGGTTAAAACTAGTGGCGGATTTTTCAAATTTGATGGCAGATTTCTCATAAATCGATAGGTTTTGGCTGGATGATCATAATTGTGAAGCAAGATGGCCGATAAGGTCTCTGTTATTGCTTGTGTGGCACAAATTTCTTTGGTTTGGACGTTGATAGTGTGATATGGACCGAGGGGCACAAAATTTCCAGTGCCAAATGCATGCCTAATTGTGCCACGTAATTAATTTGGGTCAGCCATAGTGTGATTTCACCCTTAGGCTCCACTGCCAGAAGTCACAGTTAACTAGGTGGCATCAAATAGCCTAAAAACTAACTACCATAGCAGGATCCATTGATTCCACTACTGCAAAGGTATTTCTTCCACAGGAACTCTATTCCGTTGTTGATCTGATTCGTGTCAAGATCTGGAGAGGGGTAATTGATTCTGCTGCAAAAAGACGGGAGGAATCCCTTGATAGTTAAGCAGCTGCTAATAGCACCTGCATCATCTACCGAAGCAATCCAACGCTGAATTACCTGTGCTAGTGGAATCACAAAAAACAAAGGAAGTTTGGAATCGTCCAACACGATTGGCTCGGTTTCAACTCCCTGGCATCAATTGCCACCTGTGGAATCTCAGCCTTAGAGTTTGTTGCTCCAGTACCATCCGTGCCAAGTGGCAGTATCCCATTTGCACACTGTGGCAGCTTATTTTCCGGGTCAACAAATTTTGAGCTACACTTTAGAGTCTTGAACCTATAGGGAATTTGCCGCAGCCATTAATGTCCAGCGCGAAATGAATTTTAACAAATCCGTGCAATAAATTAGGATTCGAATTTGCATTTAACGGAGGTGGCGCTCTCTCTCCACAGTCACCGGAATTGAGTAAAACGGACCAGCCACCACAAAGCCTTCCACATTCTGCACATTTCTCAGCTCACTTTGTGCACAATTCTCTCAGCCTTTCCAAATGGGCAGCACGCATTCGGAGAATATATGGTTAAAAAGGCATGCTTGGAAGGACTCATCTACAATGGCTCAAAATAATAGTAGTTCGTCTGATACAGGTCGGAAATGCGTGGACGAAGCAGTAAGATGGATGGATCCTAGCGAAATAAAGTATTCTCAGGCCACAATCCCCCGGTTCTTCAGAAAGCGTATAGATGCTTCATCCGGTAGTACATATTCCCAAGCTCTCAAAGCTGCATCATCCGGAACATTGGAGGACTTGCTTCAACGCCTCAGATCTGGAGTGATTAAAATAGAGGAAATCCCGAAAATTCGTGTTGTAAGGCATGTAAATGCTTGGTATACTCTGGATAATAGAAGACTATGGGTTTTCAGAAACTACGGTGAGAATATTCCTGTGATAGTTCAGAAACCATCTAAGGAACTTCTTAGAAAAATTGACGTTCATGGTGATGGAGAAACTGTTGCATTTGAGACTTCGCAACCAGTGCAAGAATATAGACAAAATTCGTCATTGGCCGCTTTAGTGTTGAGCTGGTCTTTGGAAAACATTCAGAATGACGAACTCTTTGCTAAGAAGGTACAAACTTCACCTTCATGTGCTATTCTCACCACTTTACTCACCTCTGTTCACTGTTGTTAATTGCAGGTTGAAAAAATTCCTTTGCAGTTCCCTTCCATGAAGAACTATCTAACTTATTTCATAAACCCGCTGCTCGAAGAGACCCGAGCGCAACTTAAACAAGGTCTAGAGGCACTGGCTGATGCTCCATGTATTACATTGATAAGTTTACAAGAAAACAGAGGTAAAGAAAAGGGCCCCTTACGAAAATTCAAGTTGGAGGTAGAAGGGAAAAGCAATCTTAAACCAAATGATATAGTTCTTCTGGCAACAGTAGCCTCTACCGACCTAGCGGACTTCCTGCAGTTTAAAGAGCATTATACTCTAGCTTTATTACATGGCGAGATTCATGAGGATGGTAAGGATGCGGTAGAAGACACAAAGTTATTGAGGGCTGATGTTTATGCTCCCATTGATGGCATTGAGTATAAACAGTTACTAAGTCCTACTCGCACATGGCATGTTATTTATTTAACTACTTTGGCAACTGCATTGCGTACATGGGAAGCCCTGCATCAAGCCTTGAGTTTACCTTCGGGGATAACAAATCCGATCATCGACGAAGTTTTATATCCTGAAGAGAAACAGGTGAAACCTATACTTGTCATAATGTTTCAGATGCATATAGCTAATTAAGGTTTTCTTAATATAAAGTTTTGTGTACTTATTAAGCAACAATTTAGCATGGCATGTATAATCTTATGCATATAGCTTGTTAAAGTTTTCTAATATACAACCTTTTGCTTACAAATTCAGCAACAATTCAGCTTTGAAGCAGATGTTAACTGTGAGAATTCTGTCCTTGCTCTTACTGATTACAAACTCAATGACTCTCAAACGAATGCAATTTCAAATACGGTTTCTGGACTTGTTAACAATGAGAGACCATATGTTAGGCTTGTCCAGGGGCCGCCTGGCACGGGTAAGACTACTATGCTTGTGGGGATGATAAAAGCATTTTGCAATATAAAGAAGCGTGTGCTTATGTCTGCTCCAACAAATACTGCTATATGTGAAGTTCTTAACAAATTTCTTCAATCGAAATCAGTCCGATCAGGCGACATTTTGCTTTTGGGAAACAAAGAAAGACTTCCTGTTGAAGATCTGTCACATGTATTTCTTCCAGATAGGGTTAAACGGTTGCTGGACATCCTTCATCCTACCTTTGGTTATAGGCACAAGATTATGTCCATGCTTGACTTTCTAGAAAATGCACAAGAAATGCATGAGCAGTTCCTAGCCTGCAGCAGTAACAATCATGTCAGCTTTCTTCAGTTTGTAAGAAAGAAGTTAAAATTCTTGGGACAAGCGCTGGTGGTGGATGTTGAGATTGCTTGCTCTGATCTGCCAAGCAAGTTCCTTAAATCCACAGGCATACTATCAGCTAAAGACATCTTATCAAATATACATCAAAAGATGAAGCAGAATGTTTCTGATTCAGTTGCAAGGTCATGGTTCCAACAACTTGCCAATTATGACACAGGTTTTGTATTCAATAAACCAGTTTCACTCGAGTTACATAGACTTCTCAGATTACTGCGTGAAAATCTGAAATTTGTTTGTTTTCCAACTCCCAAAGTGTTAACACATTCGTGGTTGGAGAAGGAGCTTGTGAAACAGGCTTCAGTGGTGTTCTGCACAGTCTCATCTTCAGGCAGATGGATTGTACAGGATTCTTTGCCATTTTCTGTTGGAATCGTCGATGAGGCTTCTCAACTTGTGGAGGCACAAACAACAATTGTCATGGGCCTCAAACAGTTGAGACAGCTTGTACTGGTTGGTGATCACCATCAGCTACCAGCTACTGTAATCAGTAATGTAAGGAACACCATTTCTGTCTAGTTCACTTTTTCAGATTTTTAAACCCTTTTGTTATATACAGGTAGCCAGGGCCTGTGGATATGGTAGGAGCCTTTTCCAGAGACTGCAAGCTCTGGGGCATCCTACTAATATGCTGAATATCCAGTATAGAATGCATCCTGCTATATGCATGTTTCCAAATAACCAGTTTTACAATGGCAAACTGCAAAATGGGCCTAATGTGGAGAAAAATGATGTCTTCCAGTCCTTGATGTATGGACCATATAAAATTATTGATACTGTAGTAGGTGTTGAGATGGATAATGAGGGGCATAGCAAGCAAAATCCAATAGAGGTTGAGATATTGGTCTACATTCTTAGGAAACTTGAAGAAGGTAATGCATAGGTTATTGATGATAGCTTTTATCTGCTTTTATTGAGTGTTGTGCTTCTTTTTGTCAGAATGGGCAGCAGAAAGTAAAGATCTTCAAGTTGGCATCATCTCACCATACTCTGGCCAAGTAAAAGCTGTAGAGAGAGCCTCCGTGCTTTCCATTTCAAGCTCTTGAAATTGGAAGTGAACTCTGTGGATGGATTTCAAGGTCGTGAAAAGGATGTTATATTAGTTTCAACTGTGCGTAGTAATGGCTCGGGAAATATTGGTTTTCTTGAAGACTATCGGGCGACTAAATGTTGCAATAACTTCGGGCCAGGTTTAATATATCTTTTACTTGCATTCATAAACCACCTCTAGTTGACCGAGGGCGAGTTGCACTGCAGGAGCTGCTTGTATATTGTAGGGCATGCGAACACTTTAGGTGCAAAAGAATGTCTGGAAAGAATTGATAGAAAATGCAATACTGACGAGAATGCTTTATGGATTTGGCACAGAATGAAGAAGTATGTAAATTGATCAAAAGAGTAAAGGGCAGTCAAAATCCACCTGTTGGTCGGCTACAGAATTTACCTATACCCTTCAAAAGGACCATTTGGAAGGTATTCCCCCTTAAATGAAATCTTTGACATGGACAACATCTTTATGCTTGAGTTGCTGCAGGTTTTATTCAGTCAGGAGTTCACAACAAGTCTTATTGGGATTAAATCTTTGCATATCAAACAGAACATACTACATGCAATTTTTCAGCTTTCAAATGGTCAATGGCCAGAGCACAAATTCCCAGAATCAGAAATGTTTCCTGATGTTATTAATGTGAAATCATGCCTAGGGCTCACATAGTTTGGACTGTAGATGTGCAAAGAGATCCTGTTATCCAAATTATAAAAGTGTGGAATGTTGTGATCGAACAAAAGCTACTTGGAACTGTGAACAAACTAGAGAAGTTACTTTCTACATACACAGAATTTTGTCTTGAGCGTTGCAAACCAGAAAATAGGTAAGTTTACCATGTTATGCATGAATGTAGCAGCATGACCTCCTATGAATTTGCTCGGATTAATTTCTTTTCTTACAGGTCAGATATGAAATTGGCTATACCACTTGAATGGAGAAAGATGATACCTTTGTCCGGTACAAACCAGCCAAGGGAGAACAAAGAACTGGTGCTAAAGGACTTGTGGGCTCATGAAGTTTTGTTGGTTATCATCAGGTGTAGCACAGAAGTTGTTGCAGCAACCAATGAGGCAAATATTGAACATCTGTTTCAGCCACAGAAGAAGCTTGTGAAGTAAGATCCCGGCAGTGCAGAGATTAGAAGAAGATGCTACTGTGACAACAAATGATGGTTCAAATATTAAACTTCTATCTCAAGCCACAGGGGAAGAAGCTTGTGTCATCAGACCCAAGCTTGTCTCTGGGAAGCCGCAAAAAATTTGTAACATTCTCTGAAGCAAAATAAGAAAGGCGCAAACTGGAAGTGTATTCATAATCACTTGCAGCTTGAAAATGTGGCCAGCTGCCACATCGAGTAACAAAGAATGGACATGACAGTAGACCAGAATTTCGTGGTCACCTTAAACCTAAGATATTTATGGCATATAATCTAGGCATATCCTAACATATATAAGGCAGTCTCATTTTTTGTTTGAGAAATTAATATTTCTTTGAGGAGCTCTGGTATTGACACGTATATATGGAACCTAAAACTAAAAAAATGACCGTGAAACAAAAACTCCGTCCCCTGTTTCTTGCTATGCAAGCAATCCGAGCTTTGGATTATGCTTCTTAAGGGCTTCTTCAGCTGTCTCCGGTGCAAGAAATTTTGCTGCTTCCGGTGAGGCTGGATCCACCGCAATAGCGGCCCTGGCAGGGCATGGATCCACTTTCAGAATTAATCAAAAATTTACGGGTGTTGATCGCATTTGATCAAAAGAAACTTCAGATTTAAGGCTCCAATCAGGAAAAACTGGGCCAGAAGCACGCGGTTGTTTGTGTTCTTCAAAGAATAAAAGTTGCAGATTCATGGCGCAAGACAGATCAGGTTTTGCAGAGCTCAATTACGGCAATCTATGCCCTAGCCTTTTATAAGAATATATTAGGGTTCTTGAGCTGTACTTCTGACCGATTGAAAGCAAGAAAACTTTGGAAAACCAGAACCCATCAATCGTAGTTCCCTGGCTTGCTTCAACACTGCGCAAAAATCAGATTTGGTTTTTGGCAAAACTCAGATTTTGGAGCGCAGGGTTCTTGGGGAATTTTTAATTTCTTGATCGCCATGGGCAAGCAAAGAATGGCAAGTGGTTCACTCTTTCCACTGTTGGCACAATGGTAATGTATGTCATACAGGGTTTTAACAGCTAAGGCTACAGCAGCAAATGATGGGAAACCTCTACCACTATACCAGAAAGCGCTTTGTGGGTTGACAGCAGGAGCAATAGGAGCATGCGTCGGGAACCCCGCAGATTTGTCTTTGATTCGGATGCAAGCAGATGCCACTTTGCCCCCTGCTCAAAGAAGAAACTATAAGAATGCAATTCATGCACTCTATAGGATCACAAAAGATGAAGGTGTCTTAGCTCTATGGAAGGGAGCAGGTCCCACGGTTACGCGCGCAATGGCATTGAACATGGGCATGCTTGCTTCTTATGATCAAAGTGTTGAGTTATTCAGGGATTCCATGGGCTTCTCAGAGGTCCCCACTGTTCTTGGTAAGGCCAAGTTGTCCCTCTGTTGGCCAAGTTATATTTGCTCTGATTATTGACACTTCAAATGTTCAAGGATCACAAGGTTTGGTGATTTTGCAGTATATATTATATACTGTTAATGCATAGCTATAATCTTGCAATTAATCAGAAGCTAAAAGCAAATTGTGATGTTATTTTAGGCGCTAGTGCGGTCTCTGGATTCTTTGCATCTGCATGTGAAGACTCAAATACAGAAGATGCAACCTGGTCCTGACGGCAAGTATCCCTATTCTGGATCTTTTGACTGCGCCTTGAAAACTCTTAGAACAGGTGGACCTTTAAAATTTTATACTGGGTTTGGAACATACTGTATTCGTATTGCGCCTCATGTGATGGTGAGCTCTAAGACCTGGTATAAAAACTCTGATGCATGATGGTTGAACTAGCTAATCTTGGATGCATGTGTTTGGCAGATGACTTGGATTTTTCTAAATCAAATACAGAAGCTTGAAGAGACCGTTGGACTTTGATTTTCCTGATTCCTTTTTAAGTCTGCAACCACAATTCTTTTTATGGTTCTTCTGATTTCTTCTTGTTGGAATTTGGCCACGAAGATAGAACATTAATATTTTCGAGGATGGTGCATAACCTGATAGAAGATGATACATGACAATAAGCTTCAGTGCTGCCAAATCCTCTTTCCAGACAGTGTTCATGTTTAGCATTTCAATGTATGGAGGTTTATGGTGCATTATAAATCTGCACATATAGACTGAATTATTATGCCACAAACATCACATAATTGGGAAGATGTTTTCTGTAAATACAACATAGTGGCAAGAGATCTGTATATCCATAAAAGTTCACAGTTCGTTTGCAGAAAAAGGTTGTTTTGGGTGTTATCAATCCATTGAGGCGAGATGAGCATGTGAGGGCATCCAACAGATTCTTTCATGCAATCCTATATATCCTATCCTTTCATGCAATCCCAACAGAATTATAGCACATCTATGAGAATTATAGCACGTGTCAACTAGATGGAGACGGTAAATACACCATGATGATTGATGTGACCTTCATGCTGTTATTATTACTGTCAATCATTGTACGTAATATGGGATTGAAATATTTGGATATATGCCTTGTGTTTATTGGCGATTCTCCATTATTATAATATATATCATCGTATCATATCACCTAGATTTGGAGTGGGATTGTGCATGTGCCCTTGTGCTAATTTGAAATTAGGGAACGTGTCCATATAGTTCCATATAAATAGAGAGTGTTATCAAATGTTCGAACACGGTTCGGGTTATTTGAGGCGCTGGACTTTGCACTTCTTACATTTCTAAGGTAGCCCTATTGCTCATTGCATTGCTAAATTCCCCTTTTCTCATCGATTTTTTCCTCTTACAATGTTATAGGCCTTTAGTATTATTTGTTATTTCAAGTTATTAAATATATACTCTAAGTTATTTAGATGCTTATGAGTTGACAATGGCCCTTCATTTCAGATGGGCATGCCATTGTCGGAGGCCCTTGTTATGATGACATCTAAGATAAAAAAAATTCTATATATAACAATTAAAGGGAAGGGAGATGAGTTATACCACGTCGAGTGTGGTTGGATCCAAGGATCTTCAAAGCTTCTTTTTGATACATTAGCTGTGGATCGTTTTCTCCCTAATTCGTTTCTTAATAAACTAGAAGTGATGGAAACAAATTATCCATCTAGCGTCATATTCTACTACCTTGAAAAATACATGTAGGCATCTTCAAAGTGGAGGCCGAAATGGTGGATGGTAGGATATACCAATAGAATGTGTTGATGAAATTATATCTGCAGAACTACCTAGTGATCCAATTCTTCGAGCACAGGTTGAAAAATTCATGATTCACAGACATTCTAAAGATGGCTCCCCACGTAATTCTTTCTTGCGCTATAAATATCCAAAACTAGTTAATCCAACAACACACCTTGACTCTAAAGGCTACGTACAATACATGAGGAGAAGTATAGATGATGCTTGGGTAGTTCCATACAATGCATTCCTCCTCCATGAGCTCGATTGCCATATTATGGTTGACATTGCATCCACCGTGCATGTCTTCTCTTATCTGTATGGTTATATATATAAGGGTTTTGATATTTTAGATTTGAGATAACCCAAGATAGGCATACAAATGCATTTGTCGATCGGGTCTCGAACAGCGAATAGGCCAATACGCAAGATCATATGAATAGCGAGCATACAAATAGTGGCGTGAGGCCAATGTTTTGATGACGTTCCACAAGGGCATGCCACTAGAGCAAATCCTAGAAATGAGATACATGAGTACCTAAAGGCACGCGCTATCTTTTACGCCCACGAGAGGCATCTTGGAGAATAATGTCTTACGACATAACAAACAAGAGTCCAAATTGTTAAATGTCTACCTTTGCATTTATTGCGACCAAATACGAGATCATTATTGGGCCGGGTACTTTCTCGACCTCTTGATCAAGTATTTAATACACTTACATATATCAATACTATGAACAATACCGTTAACAACATTTAATCAATCTCTAGCATCCGGGTTGGATCTTACATAGAACAAGAGCAAGAAGGATTTACGCAAAAACATTGTGAGGAAAAGGACGAGGCAACCATTAGTATGTAGGATACGTTTACTATTACCTAAGGTCGGTGGCGTTTTACTTAAGACAAATTTTGTTGCATCGTCCTGCAAGGACATGGGGTGAATTAAAGGTTGTTAATGATCAATATTATGAAACATATCAACGGTGCGAAGCGGAGGTGCGCTGCGACACACAATGAAGCAATGTTGGTTATGGAAGAAGCGGTTTCTATCATTGGGCCCCTACGCAATTACGTTTTCTTTTTGCCATGTTACTACTTGACCCGGGGACCAATGTCGATCTATGGACCCGTTCGGGTGCCATGAGCCTCGACTTATTAGGCGAATATCAAATGATGATGTGATTGCTTTCAATGAATCCACGCATTTTAGTCAATAATATTCTAGTTGACCGACGGCACTAACATCATGGCGTTAGACCTTCGATTCGACATCGTCTTGGGACGAGATGTAATGCATGAGCTAGCAAAATTTTGGATCACTCATCATATTTAAATTCTACATTGCAAATGTCAAGTATTATGAATGACAACCAGTTGGAAATATTTAATTTCATAAAAGGCAATGGTTAGAGTCTCCTCAAAGCAATGAACCCATCTTTGTAGATGGAAAAGTGGGACAGGAAAGACATTTGTCTTGAAATGCATATGCTTTCTCATACGCGGCAACAAAGGCATAGTTCTTCCATGTGGTGCGGCGACGGCGGCGGGTAGCTCGGTTATATTGAAGCGGGCTAACAGCACATTCCCCGCTTCAAATTCTCAGTAGTTGAAAACAATGCCGGGCCTTCATTCGATGTTAGAGCATGATTCGGGAGCAAGCACAACTCATTATTGAAGCCAAGGTCATTATCGGGATGAGTTTCCAATGGCTAACAAAGTTATAGAATAGAATGTAAATCATGCGCTCCAACGATTGTGTGGAAACAACCTTCCTTTTGGTGGAAAAACATTTCATAGTCTTTGGTGATTTCGAGACAAAGTTGCACTGGCATTCGTGAAGGGTGGAGGGAGGATTGCAGCATTCAATGCATCTATAAAATCATCGTCATTATGGAGAGTCTTTCGTGTCTTGAGGTTGCATCGGCCCGTCCACGAAATGCTTGAGAGATCGAGCTCATGTGTTTTGTTGACAATCTTGAGAGAGCGGGAACAAACTACGGTATCATTGAATTTATTCAATATAACTACTAACATTGTGGATACAAACTGAATTCCTTTATCCTCAGATGTTCTTCGCAATCCAATGGAATGCGACAAACGAATTTCCCTCGCTCCGATCAATAGGACACGTTGATGACTTCAATGGTCGTATATTGAACAAAGTTCTAACCGAGGATAGAAAGTATTACAGCCATGATCATATTCTTGAACAAGA
Source organism: Isoetes taiwanensis (assembly GCA_021234155.1). Taxonomy (NCBI): domain Eukaryota; kingdom Viridiplantae; phylum Streptophyta; class Lycopodiopsida; order Isoetales; family Isoetaceae; genus Isoetes; species Isoetes taiwanensis. The sequence continues at coordinate 3,273,485 of JAJEKV010000101.1, forward strand.
TGAACTCATCCATGATCATCCGTATGCGACTTGATTTCTTAAACAATTTCACGCACACTGGGATTCCTAACCATGAACTTAGACTTAAGGTGGGGGCAATTTGTCGCGTGATGAAACGATTAGACATGGAGAAGGGTCTTGTGAAGAATGCTAGAGTTGTGATCGAATCGATGCATGCAAAGTTTATAATGGTGAGAGTCTTGGGTGATGGGAAGGGAATACTTACCCGATCTCAAGAACGATTTCTTCTATCAACGGAAAATCGTCCATGGACTATTCATAGAGCGACAATTACCACTTCGACTTGCATATTCAACCACATTCAATAGTTGCTGGGGTTTAACATTGGATCAGTGGTCATTGACTTGCGTACAAATGTCTTTGCACATGGTCAATTATATACGGCCTTTACTCGTGTCAACGCAGGCAAGATGTGCTAATCCTCCTCTCCCGGAGAATACGACAAAAATGCAGTGAATGTCATCTACAAGGAACTACTCTAGCAATAAAAGATGCTCTCTCCGCCTAATCCATGAAAGGAGTTATCACTAGATGTAATGTAGATTTGTGTAGAATGGGGTTTGTTGTATCCGATCTTTGAGAAGGGGAGAACACTGGCGAGAATAATCGATTATCCTCCTATGAATATGCCTTGGATTTCATTTATGCTAAAGGACCACTAGTAGGTGTTGATTCGTCACGATTTATATACTATTGACTTGTGTTACGTGTTTCCTTTTTCTATCTCATTGTACATTCTTCCTTGGATTTTTCCTTTCTCCAATGGGATATATGATGTGTTCACAAGTAGCAATGCATCGAGTGTTGCTTGCGATAATGCATTGAGTCGTTCTCTTTACCTACCTTTGCAATGAGAAGATGTATGGAGATCTAGTCTTTGGATATGATATAGATGTTTCTCTTGCTTGCATGTTTGAATAAAAATGCTTATCCCATTGGTATCGGATGGCAATACATGTTGTTGCTTCAATATGAGGGTGTCATTTCGCGCATTGTGTTTTATTTGAATATGACGTGTTGTTTGATTATAGCTGGATTTCGACCAAGTTTGATCAAAGTGAGCAAATAAAAACCATCCATCGCGGTGATGATAGCCTAGTGGTAAATCCTTTGGTTATAGGTGGCCCTGGCGGGATCAAAACCCACCGACTATCATGGTGGGTAAAAAAAAAAAAAAAAGGAAGGCGAGATATCCATCTCAAAACAATAAAGTACATGTGCATACCTATACATATATAGCCTGTTCAATAGACTGGCGTGCTACATAGTTACTATGGGATTCCTTTGTTTACATGGCATAAATGCTTATCGCATTGGCAAGTATAGTGGTATTCCCCGCCTGTGCTCAAACCCCACTTGCTATCAATGGGTGGCATGATTGATCTATGAAAAGTGCTTATCGCAAAGAGTAGTCTAGTGGTTAATTTGTTGGATATGGGTGTCCCCCCGGCCCAAGCTCAAATCCCACCGACCATTATTGGGTGGCATGGATGATCTATGTCATGGTGATCATAGCCCGGTGGTTAGACCATTGGATATGGGTGTTCCCGCCCGGGTTCAAACCCACCGCTATTGTTGCATGACATGATTGTAAAAAAAAAAAAAAAGGGGCATCCTATAGTCGTTATGATCAGATCCTTCTATCGATGCCGAAGCCTTTGGACACGGGCAAAAAAAAAGTGCGGGGTTCAAATCGTGCATGTTCTAACATCGTATACATAAGTTGGTGAAGAGAAGCGTTGCGGTCGATAGGGTCACGCTGATAAGTTTCTTTTTGTATATATAATCGAGATTGTCATTTTTGTTCCATTTTATTTAGTTCCTCGGGATGCAATTCAAAATGGCACTTTTTGTAATGATTGTATCGAACAAAATAAATCCACGAGAAATTTTTGGTTCGGCAAAGATTTCTCTTTGATACCATATGGTAGTATGGCCATGAACCCATTGCCTCGGGTTGCATGGACTCGTGCCCATGCACTCGATCATTGAATTTCATGTATTGAATTGAACGCGAAAAGGGGGCTACATACTAGGCGTTTGCACAAGATTTAGGCATCTTGGTAGTATTGAGTTAGCAATAATGTATGCGCAATCAAAAATAGTATTTTTCTACTAGCGGAAATGCGAGGCTTGAGGCAAAAGATAGGAAACATTAGAATGAAGGTAGAAGAGCAGATTAAGATGGTAAAACGCTACTCTTGGTGGTATAGCAATTTGCCTGCTTTGGAGGGTCCGGCAGCTGCTACCAATCTTAACCGCAGGCCTTTTGATCCGGTTGATCATGGCCGATACATTTGAACTCGGCGATAGGGGCGCGCGAATGGGATTAGTCGTCCGGATTGAGGTGAGAAACAAGTTGAGATGCCTTGGATTCATTTCGAAACAAGTAGCTACTGCCTTGGTTTTAACGGATAGTGATAAATGATCTAAGGGATGATAAACCCACCGGACGATGATAAACCCGGGCTGGGGATGATAAAGGCTAGGTGCAGGTATGGAATATATCTAATCCGAGGCTTGGAGTTCTTGATGGATCGCCTGCTTAGGTCAAAGGGTTAACCACCCTGGCAGGCATTAATCCACCCCTTGCTTGGGTCGCAGGGTGGTTAACCCTTCTTCGGTGCTACCAAAAAGTTACCCCATATGACTCGCCTTCAAGCTCATCCCAATTCAATTGCCATTGATGCCAATCGTAGTAGACCTTGTTTTCATTGCCATTGATGCCAATCGTAGTAGACCTTGTTCTCATTTTAGGCTGCCGTGTGACAAAACCAAGGTTAATGAACTTAAATAGAATGACATGGCTGTTTGGAAGAGTATATGCTACTCAATAGTGGTTAACCTCTTTCTAACAATCAATGAAGCGAAATATTGGGGAGAATGGAGCCCATACCCAAATTTTAATTGCAAAATAGCCCACGACACTGCCAACTTGCTAATATAATATTTCATTGCAATGTTCAATATCAAAAACACAGGATGTTGACAATGACAATTGTGAAAAATGGCCTTTATCGATTTCAACATGCACAAAATTCTCGATCAAAAAGCAAATCCTAAATAACAAAAGGTAGACTTTGACCCTTTTGACATTGGTATTATGTTTACAAACCGAGATTTCGTCTTTAATGAATAGCAAGGTGAATATCATCTTTCAAGGCTAATTTTCAAGGATTTTCTTGATCCAATCTGTTTGAAATGATCCAAATGGGGATCTCCCAAACCTGCGGTCAAAGACTCCACATTTAACGGCGGGGTCCGCAATAGCCGCATCGCTAACCCTCTCTTAGCAACCCGGTTCTTTTAACCGCACAATCCAGGTTGCAATCTTTCTCATATGGAGCTTCTAGCAGCACTTCGATAAGTAATTCAATATAATGTAGAGGCTCACTTGTCTTGCATTGTTTACTTGCAGGCTCTTTCCAGTAGATCAAAGCATTATGTGTACTTTGTTGAACTCGTAAGTAGTAGGCTGTGACAGCGTTCTAGTTCTACCTCCCGATGAGGATAGCCCCGCTCGTTGCCAACTTATAAAGATCAAACACGACATTCATCCTTTGGAACCCCTAGCCCCTGTCTCATAATACATTCCAAGCTTCCACTCACTTCTTTGTACCAATATGTTGCATGATCAAAATCATGATTAGGTCCAATCTAATTTCGAGAGATTCGCTACTAATATTGCCACTTCCACGTAAGCGGGTTCTTTTCTAACTTCTTCAATTGAACTTTGCGGGTATGGAATAGGATTTTTAGGACTTCTATAAAAAACTTAAAACCCACTTTTTGAAGCAAGATTGCCAATGTCGATCTTTGTGGATAGTCTCTTCTATGGATGCTTGGGTGTGAGAGCTTCTCATTACTAAACACTTAAAAGCTCCTAAGCATACAAACATACTTGTGAAGATGATGGTCTCATGTCCGGATGTTGATTGACACATTTTTTATGAATGTGGCTAAAAGAGAGAGGACAATTAACAGGGAGCTCTAGTCTGCCCTACATTCCTATAATCCTGAAGAGTTTTATATTGTCTGATACATCTTGAAACGGCTCTGTGGTAGTCAATACCTCGTAACAGACCATCGCAAAACTGTAAACATCTACCTTGTGGCTGAACAACGTTTCTGCATTTTCATCTCTAACTTCTCTCGGGAGTCCAAAAACTTCTGGTGCTCTCCAATAACGCAGCCTTGAATGTCCCAAAGCTCCATTTCTGGATCCACAGAGTTTTGTTTTAGGCAGTCCATAGTCTGAGAGCTTTACTCTTATAAAACCTTCTTCCCAGTCAAGGCCCTTTGTAGGAACCATCAAAACATTAGCAAGGTTCAGATCTCTGTGGGCAATACCTTGTTGACGAAGAAATTCCAACCCTTCAGCGATTTGAAGCATGATATATACAGATGTAGTAAATGCAAAAGGGTTTCTATGACCAAGGCTTTGACCCAACTCTGTCCATAGATGGCACTCTCTCTAGCCACTAGAGCAGTAGAAGAGCTGCACAATTTACCGATGCTGAAGTCTCATCATTGGAGCTGCCTCGTTCCAAAAATCAGTCTCCTTTTCCATTGAGACTACCTTCACTACAACTGCTAATCCAAGCCAGCTTGCTTTGTGGACAACTCCAAAGCTTCCAGATCGCAGTAAAGTGTTAACATTTGATGTAATTCATTTTAGATCACTTGAAAGATAGATTCTGGCCTGGTTATCATCCTTTGAAGTCTCTGCCTCAAGCTCTATAGTAGATGACTAGAAATGCTGAACTTCCTGTATTTTCCATTTATCCAGAACGTTTTATAGATGAGCTTATGCCTGGTCTTTCTTAGCTTTTCCAACAGCCTTTCATTATCCTGCTCTAATGCTTTTGAAAAGGAAGGATCTTTACAAAAGTCATCTGTTCTATCTATCATCCAATATGGGATGTCTTGCATGGGGCATTTATAGAAGCTACAACCTCAAGAAGTAAATGCACTAGTGCTGTTCATAACACTGCAGCACGGCACTGAAGCCATTGTCTGCCCTTAACATGGCCTTGAGCATCCAATCCTCGGAATACCAATCTTGTACCAGCATCTCGACATTCTTCATAACCATGTATAGCTCTCTAGCTAAAAGCTTGCACCTGTCCTGCTCCAAGCTATCAAGATCCTTGACCTCGTCTAGCAGCCATTTTATGCTTCCTTCTAATATTTGAGGGTCCAAGAACTTCCATTGGGCTAGGTTGATTCCGATATGCTTGGTCTTCACTGCTCTGCTTAACTTTCATGCAATGTTATAAGCATGAACTAGAAAATCCAAGGTGCTGTATTGTGAAGGGGCCTGTCTAATGCTCAATGACAATGTCGAAAATTCTAAGCTTGGCACCCAAGCCACAAGCAGCCATTTAGAGCATAAACACTTTCTATACTAGTAGGGAAGTAGAAAAGCTTTAATGGGCTTAAAGATGACAAGCTCAGTAGCTTCAGGCCATAAAAAGCTTCCTACTGATCTTCAAAAGATCACCATGACCATGCAAGCTTTAAAAGAGAAAGCTTATTACGGATCTTTCAAACATGAATGAGCTGGATCTTTCAAAAGATAAATGGGCATCTCACTTTTAAAGAGAATTTGTAAGAAAGAGCTCTTCAAAAAGCAATAAAGCAAACATTTCGCAACAGAGCATTTGCAAGAAGGAGCTTCGAAAATCCATAAACCAGCAGGATTCTTACCAGAAGATTCGATATTTAGACATCTTTCAGGAGAGCCGAAGAGAAAAAGGAAAAAATACTGGATGTAAAGAGCTCGAGGTCGGACTTTTGGAGACGGATTAGCAGGCATTTGTTGTTGATCCGGGCCCGCGCGGAGAAGACGACATGTGTTCAAAATAACCGCGGCAAAGATTTAGGGAAATGGGTAAAGGACAGCCATGGCGCAAACATGGTTAAAGCCCTTGTGTTGAGGCTGATAATGGTGAGACAAACTTGCCATTCCGGCGGGTCGAAGGAAGGATTCTAGTTTGCCAGATTGGAAGGATTTGAAGGCAACACCTGGGTCGGAATGGTTAGGGCCACGACCTGCGGAAGGAATTATTGGGTTTTCTATTTTTAATAACCGTCGATTCATAAATTATTAGATCTAACGGTTGAGATTAAAAACAGCTGACGTGGCACGACACGTGGCATAGCTAGGAATGCAGGAAATCGGGCAGGGGGGTTAGGCAACCCTGCTAATAATAAACATAAGATTGTGGAAGCTTAAATGTGGTATTCGTATTGAAATACGTATTTTGATGATGGTGGCATCTGGGTTTTGTTTGGAAACTGACGTGGATTTGCGTTGGAGAAGGTTCAGGGTTTTTTCTTTCAGAGTGGGATCGTGTCGCTGTGGTTGCACTTAGGGTGGATGGATGGGCGTGTGGTGCAGTTGCAAAAGATTTCTATCTCTGGCTTTTCTCCGATTCTGCCCTTCCTTGCTTTCCGGCATCGCTGGGTTGAGGCGAAGTTGGGTCAAGGCATCGCTGGGTTTCTGGCGAATTGGAGTTCGACTCCCTAATCGTGGGTCATGTAACTAGGTCTTAGAGGTATAAGGCCATAACACTGTGTTCTTCCCTAAGTCGATTCTACCCATATTCTGTCTTGCTTTTGTCTGGCCTGGCCGAAGGAAGAATAGGTGAGCAGATCTTTGCAAGCAAGCAAGATCCGGTAGACATATTTGTTTTTTTCTTTTCTTTTCTTGCCAGCGCCGTCTTCGAATTTCTGTGTAAGCAACTAAGAGATTTATGAAGATTTTAGAGGAGGGCTAGCGATGGCGGATGGTCCGACGATCTGCACAACATCCTAAACCATCTTAGGGCATTGAATTTTCGAACGATTCTACTTTTTCCTTCAGGATTTTCTGTCGGATTCTAAGCAGGCATGCTGCCCTTGCTTATTCTTCTGTTCTTAGAATTCTCATTCGGATCTTAGAATCCATGATTATTTGAGTCCATTGATTTTTTCTGCAGGAGACTGTTGCCTCTGGTTCTTGGTGTTTGGTGCAAATACAAATCTGTAAGGAGGTACTTACTGCTAGGCCTATTTTGTTTGAAACATATTTTTTCTTATCTTTGCACATTTTGTTTGAAACATATTTTTTTCTTATCTTTGATGGACTCGACTCCATCCATACTGTAAGATATGATGTGTTTTTTCTATGTTCTTTGGTGTGCCCGTACTTGAGCATTGGATTGGAACTGGGGTTCGATTCCCCAGGCTCATGTCATGGTTTCACTTATAAAGTATTGGACTGTATTACCGTGACACTTTACTATACAAATGCCAGAATACTATTTTAACCAATGGTTGATGGTTTCGTAGTGCCCCTTTAAAATCGGGTCAACAAGGGTCAATTTGACTCGAGAAAGACCCTAGATGGGTGAAGAGGATCTATGGAGGGGGAATATGCTACCTAATGTGCCACGATCCAAGGGCCCAAAAACGATAATACATGCTTTAACGAGATTTATGCATCTTGGTAGTATTGAGTTAGCAATTAAGAGATTTTGTGTTGAGTACTTGGGGTCTGTCATATATCCTCATGAATGGGGTCAATATGGCATGACATAAAAATTACTATCTTTATTTCTCTTCCTATGCAATTGATCTAATTCTTAATGTGTTAAGTTTGTATGCAATAGTTCTTCATAGTCATGCTACCATGTGCTTTCATTTTTCTTTTCTTTTTTGTTGAAGGACGTCAGACTTTATTTAATCAAAGAGGCAAATACAAGTATAAGTACAAAGAAAGGAATAAAATCTCAGGGAATAAGCAGAGACCCACCAAGTGAAGCAATTTGCCTAAATATAAGAGTGCCAAAATTCACATCTACCTAGATTATTCACGATTTCAAAACCGTAGCAAAATAATGTGAAAATCATAACAAGGTATGTCCACCTAAGAACAAGCTTATGAAATTGTAATCATTTGATTAAAGAACTACATAGTGGAACTTAAGTTTCGACCAAGAGAAGTCAAGAAGACTTAGGCTTTGATGAATCTTGAGGCTTAAGGGCCTCGTGAGGCAAGAATAGGAATATTTCTTTGTTGGGCTGCCCCTTAGATCCGTCGGCCCAGGAGGCACCGTTTCACCCTTTTTCGCACTAAAATTCGTGATGCAAGTATGGTTCCAGAGTACCCGAATCAAACCGAAAGTGACCGAGCTATAGTCAAACTTTAGACTCCTCTTTGCAAAAATCTGCCATCCATCAAAGAAATATCTAGCATACACCAGTTGTTCCCTTTCAAGCTTTTTGCCGATTGCAAAAATTGCTTCGTGAAGGCGCTAATAGAGCTTTTCAAGGCTCACGCCAAGCATTTAAAAGGAACGCCAACAGCCCCAATAGAAATCCATCTACGAAATTAGGAAAAGGGGCAATCTCATCTCGCCGTTGATATTAAATTATTGTATATTTATGAGGAGTGGATCTCGTAGATCAAAAATTTATAATTTAGGTGGAAACCACCCCAACTTTCACAAATGAAAACCTCCCCAAGCTTCCATGGAAAGATGGGGAGTTTTCCACATAGGAAAATTGGGGAGGTTTCTAATCTTGAGAGGCTAACCAAATTCGAGCGGAGATAGTTTGGTTGAATTAGTTCTGTCCTGTGTACCATCATGTTGCCAACTGTTGGGATCATGGACTAGCCAACCTTGACTCTGATACCATGTTAGATACTGATTTTGTGGCTAAAACTTCTGAAGGTATTTTTTTAACTTCATTTAAGAATTTAGGTTTATGATGGTAAGCTTGCCTAATTTATTATTTGAAATACAACCTGTCCTTGCAAGTTGTTGAGGTCATCTGTACTAGTTTCATTTTAGCTAGAGGAGGAAACATTAGAGGAGTCGGAAGGCGATGGAGAGGACGAGGTAGATGCAAGTATAACAGTGGAGGAGGAGGAGGAGCAGGGAGCTGGGGGGGGTGGATGGTGGAGGAGGAGAAGAAATGCATAAAATCCGGATCTTAGAAGAGGCGCTAGAGGAGGAAACATTAGAGGAGTCGGAAGGCGATGGAGGGGACGAGGTAGATGCAAATGTAATAGCGGAGGAGGGACGGGGAGTGGGGAGGGAATGGTGGAGGAGGAGAAAGAAACGAATAAAATCCAGGCCCCGCTTTTTGCACTTTGAAATTTGAATTTTAAATCTCCCTCCATATTTAAAATTTTTCTCCCAAAATGCCGCCCGTGAATTTAAAATTCAAAATATGAATTCCCTCCAATATTCCCCGTTCAAAATTCAAAAACCCTTCGATGTGGACTGTACAATTCCTTCGGGAAGGATGCTATTTGGCTTTTATTCTTGGGCCTACCTCCACGCCTCACGCCCACATTATGTTGATCTTGGTAAATTAGATGAAAATTGATCTCGTTGAGTTTGCATTTGTGCTTACATTGAGTTTATCTTAGGCGCCTGTAGATCTTGTTGAAATTGTTGTATTTGTCGAATCGACTTGTGGATATATTGGCAACTTCATTATGCTACTACATCTTAGGTTAGTGGTGTAGATTTTAATATTTGATTGAATGATAGAATGCTGTGATTTCAATGTGCATTGGTAGTATACAATTGAACTGATATCGATTAGATATAATAATATAAATAAAAAGATCCGGCCCATCTTGATCCGTGTTTTTGAGTTACAATGTAGCTTAAATAAAGCTGAAAGTTGAGTTCAAATGGAGCTTTAAATGGTGCGGCGACCCCATTTCAAGCTGAAATTACCATCAGAATGGGCATAAGCTCCATTTAGCTTAAATGGAGCCAAAATTCAATGGAATCACTTTCTTCGCCATTAAGCTAAATGGAGCATGCCATTTAACTAGTTCCCCAATTCATTTAGCATGAAATAGGGCCAAGGCTAGCCATTTAAGCTCTATCGAAATGCAACCTTCATCCAGATTTAGGCTATATAACTCCAACAAAGATACCGATCATTCCATTTAGCTTCAAATATAGTGACACTCTATTATATGACGTAATGTAATTAGCATTAGATCCATATTAAATGCCATTTAGAAGATTTGATGACATGAATCCACAAAATGACCTTTTCCAACCATGCAAGATGTCTTCCTATTATGTGAGTAAACAAATTGTGGTTCATGATATATCATTGAAAAGATACACCATCCATAGTATGCTTGTGGTTTGAAAAGTCCGGTCATGTATAACTCATAATATATTTCCATCCTCTTCTTCTTGTTGCGTATGTTGGAACTAATGACATAGCGGGCTATAATGGCATATGGTAAGCAAGTGCCTTATGCATGGTTGATACTTATGTATATGTATTCTATATATTAAAGATAGATAGATGTATAAAATGGTATAGGCATAGCATTATATAGGGCCCTTTCATTGGAACCTTCCAATTTAGGATAACCACGCAAAGAACCATACATTGATTGGTTATATATTTGAGTATCATGTACACATATCTGCATACATATGTATATAGTGACATATACCAGATACATAACTTTCTCCCGCAACATGTATAGGGTGAAAATATTTTTATCCCGGTTTTTTGTGATTCCATCGCAAAAATTTCATCCCGCGGGAATCACTGTGCCAAGACCCCAAGTATCCGCATCGCGAGCCCCGTTATCCAGACACAGCAGTGGTCGCTTTGTGTCATTTATACCTTCCCCTGGAATCACAACTTTGCTATTCCGCCAGATGGAATCACCAATTTACGATTCTTCGAGATGGAATCACCGCCATGTATTCCACCGACGGAATCACAACCAGATTATTTATTCTACAGATGGAATCACAATCATGTTATTCCGCCCACTTTTAATCACAACCTTGCTATTCCACCGCATCGGAATCACCTTGATATCCCGCCTGGTGGAATCACCATGGTGAAATACCCCCCATGAATCACGTCCGTAAAATTCCGCCCGGTGGAATCACTCGCGGAAATACTGCCGAGTGGAATCACCAACAACTTGTAATTCCGGCGGATGGAATCACATACCCGGATATTCTAACCCGTGGAATCACCGCGTACCATAATATTCTAACCCGTAGAATCACATACCATAATATTCCTTCCCGTGGAATCACATACCATAATATTCCTTCCCGTGGAATCACCATGGAATTTCAAATCGCCAGGGACCTATCACGTCTCACAAAGCCAGCCACGTGGAGGAAACATTACCATGGTTCAATCCCAAATTTTCATTTGATTCCATAGAAAATGGTTCAAGATAAATTTCCTCTGATTCCATAGAAAGTGGTTCAGCATGGTTTAGCTAAGCATACATAACCCTGTTCCGGCAATAAGAAATGAAGGATGTTCTGGAGGATTCGAACCTCCAGGCCAGATCGGCCTCACCAGAGCCCTGGGACAAACCAGTAGACAAAAAAAATAAACAGGCTTACTTTCTCATCTGTATCAATTCATGGGCTTAATCAGGAATTTGGCGCATCTCGAAACAGGGCAAATCAAAATTGCTTGCAAGTATTTCTTTGAAACCGCAAGGCAAACCTCCAGATTATCTGGACAGAGGTAAAACAACTAAAGCATGTCCAACTCAGTTCGAGCCGGTTTCAGGCACAGTACGAACTCCATCCTCTGCCGCTGTTCTCTACCAATTCGGTACAGAGCCTGACTAGTGAGAAAGCTTCGCATAAAAATCTCCAGAGAAAAGGATTTCGATCAGCCTATAATATGACGATGGCAGTTTGCCTGCATATATCCATGCTGTATTTTTATTTTGCTTTGCATCTTACTCAAAAATCACAAAATCTAGATGCTGCCGGATCTGCTTGTTTTTACCCTAAACTATAGCTACAGGCAGATGCTATTCTATTATTAGAGGCTGGATATGTTCCTGAAGGGATAATTGGGTCTCTCGCCATCAGCCAAATAGATCCGGCAGATTGCCAGGGCAGAGGCCGACAAAGCACATAGCCTGCTGTAAATCATAAGAAAACAGGGGATTGTTATAGTCTGCTGTAAATCACAAGGAAAAAAATAGCAGAATAAGCCTTACCGGGGTAAGGATCTGCTCCTCATGCAAATCTGCTCGCTCCCCTTGTTCCATCACCATGTACCTCCTTTTCGCCCTGTTCAAGTGGCCCTGTTGAAGCGTTGCACAACTTCGGCTATGGCAGGATGGAAGGAAGACGGCAGAGCAGACCGCTCTCAAAACATCACGGAAGATCACAGAAGAACAGGAGAATTCGATTGAACAGGGGAAATTTTGAATTGTTATTTGGATATTCTACGGGGAGGTAGATTCGACGGCCAGGATCATCCCAGCATACCGATGGCTAGGATCGATCAGAACGCACTGGATAAATGTCAGCACGGATATCGGTCGGGGAACGGAACCCGTTCCCAAAGGCCTGGTGATTCCGCGGGATGGAATTTTTTGCGATGGAATCCCAAAAACTGGGGTAAGAATATTTTCACCCACATGTATATATAACCCTTTTTAATATATGTAACATACTATAAGTATAGAGGTATACATTACCCTCCAACAACCCTACATTAAAATTATTCCAACTTACCTTGTATATTCCATATTTAATGAAACTTTGCTTTTTTCTAAAAAAAAATGTTTTGCATTTTTGTTTTTGGATTTTCCCTTCGATTTATGCAATGGCCTAACATCCTTTGAATCTTCTTGGCTATGGTGGATATATCCTCATCGGAATCATCTTATATATAGTGCAAAGGTCAGAATTCATCTTGATATAGTGCAAAGGCGAGAATCATTTGGCATATATTGCAAAAAGCTAGCCTGAAGAACCTCAAAGGCCGATAAAACCCTCCAACAAGAAATACGCTGAAGCAAAATGAGCATGGTTCTTGATTTTTATGTTCTTCCCTTCAATCAAAAGCTGTAAAATCCGGCTAGCGGTTTTGGAAAATAGATCACCAAAGATTGCATGGAAAGAACTTGGAATTCCTCTCTCTTTTGAAGCCATAGACTATATTGCATTTTTCAATATGCTTTGGATTGTAAACCAAAGACCGATTGTTGGCATGCTTCCAACAAACTATTTATGCAGATCGATTAACAATTTTGTTCTTGATATGTTGATTCTGAACAGGCTAAGTATTTGACAGTGCCCCTCACTCACCATAACCAAGGTCAAATTGGCCACCATAGAAACTATAAAATATCTTACCTTTTAAAGGTAAGAAGGTATTTCTCAATAGGTTGATATCACAACTTTAATTGCAGACCATCAGGTTATGGGGATGTTGGATATTGATTTCAGTTTAGCAAAAGTTTAGCATAACTTCCAGTTTCTGTCAGGATGCCCCAAATCAAATAGGAGTAATGGTGTCAATGAGATGTGAATCCTAGATATTAACATCCAGGGAAGAACAACTAACACGACCTAGAACTTATTGCAGGCCTCCAACTTAACACAATCTGGAACTTATTGCAGACCTCCAATATCACATATTTGGATCGAAAGAAATGCTCGCGGCGGCCTTGACCGCCACGATAAATTTCTTGTAAAGGTAAGACTTTGCTAGCCTTGCATTAATATGCCATTAATATACCATTATGTAACAAGACATTTTGGCAATTGGCAAAATAAGAGTTGGATCATGCATTTTACTCGAAGTAGATGAAAATTATTTAGAGAGGATTTCCAAATTTGCTACCCTTTTGAGAATTAATATTTGAAATAATTATAGTACGCAAAGTTTAAGTCTATTTCATCATTTGCTAGCACTTTTGGAGGTAACATGTAAGCCAATAATGTAGTCTGTATCTAATTTAAGTTGTGCAGGTAAAGTATGTACATGAGGGGAAACGTTTTAATAATCCAACATGGGTAGCTCTTTATTATCATATTCTTTGCACAAAATGAATATGAAGCTAAGCAAGTGTTCACTACATCGCATTATGTGAATTTCACAACAAGCATTTTAAACTACAAAAACTTTTACTCAATTGGACAAACAATAATTGGCTATATGTGAATTTCACAACAAGCATTTTAAACTACAACAACTTTTACTCAATTGGACAAACAATAATTGGCTATGTACAATCCTTAAACAACAAGATATACAAGCTACGCACCCATAAAGGGGGCAGGAGAGTGGCAAAATGTAGAAGCTTTAATAAAGTTGCAAATTTAAAGAACCTATTATGTTTTGCAAGTTGCTCTTTTTTTTTTTTTGTTGAAGGACGTCAGACTTTATTCAATCAAAGAGTCAAATACAAGTATAAATGCAGAGACAGGAATAAAATCTCAGCGGATAAGCAGAGACCCACCGAGTGAAGCAACCTGCCTAAGCATAAGAGTGCACATCCAAATACTCCTCAAAAATCAATCGCTTCTTGCGAGGGCAAGTGAAGAACGGTGATACGAATTTTTACAATGTAACCTTGCTTCTTGGAGAACACGATTATCTGCCACATCCAGACCTTTGAAGATTACCAATCTTCATCTTTTCCAGATAGTCCAAAGCAACCATCCTGCTGCTAGATGAAAAGCCTGGCCTTGTAACTCTGTCCAGGTACTTGGGTAAATTGCCAAAAGCAGTTGTTGACTTATTAGTGAAACCTGAAAAAGGTAAAACAACCAGTCCCATACCTGTCTAAGGTGTTCACACATGAAAAAGAAATGCTCAATGGTCTCAGATCCACGCTTGCATACTGGACACTGATTTGATATTCTAGGGTTAAACTTATGGACAAGCACATTAACCCGCAGACACCTATGAAGAATCTGCCACCAAAAAACTGCCACTTTAGGATGAAGTAGCTTGTCCCATGCCCAAGACCACACCTTCTACCATTGAAGAGAAGGAAGTTGAAGAGACCACTTATTAGACGGAGGAAGAATATCAGTATCAAGCAACAACTGATACATAGAGTTCACAAGTTTGCACTCCTTAATTTCTTCATGACAAACCCATACCAAAATATCTTCTTGGTGTGGCAGAATAGGTAGAAAATCAGCAACTTTTGCCAAAGAACTCTATCCCATCGCCTCCAATAGAAACTTTAATCGAAAAAGCCTCCCATGTCAAGAATCGGGCTCGAAAGTCATACCATGCTGCAATAGTTAAGATTCCAAAGACTTTTCCAACGTCTTTGAGTCAATGGGTGCATCAGTAAAAGCAAAGTCGTTGATTGTCTACCAAAGGGATCCACCAACAAGGTGCATTCAACTGCATTACCGCAGCGGTTGGACTGATGTGAAATAAAGTTTTGATTGTGTGCGTGAATCTAACAATCCCTTTAAGAATGGAGAAGCATTATGATAAGGCCGCAACTCATAAAATAAACTCCATGGAAGAACAGGTTTGAGTGTGACTTTACCAAAAGGGATACAATAGGTAAGAGCACAGGCAATAAGCCGTAACCCGTGAGAATCATCCTTACCTACGAGAAGCCACCAAATGAATTTTGAGATCATAACCTTACTCGCAAATGGAAATCTGTCATGCCCAAACCTCCAGCAGACTTAGGTTTTATACACTTAGACCATGCAAACTGCCCCTGCTTCATTTCCACCCCAGATAAAGTTTCTAACAACACCCACAATCTCCTCGAAACTTTGAGTGGGAAGCAAGAATGGCGTAAGCCATATAGACATGTGTGTTGCTTAAGACATGCTTAGCAACATGCTACCCTTCCGTGCATAGATAGCTTAGCAGGTATCCCACCAAAAAGGTGCCTCGCAACCCTCGATTATAACATCCCAAGCATCGAAGTTGAAACATGAATACCCCTTTGGGATACCAAGCAAGTTGCTCTTTTAGGCGAGTCAAGTAACAAACCATCTTGATAAAGGTACTACAATGAAAATAAATGATTATAGAGAAGTAAAACTCATTCTACTACAAAATTGCTATTATTTGACAAAAATATAAGATGGCTACTAGTGGTTAGATAAACATCAGTTGGTTTCTAGAAAAAAGGTTTTTAGGAAGTTAAAATGACCTCTATTTGGCAAGAAAGCAAGCAATGACAAGATAGCACGACTAGACAATATCATGCAGTCACCACACCAAGGCCAATTGACTACGAGCATGTTGGACATTAGCCAATTGACTACGAGCATATTGGACATGAGCTCTTTTGATGATTCTTGGAGAATGGGTGATCTTTTGATGCCAGGAAACTTGGTCTCCAGGATAATGGTGACGTTTTAAGTCTATCGGCAAAGCCAATTCAAAGTTCTAGAATGGGGGAGTTGATTGTGCATCATCAGGGCCTTCTCTAGAAGAGTTTTAGGGAAAGCTGCTTCCAGGGGATTTCAAGGACTCATCTTCTAGTGTCAATACCTCTATGCTTTGACCCAGAGGTGGCCTCTAAACTTTCTAACCTTTTGTTCACACATGTTGTATTATTTGGAAACAACATTAATGCCCAAAAGTGGAAATGTTGTATTTAGGCATAAAAGACCAATTTTCCTAGAGAAGAAAAGTATTTTTTCTAAAAACCAACTGGCATATTGTTCTACCTTATTGCTGATGGGCGCTCTAGTGAATTCCCGGCCATCAGATGCGAGAATATTCTGAGGGATATTCCCTCTAGTATGATCCCATTCCTACACCTCATAGGGAGCTGATGTGGCCCTATTCTTAAGGGCATTTGACAACCATTGGAAAGGATTCCAATGTTGGGTTTGACTTTAAAATAGCAAGGTCGTATTCTAAAGCATGCCACACCCTATTGCACTAAAACAGGAGAGGATAATACCGCCAAATTAGAATAGAGAGGTGTGTGCAACAAACTTCCCTGGTACAAAAAGCAAGCAAGCCCATAGCAAACTCGGCTGGGAGCAGTGGCCTCATGCCTTCACCTCCATACACCAATCTGCCCCAAGCATTCTTCGGCACCTGCAAACAGAATGAAGAAACAGACTAGAGGATTCAAACCCCCTGCGCATTGTGTAGCTCCAAGCAGGGGCAGATCCCATGCATATGCTCAAGCACACAGACACCAATGCATTTTTCCATCCATTTTTTTTTAATTTTACGTTTTACATTATGCAAACAATGAGTAACAAGAACACAAAGAATCTTGGTTTTATACAGACAGCCACAAACTTCTTTTCTCCAAAGCACATATGCACAATGTTTCCAAGGAAAAATGAGGAATTGTTTATGGTTTTATCAGTTTCCACAATGCCAAAAATCGGCAATCAAAAAACAGCACAAGAAAATAGGAAAGCAAATGATCACCTAATTATTGTTCATGACAGCGTTGTGCCTCCTTGCCATGGCGTCAATCCTCCTTAACTCCCTAATGAGAAGGGCCATTGCCAGGTTCATATGTTCTTCATGCAATAAGCAATTAGATCCTCGAAGCAATGCAACCTAGTGTTCTTCAATGCTTTACACACAAGAACAACACCAACGGGCTTCTTAGACCCCCAGCCAAACCTCCTCTTTATGGCTAAATTTACAAGCAAAGCCTGAAGATGCATTGGAAATGTAAGTCATCTAGAGCACTTTCCCTCTCTACTGCAACAACACCTACATGGCAGTCCTCACATAACTCAACAAGCATCTCATAGAACTCAGCTGGTGCATCCACTCCAGCCATGCCCAAAGTCACACTAACATCTAACAGGCCTGCAGGCTCTTCCTCAAGAGCATGTCTGCCTGCCTCCACATTGGATTTCCCTGAACCAGAGTCGCCTTGAGCATTTCTACTATGGCGGCCAGCCCTCCTCGCGTCCCTCCTCATATACAGTGCTATGCTTTGCTAACAATGAAGAATAATGCAGACACAAAAACACAAGCTCACCTTTGATGTGTAGACGCCTCCAAACTCCAGCTTTATACAGTCTAAGAATGCCAGCTTCGCCATGTAAACAAATGGGCTTGCACAAAAACAGAAAGGCTTACCTTCTAATTTCGATCGCCTGCATCGAACCATGGTTGTGCCTTCTTGACCCCAATCGGCCTTTAACTTTCTAAATCTTATGTAATAAATATACCCTCTGGCAAAGCATATCATCGGAGCAACATTTGAGCCCTGGTCTATATTCATGTTACATTGTGTGATGGCAACAACAGAGTGGATTGCCTAGAGTGGATAGCCATACCTTAACATCCTTTTTTATACGTACTTCCATATGCATACACACCCCCATCCATTGCAAACCATATGTTATAAAGATATGCCAACCTTCAATTGCAAACGTTATGCTAGGGTTGACCATTCGGGCAATGTAAATAGAAGGACGGAAGGAAGGAAGTATATTTTTACGTCGCATCACAAAGGCAGCGTCAACGGGCGACATCACGACCACAAGTACAAAGAAAACAAAAATACATTGCATGGGTCGGTTCGTGAGCACCATGGCCCGGATAAAAAACCCCATGAGGGAAAAAAACCGTTGCCATGATGACCACAGATCAAAAAGCTATCGTCTTTTGCAAAAAGCAACAAAGCATACCTCCAACAAACGAGAACTTCAACAAACGCCCCGAACCGTAACCTCTTCACGACTGGGTGCCGAAAATCGGTGCGGACTCATGCACGCTAAACCTCCATCCTCTCACCAAAACCGGGGCAAATAGATGCCGATGCAGAGATCCCGGTGCCGACCCCTAGAGTAACTCGATCAAACCACTAGACCATAAGAGCGCCCCGAAAATGGTAGAGTCCCAAAACCCCATAGCAACTTCATCAGAAAGGCGGTGACCGTGAGGGCACCGCTGAAGCTGAAAACCAACGCATCCAATAAGCCCAAGCGCCAGAAGTCCAGGCGCTCAGGGAAGGCGGCGCTCAGGGAAAATGCTCAGAGAAGTCGCTCGGAGGAGGTGCATCCTCCAGCCCTGCGCCAAGGCGCCAAAGACCGCTCCATCGCGGTGCTCCGGCTCCACAAGCATGCTCGCGAAGCTCCCGCCGAGGCATGACTGGTGCTCAGGCAGGCACCAGTGCATGCCTGAGTGGGGTCAAAGCATGGAGGTGGGGGCGTTTTGCGCCAGTTAAGCACCCAATAAGCATCTAATGCTGAAAATTTTACTTTTTTCTATCATTTTTTTTTCTATAACTCTGTTGAGGCTAAAATTTTGTATTCCAAGGCTTAACATTAATGCGTTTCAGGAAAAATTATCAAAAAATATAAAAAGAAAATATTTTTCAAACTACAAAAGAAATGTCTCTGGAAAGCACCCACTAAGCACCATGTGTCACTGACATAAAATGTGTACCCCACCTCTATGCTTTGACCCAGTGGTGGCCTCCAAATTTTCTAACCTTTTGTTCACACATGGTGTTATTTGGAAACAACATTAATGCCCAAAAGTGGAAATGTTGTATTGAGGCACAAAAGACCAATTTTCCTAAAGAAGAAAAATATTTTTCTAAAACCCAATTGGCATATCACCGGAGCAACATTGCTTCATGAGCCCTAGTCCCTATACGCCTTACATTGCTTTGATAGCAACAACAGAGTAGATTGCCTAGCTGAATATGTTCCACTTGTGGAACTCTATGGAAAAATCTGGTCCTAAATAATTGTCTACCTATCGCCCAAATTTTCTGCAAAAGAGAAGCAGCTGACCAACCTAAATTTAAAAGCATTTGTACCAGTCAGATGAGTTTTATTGCATTAACAAATTCATTCAGTTTCCATAATGTTCCAACGAAGAAGAAACTCCTATTGCTGCTCATGTATGAGAATGCAAAGAACAAACTCTATGAGAACTCTGACATCATCGCCCCCTTATCTGCAGCACCCTCGAAGGGCAACTGCTCATCTCCAGCCGCCGTCTGCCACATCGGGTCCTTCCATATCAGTCCATCCCTAATTGCTCTTTCAGAAGCCTTCCCTAAAAAAAAGCCATACCCTAACTTCACCTGTACTTCCATACGCATACACACCCCCATCCATTCCAAACCATATGTTATAAAGATATGCGGACTGTCAATTGCAAACATTATGCCTAGAGTTGACCATTGGGGCAACCCAAAAAGAAGAGTGGTGGCCTCCAAATCTTCTAACCTTTTGTCACAATTATGCTTTCAAGTTCACACGTGTTATGTGGAAATAACATTAATGCCCAAAGCGAAAATGTTGTTATGAGGCACAAAAGACCAATTTTCCTAAAGAAGAGAAGTATTTTTCTAAAAACCAGCTGGCATATTACCGGAGCAACATTGCTTCATGAGCAATTCACCTATTCACCTTACATTCTGCAGCAACAGGCCTAGCTGAATATGTTCCACTTGTGGACCTCTATTGAAAAATAGTCCTAAATAATGGTCCACCTATGCCCAAATTTTTCTGCAAATGTGAAGCAGATCACAAACCTAAATTTAAAAGCATCTGTACCCGTCAGATGCGTTTTATTGCATTAACGAATTCATTCAGTTTCCATAATGTGCCAACCAAGATGAAAATCCCATTGCTACTCGTGTAAGAGAATACAAAGGACAAACGCTATGAGAACTCTGACATCAATAGATTCTGATACAATTATAGCATATGCCAATGGACATATCAGCTGCCGCAGTCTCAATCAAGCACAAGACATGGTACTACCCATAAATTTCAACACCACAAGAAAGAAGCTGGAATCAAGCTTGCTGTGGAAAAGAAAAATAATGCAACTCAACTTCACAATTATCTTGCTCAATTCAACATTATATCAATGATACAAGGGCTTAGGACATATTTATGGATCAACTAATACCTACAATGAATAGAATGAATCACCAAAACTTTTGGCACTTTCGGCCCGGCCTAGTCCAGCTGTAATGAAAAAGAGATTTTGCAAGCCGCACCTCACACCTGCAACAAATGCTCAGAATAATATTTTATGTACAAGTTTTCAGTTTGAGTCTGCAAGAAAATGATTACCCTATTCCAAAGATGCTGGAACAAGTAAATGGAAGATCTCGTCTTCAGGTTTAAAAGACTTCTCTAGCTGCAAATCCTCGAACCGCTTTCCAATTTCTCCATCCTCTTGCAAGCCTACAGCTTCAAATTGCCTCAACCACCATGCTCGAGGTCTGTGTTTTACCTACAGAGATATACATTAATATAAATGAAGTTGCAGCTTCTCGAGATCAAACCAGAAAGTTAGACGGTAACAACAATAAGAAAGCATAGGGTATAGGGGAATAGCACCCATTTAATTAATGCTATGTGAAGCTATTACCTCAAAAATTGGTTCACAGTTTTGAAGCAAGTAAAAATTCTACTACACAAATTTAGAGTATATATGACTTACAGGTCTTAAGCTTCCCTCAGCAAAGTCTGCATGTGCATTCGGATTTTGCATTCCTGCAGATTGTAGAAGTATGGCAATGAGTTCTTTTGTTACTCTACACATGCTACATGCATTGAACTAAATTGCAAAATAGAACTGACAACATTAATACTCATGCAAATAGACTGCCAGTGCACAGCATGTTCTTCATATACAATGGTGGCTACTTTAGGACGCGCAATATAAAAGTATGAAGAGATAGTACGCCTCACAAATTTACTCACCAAGAAAGACCACTAAGCTGTGGGAAGATAGCTTTGGAAGCTGTTCAAGTGTTCTGTTCAGTTGTCTAGTTGATAAATGTTCTAGTGTGTCTGTCACAAGAACAAGTGAAAAGAACCGAGCTCTGTAAGGCAGAGGACGAAAGACATGAAGTTATTGCAAAGCTGGTCGATAGGAGGTTGCATCTCAAATGGCTGAATGCCCCATGCTTCTATGTTTTCTTCGCTTAAAAGCCTTGAAACTACACCACATGTCCCAGGACCAATATGAAGCATTCTATGCATGTAGCTTCCATAAGCATCCTCTAGTAACAATAGCGCTTGGCAGACATTGACTTGACAGCTTGACTGCGAAGATTTTTCACCTGAAAACAGAAGCGTCTCTATCAATCATTATTGCAGGAAGAAACACTCTCAATTGTTAACAACAATTACCACTCTTTCTTGTTATGGCTTCGTCATTCTTAACAGCATCATTAGGTGGCATTTGTATGCCATTTGTCATGGGATGTGCCCCCATAGTCAAGTGTGGTTTTCCGTGTTCCCCATCTGAGGGCGTAGACTAAATCCAGAGAGACAGATGTGATTAGCATTGTGAAATGGATATATATAAGTTTGGATGGTGAAGGATGCAATATAACAGCACAGTATTTTTCATGAACATATCCAAGATCTCACAATAAGGATTGTTAAACAAATGTTATGCTCCATGAGACTTACATGAAGCGTACTGCTTGATATCCCAAAGGTGTACACCAGAAACATTATAGCGACCTAGGAAAAGGAAATGGAAGAGGTAAATTTCGTATGAACAAAAAGCTCACGTATACTTGCATCTGGCCTAAGGAACATCGCCATTACTATAAAACTGAAATCTCAAGATTGAACGAAACAACAAAGGATATACTTACGATAAGAATCGCATCGCACAGAATGATATTAAAGGTAAGGTTGAGCTCCATGCTTCTCGCTCCACTAATCTCCGTCGTTTAGAAAATGTAGAGCGTTTTGCCGCCATACCGAAAGACTAAGTTACAACCATCACATGATCAAATGTTTAGCAACCTAAATACAAAATTCTAGTACTAGCTTGGTCCTAGATCTGTAAATAATAATGCAGAAAAGAAAATTGTAACCAGGCATAACAGTGACTAACAAACGGCAGATGGCATTTTACCACGAAATATTTAAGTAAGATATGCGGATATATATTCAGATACTTAATTCCAGCATAAATAACTATAGATCTTGTTAAAGATCCATAAAATCCCTTAAAAATTGCATTAATTAGCTTCATTACGCAATGAAAAACACATTCATCCGGCGAGAAAATGTAGTACTTACAGAATAGGAGAAATGAGACCAATGACCTAGAAATCCGGCAAAGAATTGCGGTGCAGCATAGTATCCAAGGAGCTGAAGGAAGGCTTGTCTGTCTACTAGCCTAGCTCGACGTGAACTAAATCTGCGGGCCTCTTTATACAGGGCCTCTTTATGGGGTCATGCGGACGTCTCATTTTTCACACGTCCGTTGCCATTTCGTAAATAAAAATGGATGAAAAGGTGGCATAAGTTAACAAGTTGCTATGGCAACCAAGGGTTGCCCTCGGATAAGAGAATGCCCTTTTGGGCTTCTTTCTGAAGGGGAAAGCAGGCCGACGCACTTCGCCTCAATGTAAAGGACGGTTGGGCCCAATCCAGCCGTCCATGTGTCAAAGATCTAAGCATTCGAACTAGAAGTGGCAGGTAAAAATAACAGAAAGGTAGGTAAGAATGACAGAAGGTAGGGTAAACAAACAGAAAGGTACAGTAAAAATAAAGTAGAGTTGCCGCACTACTTTCAGGTTTAGAAAATGCGACACATGTCGCCTTTTGATTGGATAGGACAGCTAGATTGGGCCCAAACGTCCTTTACGTATACAAGAAACCTCGAGGCTTAAATTCTGGGGTGGAAGCCGTGCCGACGCCGTTAGGCGGAGGCACTACTGACGTTTGTCTACTAGACTAGCTCAACGTGAAGCAAGTTGGTCTGTGGATTTGCGTTATCCTGTGTTAGTAGATCATCGTGCCATCGATCCTCTTAATATACATGTTGTTACTGATCTATTTCCTTTTAATATACATGTTGTTACTTTATCTATTTTCGTTCCTATAGATATACATATTGTTACTCATCTATTTCCTTTTAATATACATGTTATTACTTTATCTATTTTCTTTCCTGTAGATATAGTTGCTCTGATGAGCACTTGGCTCTAATGTTTCTCCTTTATAGTAGGGGTAGCTTTCATACAAGAACCTAAGAAACGATGGGCTAGGGTTTTGCTTCTCGGCATGGCATCACAGCTGTGACGACCATACGGATATTCGTATTATAGGAACATTATACTCGTATGTACAAAAGATGGTCGTCATACGAATACAAAAGGGTAATTGCACAACACAAGATTTGAACTTTTCTAGTTGCAAGTCACACAACTTTGCCAAGTGTGCTACCAATACTTGTTGAAGACATTCCCTCACGTCTTCCTCACTGTTTCCAAGAGGTTCTCCGATAATCTAGAACCTACATGTATGCGCGACACTTGGTGTGATCTGATCCGTTGCAGTGGCGCGATCCTGACCGTTGGCTTAGATATATAAGGAGGCACCAACTTCTTGTCGAACCGCCGGTTCAACGCCAGTCTTGAGCCTTAGGCATCTGTCTCATGTTCCTACTTGCCTTCGGGCCATTGTACTCTTGATTCTTGTTCATATATTAGATTCTTCGACCGATCTTGGCATATTCGCTCCGTATTTCTTGCATATTTTCCACGCATTTTCCTTGTTTTCGCGTAGTTCATGATAGTTTGAACCGGAGTCCCCTATCGGTTCTTGCCTTCTCTGATCCTAAGCATTCCCTTATTCATATTTGGTGGTTATTATCTCTATGGAGGAGATTTCATCCTTATCACAATAGGTCGAGCAGCTTGTTCAAGTATGCCAGCAGCTGCAGTCAGATAATAAAGAGCTTAGAGAATGGGTTGCTTCACATGAATCTGCTTCCAGCTCTGGATTGAGACCATCGGAGCCTAAAATTAGCTTGCCCAAGAAGTTTGACGACATTCGGTCTAAGCTTCGTAGTTTTTTGAATCACATCAAGCTTGTGATCCAACTCCATCCTCATAGATATTCCACGGCCCAGGAACAAGTTGGGTTGATTGGTTCTCTCCTCGCAGGGCCAGCTCTAAGTTGGTTTGATCCTTTATTGGAGAAAGGAACCCCAAAATTGCAAGATTTTGATGCCTTCACTGCAGAGCTCGAGGCATGCTTTAGAGACACCGATCGTCAGCACACAGCAGTCACAAAACTCTGTAATCTCAAACAAGGCTCTCGTCCAACATCAGTATATGCATCAGAATTTCGCCAAATTGCTGTAAACACAGCCTAGGATGATGTTGCACTTCGAGATCGGTTTCGAAGGGGTTTACATGAGGGTGAAAGCATGTAGCTAGGGGGCAGTTTTGCGCTGGCCAAGCACCCCCTAAGCACCCTCCACAGCTTTAAAAAAAAAATATTTTTAAAATTTCATTTCCCCCATCATGCCCTTCACGTTCTTTGTGCAGCAGAGGGCTGCGCCTCTGCTGCGACCCTAGCTACATCGACCCACTGATTGAAGCAGTACTTCTACATGATTAACCAAATGGCTATGATTCCGGCTTCTATTTCAAACCCTAGTTGCATTTCTATGGATCAAACGGCTGCTATTTGGACGCCCGAAAAGGTAGATCCTAAACCTCTATTTTTTTGCCTCTGATTTTGTTTGCTTTCATTTGGCTTTATCCGGCTCATGCATGCTTTATTTTCTAGGTCGAAATGAGGTTTGCAAGCACTATTGAGGAATTCAATATTTACATACTGCTTCCAGACGAAGGCAGGGATCCAGAAACTTTAACTTGGGCTGATTGCTCCACATCTGATTTTAAGTGTTTGGAATCGTGAAGTAAAAGACAATAAGATCAAGCTCCACCAGGTAAAGCCAGAATTTATAGATGATTTGCATGATTTGGAGCACAAGATTTATCAGAAAGGTTTAAAGAATAAGGAAGCTAGGACAATTTTTGCTAGAGCTTTTGCATGGCAGCACACTCCAATGGCTCTTGCTCATCCTACAAAATCCATAGTGAATTGGGCTAGATTTGCATGGAATAAAATGCAGCTTTCACAGAGAAATGCCCAAAAGAAAACTGACATGGAGGAAATCAATTTAAGGAATATTGCTTTGGCTATTTCAACCTTAAAGGCAGAATTGGATGTCTTGACTGGTGCACTTGCTTCATTACAACATGATCTTAAAGAAAAGGAAACTGACTTGGTCAGTGTTAGTGGGATTTTGCAAGGGTATGACCTTGCTGCTGCATCAATTTCATTGGACATACAGGAAATTAGGAAAGATCTAGAAGGCTTGAGAGCCATTTGTCCAGATGAGGATGTAGCTTTGAAACAAAAAACTGACGAGGAATGTTCACTTGGTCTTTCCCTGCTCACAATTTTGAAGAAAAAAAAGGAGGCAGACATTCGGCAGGATTTAGAAGCAGAAATAAGTAGGATAAGTGCAGTAATTTGTTTTAAGCAGGACAAGCAAGATGCCTTGAAAACTAAACTAGGGAACCTGCAGTATTTGAGGTCTTCATTCCTTACCACCACACTGATGGGTGTAAAATCGCTAGTGGGATACAACTTTTGGCGAAGCGTTTAAGCACTTTAAGTGCTGAAACTCGCGGACGTCGAAGCCCGTCACACCCTTCTCCCTCCTTTTCCCCTGGGCACGAAAACTCAGATCAGTATTTCACTGTTGATGATGGAGGCATGGAACGCGGATGATTTTCACAACATCAGAGGTCTGTGCAATTCGGAGGTGAAGCCCCACGAGGAAGAAACTTGGTTGGAAAATAATGTCACGGATCGAGATTGGGAATCTGTTTAGACAAAGAAGTTGAACAAGGGAAAGATAAAATGGCACTATGCAAAGGAGCATCTTTAAGAGAAGTTGGAAACACTCTGCCGAAAAATCTACAAGAATTGTCACAACAAAGAAGTAAGAAAGCAACTGGCCCTTGCTTTTGCGTTTGAAAATTGCACTAGATCAATAGTTGCATCCGAGGAACATAAAGTAAATGGCTGCATTTGCATTGTGCGTGCAATGCCAAAGATACCACAACAATAGACAAGTAAAAACAGAGGCGATGTTGTAGCACATGTTAGGAAAAACCCAAAATGAAGGCAAAGCCAAAGGTGGCATTTGGATCAAATGAGATCGGTGCATGTGATGAAAACATAAAACCTTAGAGAATGCGATTACAAGAGATTGGAAAATCAGTTTTACTTATCACAAAGAATCGGAAGCAAAGAGGAAGTGAGTTGAGCGGCAATGAGAAGGCCTCCGAACTACAAAAATGATGTTGGAAGAGGTCGAGAACAGTTTTTAAGACAAAGCCACAAATGATTTGGCTACAAAGCGGGGAGGAGTTCAAGCTTAATCCAAACTGTGAGTTGGAGGCAGAAATTAAAGATTTGGAGCAGACTGTCCAGATGGAAACTTGGCACAGGAACAAGGTACAAAAAGCAATGAACCCTACATCTGTTAATGAGCAGATCAAATGTAAAATCAAACTTGAGGAGGAGTTAAAAGTTCTCGAAGAAGAACAGAGACTTCTGCATTTCTACATAAACAATTTGTGGAAGCTGAAAATGGATACTCCTGCAACATTTAGCATCTCTACTATTATACGAGATAAGTTGTTAGTGCAAGATCCATTTTATACATGTTCAGTATGTGGTCTAAAATTCACTAAAGCTTACAGGTTAAGTTTAGCACTGAATTGCCAACATGAGTATCATATAGCTTGTTGTTCATTGTTGAGAGGAGGACAATGTATTCATGGTTGCCCTGGAAAGGTGCCAGAGGGTGTATTTGACGAGCTAGATTTTGGTCATCTTGCAGGTGCTTCAAATAGTACACCAAAAAAGGATGTGTTAATCCATCCTGCAATTGAGGCCTCACCCTACAGGGTTCAAAGAAGGACAATGGTTTCATTTGAAGATGCACAACACCTGCAAAGTCCTATAGGAGTACAGTCAATTGTGACTGATTTGAATGTAACAGCAGAACCACCACCACCAGTCCAAGAAGCTGTCCAAGAAGCTATAGAAGAAGCTGTAAACACAGCACCAGTTGTAAACACAGCAGAAGTTGTGGAAAAAACAATAGACCCGAGTGTACACACTGAAGCACTTAAGGAAGTTGAGGGAGTAATTCCATTGGATGATGGCAACTTGGGTGAATTTTTGCCAAAAGGAAAGGCAAGAAGAACAAAGAGGGGTAAGCACCAGGATAGCAAAGAAGTTGTTCAGGCTACAAGAAAGAGAACAAGAAGTAGCACTGTGAAAGATGCAGGAAGCAGTCTCAATCATGACACCACACCTATCGAAGTGTGTTCTGAAGAAAATGCAGAATCAGGCCCTCAAGTTTCAGGTGAGCCTGATCTTCAACAAGTGATTGATGCCCTTGTCAACCCTGAAAAGTCAGTGTGGGAAGTGCTGGGCAAGCCCACAACTTAGTGTTGCTTAAAACATTGAATATTATTGATTTTCTTTTGTTACATTCACTGTAGGATTACCAGTTGATTCTGTTAGGTCAGAGAATCCTGTTGTTGATACAGAAAGGTTTCCACATTCAACCCATTTTTCATTTTCATCTTCATCTATTTATTCATGTAGTAATTCCTGTTGTGTAGGTATTCAGGATGTTCCAACGTACTAAATATTGATTTGGCAGCAAAAGATAAACTCATTGTCTTGGATTTAAATAGTGTGTTGGTAAAAACTTTTGGTGCAAATGAACACATACGCTTGGAATCAGGATTGACAATGACATACACTAGCATGATATTCAGACCAGAAGCAGTGTTCTTCTTGAAGACTTTGTTACAGAAGTGTTGTGTTGGTATATGGTCATCAATGCAACTCTCTAATGTGGAAGATGTGCTGCAAGTACTATGTCCAGATTTGAGGGACGGATTTCTATTTGTATGGGGACAGGAAAAATGTGTGAAGACCAGTTTTCACCACCCTAACAAACCTGGTTGTCCAGTCATGATGAAGCCACTTGGGAAAATATATGAGTCATACCCAAGATTCAAAGGTAAGACTTTGCTTCTTGATGATTCATTATACAAGTCTTACCTTAGCAGTCCCTGGAAACTTCTGCTAGTACCTGTATTCAAGATGGATGTGTGTGATGAAGTGCTAACAGTACTCACCCCAAAGATAGAAGAAATACTGCAGGCCAAGACTGAGGAAAAAATGAAGTTACTGGTGAAGAACACACACAGATGCAAGCCCTGGCCTATGATAGATAGAAAGATTATGAAGCTATGCTTGGAAAGACTTTTTGGAAAACAATTGCAGTTGTGCACCCTTGTGAATGAGAAATTGGAGAAGGTTTATGGTGATGAACTTTGTCATCCTCCATTACTGTGATTAAGCCTGAGACATTTATGATTATTGGCCTGATTGTCATTTATTTAGGCCAAGGAATCCTACACTTTTCATGCACCATCTTTATCTTATACTAATTTAAGGTTGTTTTTTCTATATTGTGTATATAGTTCAATGCAGACTTGTCTATAATTTTTTGCTATATTGTTTATATCTAATTCAATGCTGACTGCAAGGGGTGCTTAAAACTTATCAAGTGCTTAAAAAAAAAATTGCTTGCAAGTGCTAGTCTGGTATGTGTCTTAATGGCAGATACTGCTTACTGTCATGCAGTGACAGTTACTAAGTATGTAGTTGCTTAACGCTAGAAAGCCATTTCAGAACATCAAGTGCTTACTGTCATGCAGTTAACGTGCAGTGCTTACTGTTATGCTATATAACTGTTTAAAACTAGCTGTTCATTGCATAAGTACTCGTGTTAACCAGTGCTTACTCACAAGCACTGCTGAAACTAATTAAAGTGTTTAGTGTTTGAGCTAGAACTGTTTTGTACAGGAATTCAATGTTTTGTCACATGCATGGATAATAGAAGTAAGAACGTTTTCAGATCAAAAACGTTTTTTCATTCAAAATATGGCCAAAGCCTGTTTGGCTGTACATAACAATCTTTTTGAAAATGAAATGCCCGGAGGCTTCAACTATTCACAAATAAAAAAGCCCGGAGGCTTGCAGTCATATACAAAAAAGCCCATAGGCAATCTGGAGGCAATCTGGAGGTGACATTCCGCAGGCAATCTGGAGGCAAGCTGGAGGCCCTTCATTCATTTGCTAAACCATCTGCAACACAAAAAAAATTGATTAACAAAATTGAAGTTTGATTAACAAAAAATTGATAAAGAAAACAAATAAAACATGCATACCATTTATGAGCGCCATGAACTCCTCGAAGTCGGCGGATTCGTCTTCTTCTTCTTCTTCTTCTTCTTCTTCTTCTTCTTCTTCTTCTTCTTCTTCTTCTTCTTCTTCTTCTTCTTCTTCTTCTTCTTCTTCTTCTTCTTCTTCTTCTTCTTCTTCTTCTTCTTCTTCTTCTTCTTCTTCTTCTTCTTCTTCTTCTTCTTCTTCTTCTTCTTCTTCTTCTTCTTCTTCTTCTTCTTCTTCTTCTTCTTCTTCTTCTTCTTCTTCTTCTTCTTCTTCTTCGTACATGTTCTTGCCAAGACTACAGTCACAGTTATGCAAACAATTACATTAAAAGAACCTTGTTCAAGGCAAGATCACTTATCCCAATATCCACCCTAGTTTTTTAGGCCAGGCCACATCAGGCACTCTACAAACCTTAGCCCATATAATTTACTACATTGAAAAATATCCAAAAATAAAAATCTTGAGTAAAATAATTCATATCAAAATTTCCATATTAGCATATCCAATTTGTACATAACGTTTTTGAATTTGAAAGTATAAGGTAATCAATCTTACAACTATAAACTTAAATCTTAACTTAAATCTTACAACTATGAAGTTTTGAATTTGAAAGTATGAAGTGTAAAGTAAACTTTGAATCTTGATGTAGCATATTCCATCCTCTTAAAGCGTTAACGCCAACTCTAACAAACAAAATGGAGACAATTAGAGGAGAGAACCCGTACACTGCACCAACCAATACACAATTAGCATGATAATGGTAAATGTAAGGGCCAAAAGGTACATTGGGTCTCTCAGGTTTATCACGATCACCAATTGTATCCTTTTGCCCCGAGGTGACATTTAACAAGAAAGGACACTGGAATATTAACGTTTTTAGCATTATAGACTTCCCATTTGATCTCAAGTATAACCATTAGACGAGAACTAATTTCTTAGTCCCAAATCTAGCTGGTTATTATGATCTCAAAAATATGATTTTAGCCTTGATCAACATAGTCAGTTTCATAGCATATCATAAAATATTTAACATTTTAACTTCCACAGTTCCATCTCAACATTTATATAAGCATTTCCAACATATTTCAGATTTTTTCAGGCATCATAATCACTTCCAAAATGTATCACAATTGACTATAAGATTTAGAATATAAACTTTTGAATATAATAATTTAAGCATGTCTTAGTCAGACTTCATGGTTGTCCAGATACTATCGTCAGTGATCGTGGACCTCAGTTCGTCGCAGATTTTTTGGAAGCGGCTTTTGGAGTTATTGCATATCGGCCGCTCATTGACATCCCGTCATCATCCAAGAAGTAATGGGCAAGCAAAGCACACTAATCAAACTCTAGAGCAATATTTAAGGTGCTTTATCAGTTATCATCAGGACGACTGGGTCGATTATCTTCCATTAGCTCAGTTTGCCTATAATAACTCAGTACATGCTTCCACTGGCCAGACTCCATTTTTTCCTGAACACTGGTCAGCATCCTCTTTGATCCATTAATGTCACTGGCAGTGACTCTGTCAATCCTAGTGCCGAATCTCGACTTGAGAAACTCCAAATTCTTCAATCAGATCTTTGACATCATCTTCATCAGGCACAAGAACGCTATCGGCATTATTCTGATTTGCATCGGCAGGAAGCTCCTAAATTTCATGTTGGTGACCTTGTCTGGCTTCTTTGTAGGGACCTCCCTACCTCACCTTCCTGCAACAAGCTTGAATAACGTTACTTTAGTCTTTACCAACTGGATCACGGCTCAGATCAGCGATGTGACATTCTGGCTCGAGCTCCCTCCACTTGTTCGGCTCCATCCAGTATTTCATGTTTCTCTATTGGAGCCCTACACAATTAATACTTTTCCAGATCGCGTTCCTCCGCTGCCACCACCAGTGAAAATTGATGATTATGAGGAGTTAGAGTTTTGAGAGATTCTGGACTCCAAGTTTTTTCGTGGCGATTGTATTATTTTGTCGATTGGGATGGTTACTCACCAAGTGATAGAACACGGGCTTCGCCAAGAATCTGACTAATGCTCCTAATACAATTGCGGAGTTTCATCGACGTTACTCGGATAAGCCAAGTTTGAGTACTCCAGCCCTAGCTCCGAGGACTCGTCGCCGTCGTAAGATGGAGATTGTGTGACGATCATACAGATATTCGTATCATACGAACATTATACTCGTATATACAAAAGATGGTCGTCATATAGATGCAAAAGGATAGTTGCACAAGACAGGGTTTGAACTTGCAATTTTCTAATTGCAAGTCACACAACCTTGTCTAAGTGCGTCTTTCTCATATGCGGGGCTGTTTCCAAGAGGTTCTAGAATATTTTGGAATCTACATGCATGCGTGACACTTGGCATGATCTCATCAATTGGATTGGCGCGATCTTGGCCGTTGGTCTAGATATATAAGGAAGCACCTCCTACTTGTCGAACAATTGGCACACGTCTAGATGTATGCTTATAGCAGGAATTTAGCCCGCTTAAAGCACCCCTGCTTTTGCTTAATTTGGGTGCTAGTGGAAATGACTGCCCATCATTTTTTCCACACCCTTCATGTACTCACATGTCCACCTCAGCAACGAACCGTTAAGGAAATAATTAAGGGATTTTGGCTAGATTTTCGGCGAGTGGTGGTACATTGCAAATTCGAGCCCCCAACTACTTCGAGCTCATGGCCCGCACAAATTCTCTCTCTAATTCACTTATTCTCCCTCTGTCAAGAAATTCATGATGCTCCTTGATATCAGCTTGGAGGCAATCACACGTTTAGCATTGGATTTTCGGCCAGATGAATTCCAATACACTATTCCAGAATTGTTGGATCTCACTCTTGCATAAGTATTTCTAACCAAAGGCTACCATTGAGCTGCAGCTTTTTCAACAATACAAAAAGACACACCCTGAATACCCTGTTTCTTAAAAGTTTTCGAGAAGTTGAATCCTCTTTATGTAAAGAAAGTATCAGAAAGAGAAAGCTATTGTTGCATGTATTATATGAAGTTGGAGTATGCTAGAGTAGGCCTAAATGCTTTAAGATCAGTGAAAACTGGATTTCATGGTGAAGAGTGCAAGTCATGTTGTGAGGTTTGTGGACCTGGTGAGAAGTACCTGGCCAAACCAACACACATATGACTCAAGCACTGAGCTTTGGAGGGTTGTGGTTTGCAACAAAGAGGGTGAAGAATGGTATAAACATAACGGCTTGATGCAAAAATGTCAGAGCTGTGGTATACAACATCTTCCTATATGTCTAAAAGAAAGGGAGGATCATGAGTTCTTGTTTGAATGGAAAATGTTTGGAATGGTAAAAGAACCAAAGCCAGTTCTTAGATTGTCTTACAAGAGAATGGCAGTGTGTCTTCATGAACCTACGCGAAAACAAGGAAAATACTTGGAAAATCTTAGGAATACGGAGTAAATATGCCAAGATCGGTGAAGAATCTAATATATGAAGCGAGGGGATAGGTTAAATGCGTATGAAACTATTTTTTGGGGCGGTATAAAGTGCAAAAACGTATTTTTGGGAAAATACGTATTTTTGTATTTAATACTTCGGCCCGTTGGAAAAAAAGTTTTTAAGCCCGAAACCTTCTGTTTTCGCTTCTGGCGGAACTTTCTTCAGCGTGGCGGTTTAAGTCTAAGTTTTTAAACTTCGCAGCGAATCCCTCGCCCGACTTTTCGGCGTGAAAGCGAAGCCTTAATGTTAAACTACGCCAAAACTCTTTTTTCGTGGCGAAGTATAAAGGTTAAACACAGCGAAACTTTTTGTTCAGCGTAAGCATTCTTTGCGTTTAAACTTACGAAAGGCGGGGCTGGCGTAGTTTAAGCGAAAAGTTTTAAACGCAGCGAGAAGTTTTCTATATATATATTCGAGGCGTTAACCTACGCTGTTAATTTGTTTAAACTTCTGTGAAGATGTTTTCAGTTTAAGCAGTTCATTCGCCACAGCGGCGAAACTATTATTCCTGGTGCGAAAGCGAAAAGACCTGTTTAAACTACGCGAACCAGACTTGGCGTAAGTTTAAACAGTTTTTTTCGCCACGCCGAAAGTTTTCGGCACGGAAATTTTTTAGCCGTATTTTTGACGTATTAAACGTCAAATTTGTGCCGTATCAAACGAAAAATACGTATTGCATATAAAACATATACAGTATTGAACCTATCCCTGATATGAAGAAGAATCAAGGGTACAATGGCGCAGGAACACGAGATATGCCCAGAAGGCTCAAGACTGGCGTTGAACCAGAATGGTTCGACAAGAAGGAGGTGCCTCCTTATATATCTAGGCCGACAGTCAGGATCGCGCCACTCCAATAGATGAGATCATGCCAAGTGTCGCGCATGCGTGTAGATTCTAGAATATTCTAGAACCTTCTAGAAATAGCTAACAGGGGCAGCTATTTTAAAATATATTGGGTTTGAGAATGTCGCCTAGATATATAAGAAGGAGGTGCCTCCTTGTATATCTAGGCCGACGGCCAGGATCGCGCCACTCTAATGGATGAGATCTCGCCAAATGTCGCGAATTTGCGGACCCTATCTTAGAAATGACAAAAATAGGAAAATAGCTAATAGGGGCAGCTATTTAAAATATATTGGGTTTGAGAATGTTTGGTCCTTTATTAGATTTTCCTCATTTTGTTCAATAGCTTTGCAATTATCTATTTGGAAGAGTAATTTTTAGGCTTGAAAATAGCCATCAGTGCTACATGTTCCAAGTGCAGACGACCAAAACTTAGCCTCCAAAATAGAAACTCTTTAAGAACCTAGCATCTCACAAGGTTTATGTTTCTGAGGCCAAAATGTGGTTATTTTCATGGATAACTCTGTGCAGAACCTCTAAATATGCCAGGCTCAGAATGGTGATATGACTTCGCCAAGTCATCTAGAATGGCGAAATTACCCTAGGGAGCAAGTTATACGATCATTTTTGCAAAAGAAAGAAATATCTATGCCCTACATGGCAGTATTCAGCATCCACATCTTAGGCCAATTGACTACGAGTGTGCTGGACATGAGCTAGTTTGGCAGGAGAGGTAGTCTTCTGGCCACGAAACTTGGTCTCTAGGGCAATGTCAATGTTCTGAGTCCATTGACAGAGCCAAATTATGGTTCCAGAGAGGGGACATTGCCCGTCCGTCCCCAGGCCTTGGGGAGAGGACTTTTGGGGCAAGCAACCTTCGGAGGGTTTCTAGGGTACGTGCTCTGGCATCAACACCCTCCCTCTACATCAAGACAGGACGCAAGGTCCTGGTCGAATCTGACAAAGATAGGGCCTCCGAAATGTAAACCCTGTCACAGTGTGGGAATTTGACACCCCAGAGGGTGTCAAAAGCAAAAAAATGTGTCAAAGAGACATCTTCCGTAGAGAAAATGTGTCAAAAAAGAATTTATAGTTTGATAAAATGCGTCAAAAGAGACTTTAAAAAATTATAAATGTGTCATTTGACACATTTAAGACTAAGTGTGTCAAAAAAAATTAGGGCCACAAATATACAAGAGTTAGTCTGTATAAGGCTTAATGTATGTGTATACTTAATAATGCTACCAAATTTGAATTCAAGTTATTTATGCTCAAAAAATTATGCCATATGATAAAATTTCCCTTAATTCAAATTTCCCTTATTTAGAATAACATGTTTCCTCCCCATTTCGATTTCATTTAGTTAGAATGTTTTTGCAATCAGAATGCCCTCTCCTCTCATCGGATTTTTCTACAAACGGCCTACCATGGATCTCATTTATTAATTTCTTTGTCAGGCAATCCTTATGAGGTTGTTGATTGGCATGAGATCTATAACATTTGGCTCCATGAGCAAGGTAAAACAAGAAGAATTAATATTCAATAGACTTTATATATTTACGTAAACTTATCTTTCATTATATTTATTGAGAGGCTAATCTTTTTGGCTAACTTGAGCTGACTACTTGGGGTGGCTTTTCGTATGACCAGAAAGAAGGCCGGTTCTCCCTCCAAGGGAGAACCAAGAGAAGATGAAGACATGTACAGGATGCTGAAGGAGATTAGAGAGGAGATGGCTCAATTGCGAACACTAGTATTGGATTTGGGGAATCAGAATCGGGAATTGATAGCACAGAATTTGGAACTCAAATCTCTTTTGCCGAAAACCTCATATGAGGAACCATCTAGGTTGCAAGACACTATTGATGGCCTGCAATCTCAATTTGCGGCTGTAGTAGAGAATGCAACTAAGACACAGATGGACTTGCATCATCAACGTATCTCAGCGGAGAGGTTGGATGAACAGACTAGAATGAAAAATCTGAAAATCTCAGGACTACCAGAACAGGAAAATGAAGATACAAACCAAGTCCTAGCACAATTTTTCAAGGAGGACATGCACCTACATGAACCTCAAGTCATTCACAGCCGGAGACTCGGTAAGCCAGCAGGTTTTAACAGACCAATTCTAGTTAAATTTAGCACTGAGGAAGCCCGCAACAGGGTTCTACAAAACAGAGGAGCATTGAAAGGTCAAAAGATCTGGATTGATATAGATCTAACTCCTACTCAGTTGGAGATCAGAAAAAGAGAATGGGCAAAAGTAAAAGAGGCTAGAACAGAAGGATTTGTGGCATATCTAGATAGAACAGGGAAGGCAGTAGTAACAAACAGGAAGAAAACATAGGGACTTGGGACCTTGAGATTCCTGTCATGGAACATACATGGTCTTTCACAAGAAAAGGTTGCTGCGAGCATGGATGTGCTGTGCACAATGGATGTGCTGCTCTTCCTTGAGACATGGGAGCATCAAACCAGGCCACTCCCAGACATACCAGGTTTCATAATTATAGACTCTGTTTGGAACATAAGGGAACATGGAGTAGGACGAGGATACGGAAGCCTGGCAGCATATGCTCGGACAGAAGTTGCCAAACACATAAAAGTAGTGGCAAAGCATGAGTATAAACAACACATGTGGTTGCAAGTAGAGTTGGAGAACCGCCGAGTGTACTTAGCTACCTGTTACTATGCCCCTTTAAACATGACGGTCTATAATCAAGCAGGTCTAGATAGAGACAATCCGCTACACGTTCTTAACAAAGAAGCCTTAATATACAAGGATACAGGAGAATTGCTAGTTGTCGGTGATTTCAATGCAAGAACAACAGGGCTGCAAACTGTATCATACATACAAGAGGGAGATCCACTCTTGTTGGAAGAAGATGATAAAAGTTTTAGACGCCACTCCACGGATCAGGTAAGAAATGCAATGGGAGACAAGCTGCTTGTCTTTGGCACTGCATGTGGTCTCAAGATCAT
The DNA here is from genome assembly GCA_021234155.1 of Isoetes taiwanensis. Taxonomy (NCBI): domain Eukaryota; kingdom Viridiplantae; phylum Streptophyta; class Lycopodiopsida; order Isoetales; family Isoetaceae; genus Isoetes; species Isoetes taiwanensis. The sequence goes on from JAJEKV010000101.1 coordinate 3,310,680, forward strand.
AAACGGCATAGAGCAATATAAACAAACAAATTCCAGCACCTGCATTACTCCGATGGGAGAAAGTATTGTAGATTACCTGCTAACATCACCATGTAGTGATTTGCTGCAACATTTTGAGTTCAAAGATAAATTGCCAGAATCAGATCACATTGGTCTGAGCTTTGAATTGAAGGGAAGATTAAATGTGGCGGAAGCCCCTGTCCGTTTCAAACCTAGGCTGAAATTGGACTATGTTAAGAGAGACTCTTTTCAAAAACGAATGGACTAGGTACTAAATCACATCGAATGGCAGGGGAAGTTAGGCGTAGACTCTCTCTTACTCACAGATATCATAATGAAAGAAGCAGGGCAATGCTTTGGGTACACAAGACCCAGGAAGGCAGGCGTCCCATGCAACACATGGTGGGACACAGAATGCTCAATGGCAAGAGCTCAATTGCCTAAGGGGATCAAGGTGAAACCCAAATGGTATAAGCAGCTAATCAGAAGTAAGAAAAGGGCTTATGAATTTAAAAGACAAGAGGAGCTTGAGAGCTGGTTTCACAAGCACCCAAAAACCTTCAATAATAAGATCCGAGGTCACGTTGATCATCCACAGTTAAAAGAGGAGGATCTCTTGCAGCTGATAAGGTCCTTATATTATTGTGAAGATGCACCTGGGATGGAAATCATGGAAGTGAATGAAGATATATTTACAATCGTGGAGGTAAGCATGGCCTCGGAGCATTTGAGAAATGGTAAAAGCGGCAGATCTTGAAGGGTTGAGTGTGGAAGCTGTTAAAGTGGGGTGGAGAAAAGACTCTTACTGGTCTTAACCAATCGGATGAATGCTTGATCAAGGAGAGCCTGCGAGAGCATGGCGATTGAATAAGGTCGTTCAGGTGCATAAATCAGGTAACAAAACAGATGTTTGTAATTACCGCACAATAATGGTAGGGAGTATCTATTCTAAATTACTAGGATGCCTGCTGGAACATAAATTGAGCACATGGGCTGATGTGAATGGGAAGAGAGCCTCATGCCAAGCAGGCTTCAGAAAAATGCACAATACTCTGGATCATTGCCTCACTTTGAGGGTGCTCTTCGAGCAGGCAAAGAGACCAAAGAAGGCACTATTTCTTGCATTCATTGATTTCTCCAAAGCCTTCGATCTGATTACCAAAGAGATGGGCTGGGAAATAGAATGAAGGAGATTGGGGTCCCGATCACTCTCATGGGTGCAGTATCTCACCTGTATAAAGAAGTTATAGCACGATTAGTAGACAATTTGACTGAAGTCCAAAGCACAATAGGGGTGAGACAGGGCTGTCCGCTATCACCCACCCTTTTTGGGTTATACATAGATGAGCTGCAATCATGGATGGAGAAGGAAAGGACTATGGGAACTCAGCTAGGGGATTATGTGATTCAACTGCTACTTGATTCAACTGCTACTCTACGCTGATGACGTAGTGCTTCTGGCAGACACTCCAGCATGCCTCCAGAGACACCTGCAAACCTTGAGCGAGTTCTGCATGGCTAAGAAAATGAAAGTAAACTTGTCTAAATCCAAGATCATGGTGTGTGGTACCACAAACAAACCAGATTTCACATACAATGGAGAAGCATTGGAAACTGTGAGTAACTATAAATACCTTGGTCTAGATTTCAGCTCAAATTACAAGTGGAAAGAATGCATTAAGAAGCGAATAGCGGGGAAGAAAAAGCGACCTTATCACGGAATGCTCGGCGATGCTTGTAAAGGCATCATTACAAGATTGGGGTTGAAGATTACTCTTCAAAACTACGGTCCAAGCAGTAATCCTATATGGTGCTCCAATCGGGGACCAGCTACGTCTAAAGGATTATGGAAGCGAGGTTGAGTATCGAAGCTATTCTTGCAAGAGGAGTTTGGTATTAGCGACAAACCCCATATCCTATTATGCTAGCGAGCGGGTTTACTATCACTTGAGGCGGAAGCTTAGCGATCCGGAGACCATCCGTTTGTGAGCAGTTATTTACTTTGGATGGCGATCCAGTTCCCAAAAGGCAATGGAAGCCTCCATGACTGCGGGCTGGTATAAGGATCGTTGGATTGGAACAAAAGCTGGGGGTATAAGTAGAATGGATTGGCGACTCGAAATTGGTGTACAAGACTTGGTGCAATCACTAGCACCGAAGCGGATCGGGAAGAACACGGCACTAAGATGTTATATTACATGAAGGAGATAAATCCGATGATTGTATATTGGGGGCGGGCTTCCACCCACGAAGTGGACCATTGCGGTACGCCATACGGGTTTCCATAAGCTCAACATATAGAGGCCGGATGGGCGGGTATCCCAAGAGAGATAAGGGTTTGTTTGGTATGCACGAGATGGAATATCGAGGGATGAGGAGCATGTGTTCTTAACATGCACAGTATGCGAAATTAAATTCCTTTGGCATCTGTTTTCATAATTTTCATAGCCTCCTCTCTAGGATGTTATCTTAAAAAAGTTGAAACTCATAGATCATTTCTGATTCAAGTACAATCAAGCATTTAAGTGTAACTGCTGCTCCATGACCTCAAGGTCCTAAGGGGCATGATAATAAATATTATTATTATTATTATTATATAAACTTATCTTTCATTAGCAAAATTCATTTTGTAATCTTTTTGTTTGTAGAATTTCAAATTATTTTCTTCATTTGATAACATAAAAAAAGTGTGTCAATGGTGTTCTAGCGCGTCAAATGAGACACAAAAAATTTGGAAGTGTGTCAATTGACACATTCAATTTTAAAAAGCGTGTCATAAGAAATACAATAAATAAGTTGAATTTCCCATCTTTGCCACAATGGGTTACCCGCGGGTTCTAGAAGGGTTTGCATTTTGGGGGTTGAGTTTTTGATCTTTTGCACTTGGGGCGTGGCCGAAAGGCTGCGATTGAAGCGTGATGGAGTGCGGCTAGGGGTCCGACCTATGGATTTTGGGGCGTTAAATCAGGTAGGGATGGGGGATGTCGGTGGTCCCACGATCCTCTAGCTACCCTATGGAACCATCGGCTTAGAGATGTAACCTGGAATAGTCTAAATGCGGTGATTCTTTGAGATTACGTCTTCCAAAGGCTACAATACGCCATAGCATGTTCGGCCCTATCGCAAAGTGTGTGCATAGGAGGGGCCGATGGAAGGACTACTCGAGCCATTGTTCTATGCCGACCAATGCCTTTTGTCATGATTCCATCTGTTGTTATTCGAAAGCCTTGACCGTCGGTTGATCCCCTTGGAATCTGAGGGGGGTAGAACCTTCATTTATGGTTGCATTTCCTATATTATTTTGGTATTCGTTGATGATGCCTTGATAATGGGTGGGCCATTTTTCGGGGTGGAATATTTATATATGTTGTGCTACGTGCCAACATGTATATTTTTTTGCTATATAAGACTCCCATAGTAGTGGGACCGAATGACACCTCAGTGTCCTTCACTGGACACTTCCCAATCAAAAAAGTGGTCGAGTGGGGGCGGAGGGCCTTTCCATGGTGATGGGCGCCATGGGAGGAAAATTTCCCGTATTTATATGATGGGAGCATCGTATGGGTTGGGGAGCATCACACTATATGCCTCTATCCCAACTCCTCCTCTGCTATGTAACAATTCCAGCGGTGCTCTACCATCACGCGGAGGGAAAAAGAAGGGAGGGTTTAGGAAAAAAAGGGTTTTGGAAGGGGAGGGTGTCTGGCCCGTCGATCTCCTCAAACAAATTCTAGAACACTTTCGATCTAAAGTGATTGAAAACAAACATATAGTAAAATTTTATAATATAAAGATGTCAAATACTTAGATTGAGGCCTTTAGATTGAGGCATATTTCATAGGAGATGCTATGTTAGAAGATGCGGGTCTCTCATGCGTGTTTGATGGGGTCAAGCGCTTACATGGCTCTATTTTTTAAGCGTTCCCCGACCATGCTAAACTAGCGAATACATAGTTCACTTCCATGCTACATACATTACTAATTATATCTTTGTTGTCTTGACCATGAAGCTGCATGCCTTCTCTGCACAAAGTGGCTACACCATAAGCGGGCCGGGGAAGTCGAACCCTTGCACATACTTAGCGACCCAAAGGCTATTCCCATGTGACATGCACATGTAGGCATTCAAAGCATTTGAAGCATTCAAGAAGATGACACACATCATAAGCACACAACAAAACCACCGAGTTCTTATTTTTCTTTAGAGCATTTCCCTTTGCTTATGCCCACCTGAGACCGGACACTTTTTTTGCTTTTCCTTATCTGTTCACATCACAAGAAAAGCAGCACCACCCTCCTCCATTTTTCAAAAGAAGGCCACGCAAGCATCAACAAAAGCAACGCCAAACAAAATCGGAAAAAGCAAGGCTCACACACAATCTCCACTCATTTTGGATTCATCGGCGTTGTCCTGGGACCAGCATCAATCCTCGAAGCTCCCTCAGCGGCAGCCCCCTTGCAAGGTTCATATGGGCCCTCGGATGAGCTCTCTCTGCGTAGTCACCTCCATGTCCTCCCTCCATATGCTACGACCTCCTCCGTAGCGAACAGCCACCCAATTGCATTGAAAGAGCCGAATAGATCGACAATGGATTCCACAAAGGCTGTTCATGTTCACGAGGCCGGACAAAACTTCTAATGCCACTTGCATCCCTCTCGGAGGGCGGAGAAAGCCATAGGAGGGAATGGTCTTGAAATGAGGGTTTCAACAATAGTCCTCGGCGGTCGGCCTCTCACGGAAGAGTGGCGGGGTAGCTCCTCATCGTTAATCAACATGAATTAGGCTATCTGGATTATCAAGGGGTAGCCATGGCCGGCCTGCAACCACAACCACAATTATAAGCGGGTCCATCTCAAGCGGCCATGTTGCCCTTCCCTCGGCTGCTTCTTGCACCGGCCTCCCAAACACACATTCTACAGGGCCATCTCCAATGGAATAGCGACCCTCCCTACATCACCAAGCGGAGGGAAAAGGACAAAAGCCTTTTGAAGGCGACTAGCGAGAGGATAGTCAGTTCACAACAAAGCACAAAATAGATCCTTAAGATTAAGCCTCCTACTTGATTCAAATGTGGCATAGCGACTCTTTACAAAGATCGAGAACACAAAACCATTTTGGCATCTCCCCAAATTTTCTATTTATAAAAACTACATATAAAACTTCTGGTTAAAAATACTACACAATGTTTCTAAATCTAGAAGCCACACTTGAAAACCCGTGTTGTTTACGGCATTCTGGAACAAAACAATGCATGGTTGTTTAGTGTTATTTTTTTTTCGCCGAAACTTTCTTGAAAAACTACCGTTGAGTGATTTTGGGGTTATCTTTGTGAGATTTAGAGGTCTTTGTTGATGCTGTGAATTTGCTGGTCGTTGGAATGAAGGTACCAACAACAAGGACATCAAAGGTATTATGCTTTCATCATTTGTATTACGCGAGAGCAATCCTATATTGTGCCTACGGACTATCGTGAACTACAATACTTGTTGTTGTCTCTTTTGCGGTACTTTTGGTTAGTGGAAAGGATGATGTTGATAGAACGGACCATGTTTGGGTGTGCCCGGTGGAAGGGACCAAAGGAAATACGACATCGGGACATACATGTCAAATCAATCACAAGGATGGCTCATAGAGGTTTAAGTTGTTTCGTGGTATTATAAGTGTTTGAAGGGAATTTGGTCATCTTTGTGAACATGCACATGTTGAAGTCATTAGAGTTTTTGAGGTCAAATAAGGGCCCTTACCGATGCCCGTCAAAAGCTTCATGACCAATGGGGAGCCGAGCTTGTACAAAGTTTTTACCGAGCCTTGGTTTCGCCATTCGGTGTCAGCTGCTGGTAGCTTTGGTAATATCGTTGCCTCTAGCTTGGTGTCGAGATTACACCGCGTGGCAATTATGGCCAGATTAGCTCAGCCCTCAATTCCCTTCGAGGAAAGGGAGGAGTCTGGGCATGTGAAGATAAATTTAGGAATTGATCTGTTCATTGCCTTATTCAAGGCGCCGACAATGTTAAGAAGACCTTGAAGATGTTTACAGTTCAACGATCGATTGGATAGTTTTTATATAGTCTATTTCTTGAAGGTTGGAGTGCTTTCGACTTCCGATGGAGCTGAATCTATTGAATGCGAGGATAAATTCGAGACGGTTCGGTTCAGATATTGCATTAGGAAGCAAATTAAATCTTTGTATGTCACTTTTAAAGTATAGGAGATGCCCGAAATGTTAAAGTGAAGGAAGAAATGCGATGCACGGATTCTGTAGAACAAGATAACAATGATGGCACTCATTAAAGTTGTCATAGACTTGAACATTCATAAGGATGTCGGTACATTTCAAAAGTCGAGGCGGGAGCGGAAGTGGTCTCTATTCGATGTTCGGTGGCAATTAGAGTTTGAAGGCGACTTAAAATTTCTTCCATTTTATGATAGGCGGACGGAAGATGGGAAAGCCGAGAGAGAATCTCTTTGTACATTGGGGTCATGCATGCCACCCAAAGTCATATCTGTATATGAATCTATGTAATATAAATATAAGTGATAGTTAATTGGAGATCTATTGTATATTAATTGCAAACATTTGCTTTCATTGGAATATAAGACTTAAAGTAGCTACTGGTGCGGAAATTGTGTACAACATAAAATATGGATGTTGTATTTTCTGCCGTACTTTACGATCTTGAAATTGTGGATATCAAAAAATTTGGAAGGGCTATTTTACGCCGCCAAGTATACGGTCTTGAAAATGTGACTAAGCATAAAAATCAAAAGGGGTATTTTTCCTTGCGTAGCCCGCGGTCGCGAAATTAATACATAACATAAAAATGAGAGGGTATTTTCGCACCATAGCCGCGGTGCAAAATTGTACATAGAATAAATTATCAGTCTTGTTTTTGCGAAGTATACGGTCGCGAATTTGGTAATATAGCATAAATTAGGAAGTGTTATTTTTCGCATCGTTGCCCGCGTTGTTAGTCTCTCTTGCAAATCAAGCCGCTACAAAGGCTCACATTCAAAGCTGTCATAAATCGGTTGCTCCATGAGAATGACAAATGGCCGGGTCGAGGATAAGGCATGGGGAGCTGTTTAGCGTATGGTATGAAAAAATAGTGGACAAAGAGCGGGATTTTAAATTCGGAAGCATCGAGAAGAGTTCGAGGAGGAGCTAGAGGAACGATTGGATGCAACCTTTGTATATAATAATTTTTTGCTGACGGTGGACATTATGGCGAGGTGTAGCGGAGTTTCTTGATGCATATGGTGGCATCCTTCATAGCTTCATGGCTAGAGCTTTGGTCGGACGTGAAACCATGCGCCTTATTTGGTTTGCCTTCACTAAGCATACAAACTTTAATTAAGATGTTTCGAAACCGATCAAGACCAGAATTAGAAGGTTCTTGAAGAGACTACGAGGCTATGCGGGCAAGAGGGGGCAAGGAAAGTTTTTCAGCCTAGATATCATGTTTGAACACATACATGATTTACACTAAGCCAAGCAAAGATGCGGTTCTTCTTCAAGTGCACATGTCGGCTCAAATGAGCGCCCAGCCTCACCGATTAGAGGGGAGGATAGATCTGAGGAAGAGAAGCTCATACTTTGGAAAATGAGGAGGAAGCGAGGGTTAAGGAAGAGGAGGTCTCAGAAAAATTGTCTACTGGGGGGTTATTAGAAGCATATCCCATCCATGTAGGTAGAAACCATACTTGTTCTGCCGGACATATCTGAAGTGGCAGGGGTTGAGAGAAAGCGAGATATTGGGCGGATATATGCGCATATTGTAGGCCTGGGAGGGACTTATAGACTTTGAGGACTGATGTCCCTAGACAAATGATGGGCTGGCTGTGACTTATGATGGATCCTCAATACCTCCAGAGGATGCATTTGAAATTGTCATGCAACAAACTGAGGCAGGGGTATGAAGAAGTGAAAGATGTCAAATTTGAAGCTGCTAGCTCTTCAAACGATCCTGTGTTCATAGAGCGTGGTGTCGAAGTCCTCTTTCAAAATAACAAACCCATTTGTTGTCGGCGTAGGGACAAGAGAGAGGTATTTATGGGTTTCATTTTTATTTCTTCTTGAATCGATGTTTCTTTTATCGCGGGGAGTTATTTATTGTTGATGACTTACATTGCAAAGGCATGAGAGAGTCACCCCTAGGTCGGGGCCTTGGTGTGCACATTATATGGGCTACCTTCACAAGGAGGAAATTATTGTGTTTCACAATAAATATAGTCCATCACGAAGATACAGGGGAGGTCCTCAAGCTTAAAAGCTCGTCCTTAGCTGGCAACCACGTGCCCCTAGCGCCAAACTATGATCGAATTATAGCGATAGATAGGGCTATCGCCATGTATGTCTTAGGGGGCTTCAAAATGTACTCTGTCCTTGCAAATAAAGCGACTCTACCCAAGCGAGTGGAGCGGACAAAGGAAGCTAGCAGCTTGTCACATACCTGAGAAGAACCACGACATATTGTATGTTAGATGCAATTAGGTGATAAGTAAAGGAAGAGGGCTTAGAAGAATTTGATTCGGGGCAATCGAGGCCCTAGCGCCAAGAAAAGAAAATGTACTTGAAAAAACTTTTGTATTAATATAATATCTTTTTCTATAAAATTCATGAATTATTTTATGCTTTTGTATGATTGTTCATCTATGATATTCATTAATTGTTAGAATTCAATGTCGGCGATAAATCCTTATTAGATGTATATGTTAGGTCTTCTTTAATGGTGAATAGGGTCATTTCCATGTATGTACATCGGGGGCGTAGCCCGCGGTGCGAAAACGAGGATGTCGGCGGTTTTGGGCGCCCAATTCGCCCGTGGCTACGGTTGCAAAAGCAATTTGTCGGCGGGTTTTGGGTGCCCTATTCGCGTGCCCGTGGCTACTATGAAAATTTTTTAGTCTGGGGTTTTATGGGATCGGGGCCGGACAATATTGCTTATTTGAATTTCTTCTCCTTGCTAAAATTCGCTCATGTCCATGGAAGGCTAGCTCACGAAATCCCACAAAAATGGCTTGACCCGGTGCGAGAATGTTGCGAGGTCATTACTAGCGGCCAGGAGGGCTGCTATTCCCATCACCGAGGCGAGAGGCAGTTATTCCCATCACAAGCCGGCCGGATGGGCGTAGATGAGACTATCCTTCGAAGGGTTCGGGCAAAAGCCTTGGAAATGTCGTCCACACTATTAATAATAGTGTGGGCCGAATATTCTAAAACCGAACATGTTTCCTACTTTCGGGTCTCCTTGCTGATTTCTCAACAACTCCTTCCCCAACAAGCTGCATGATCGGCGGGACCAGCAAGATCGGCGGGACCGGCATATCGACATCGGCCGGGACCCGGCCATGATCGAGGTTGATCCGCGGGAAGCCAGGTTCGGTGGGCGAGGTACTAGGAAGCCCATTTCCGGCGTGAAAGAAAATCCGCCCAAGAAATCCGGCCCGGCAAAGCCTCTAAGCTTGTTCCTCGTTGGAGACAAGGCGAGGAGATCGCGACCAAAGAGCGGAATAAGCTTGGGAATAAGTGGAAGCCAAAGGAAGGGGAGCCTAGTATTAGATATGGTGGCCACGAGAAGATAAAGGGTGCTCCTCACGGCTTTCGGGCTTTAAGGAGATTAGATACTTGGCAGACCACGCACCGACCTCGATTCCCAAGCTTGCCTTCGTTAGAATGGTCATCAGGGTAGCCCTTAAGCCCAAATTTTTATAGGTGTAATTTAGAATGTGGCGAATCTTAGGTTTTCGATTAGTTATGTTGGCAATTTTGTTTTGAGGCGTCAATTTGAGTTGTAGCAACCTTGGTGAATCTTTCATCCATCAGCGATGGAATATATACTTTTTCTCCAAGTAAAATTTAGGTCTACAATATATATTTGTTATGTCCATATCTGGTTGTAGCGTAATGCTCACATAATGAATATGCATGTGTCTTCAAAGAGAAAGGCCAAGGCTGATTAGTGTCAACAATAAAAACATAAATTACACCCATCTAGTAGTACCCTAAGGCATTAATTTTTATTGGACCTTAAATTTACCTTCATTTTTTCGTCTAGGCGTTTGGTCTAGTGGTAACACACTAGTTCCTTAGCAATGTGGTCTCGGGTTCGAGGCAGCCAATCGCTTTTCGATCTTTTGTTGGGGTCAAATTCCAGCAGGCGCAATGTAAAGGTGGTTGGCGTGTAGTGTGGTGTGTGGTCACATGTCGGTTGGATCTTGCCCTAGTGGCGTGGCGTTAAAACTACTATCTATCTATCTTCATTGTGACACCCCAAATTGGCGATAAAATGCTTAGATATTGTATTTTCTAAAATGACTAGATAATGGGCCATTAGATGATAGCCAAGATAAGGGTTGCTCTAAAATGTAAGAAAATCTTGCCTCATAACCAAATCAAGAGGGCAAGTATTACGATAAAATGAGTAAGCAAACCAACTATAACTACTCTACAACATACCTCATTAGCCCTTATCGATTGTAAATCTCAATGGCTCCCACATTAAGGGCTAAACAACAACAAGTACACAAACTTATTTGAGGTATAATTGCATATTATGGTGGGCAAGCACAAACCAATTTGATTCTAGTCATCTTTAAGATTGGAAAACAATAGACCAAAAGCAAAAATACTCGGGGATTGCATACTTGGATGTTGGAGTGGGATCATGAGATCTATATAATATGCATCGTCCCCTTTTCACGGAGGTAGCGGCAATTCAAAAACTCACCAAGAATAGAATTCTTATTAATTTTACATGATTTTTTTAGGGGTTAAGGGGCAATTTTAGAATAATTACCAAGAATGAAATTCATGTGGCGAATCCAAGAATCCATCATTTAGTGATGTAGGCTAATTTTAGTGGAGGGGAGAATTCAAGTGAACAAGATGGCGATATTTTATTGGCACCACTCTAATTGATCCTACTCAACGATGGTGAAAAAAAAAAATGCAAATGTCACAAAAATAGCCTTTTGGCGATATTTGAAACTTAAGGGCTACACATTGGTTGGGAGTCACGAGATGCGAGGCCATTATTGAGGAGGAAGAATCCGAGGAGGAAGAGGAGGGGGAGGCACCGGACTTTGTCAGATGGTGGAGGAGGGAGGTGAATAGAATCAAGCGAGGGCCTTGGATATCTTGCCAAAAGCGTGAGGCTCATCTAATTAGCCTCTTTGAGGGCGGTGTCCATTTGTTGTGTGCCAGAGGAGGGGCGTGTTATTCTTGTCTGCGGGACATGGACTATGCCTTAGCTAGATACTTAAAATGGATCCCTCCTTAAGAGCCTTTTGTAACCCTTTTTTTGGTTGTTAATATATGAGTGTTTTAATATTTATCTCTAATGAAGAATTCAAACAACACTCAACAAGTTAAATTAATAAACTTGTTAGTATATTCAAGCAAGCAATAGACAAGATAAATTACAAGTTATCTTGAACTATTGCATTTGCATCCTCATCATACAAATAAGATATGCAATTTATTTGAAACACTTACGGCCCCAAGCTTGGGATCATATCATGTCCTCAACTCTTTCTTTTTGTATTCCCCTTCACAATGATAATCCAATGCAATTCTTCTTTTTCTGTTTATAACCTTGGTCAGAGCCGCTATGCCGGGACGAGCAACGACTTGCAATCACATTTCTTAATTGGAACTTTGAATCATATTTCCCCCTTTAGGATATGCAAGGTGTCGTTCTTATAATATTTTGCTATGTATATTCAATGGTTTTATTAACCATTGCGTATTACAAATCCCAATCGTGCTTCAAAGTGCTTCAAGTGCTTTAAGCACTACCTAAAAATACAATTACAACATGACATATATTCAACATTCCCCCTTCATGTTGTAATCCACACATTTAATCATGCACTTCAACTCTGTAAATCTTGTCTTTGCCAAAGGTTTTTGTGAGCAAGTCTTAACTGCTTGGCATGTTAACATATACCAACTTTACTATATCCTTTGCAACTATTTCCACGATAAAATGAAGTTCAAGTTCTATGTGTTTAGATCTTTCATGAAAAGCGGGATCTTTTCGTCATTGCAAATGCGGCTTGTCTTGTCACAAGTACAATTCGGTGGCCTTGTTTTGATTGAAACCAAGTTCTATTAGCGACCTTCTTTCCCATATTACTTCTTTGGTAGCTAATACACGGTGAGGGGCATATTCACCCTGAAAGACTTGACATGGCTGTAGCATTTTGCTTTTACATTTCCAACTAAAGGGAGCTCCTCCTAAGAATGTTAAATATCACGAAAGTGGATTTCCTTGTATCTAGATCTCCTCCCCAATCGGTACGTCACAATAAGCATGCAATTGTAAGTTTTACGTATCATAGCTAACTCCATGATTCATTGTACCTTTTAAGTATCTCGGCCTGCGTTTAGTTGCCATCCAATGCTCCTTTCACGGGTCATTGTTGTATCACTTTCGACATATTCACCACATAAGCAATGTCTGGCCCTAGTACAATTGGCAACATAGGACAAACAACCAATCAATGACATATAAGGTACATTACTCATTTCCTCTCGTTCTGCATCTGTCTTTGGACACATTTTTCTTTGAGAGCTTGCAACTGGAACTATTGGAGTAGTCTTGATATTACCCCATTGGTCATTTTTGAACTTTTTAAGCATTCCCTCAATCCAGTCCTCTTTGGGTCAATGTCGGGATTTTGTTCTCCTATTTCTATGAACTTCTATGCCCAAAATTTCTTCAACTCACCAAGATCGACATTTTTAAATTTGCTTTTCAGAATGTTCTTGCAATGTTCCAAAATATCAATGCCATTAGCTACCATTATATTGTCATCTACATAGAGAGCTATTATTACCACTCGGCTCCTCTCTAAGAAAAAATTTGTACCATTCCCTTGAGAGATTGGGTAAACATTTCCATCATTTTGCAATTTTTCCAAAGCCACGCTCTCTAAAGCATCTATACACTGTACCATTCCCTTGGGGGATTGTTTAAGGCCATAAAGCGCCTTTTTAATTTCCATACTTTTCCATTTTTCTTTTTCAAAACACGGAGGTATTTTCATATAGATTTCTTCTTCTAAGTCTGCATTCAAGAAAGCGTTAGTTACATCCATATGATGTACTTCCAAGTCTGCTGCATTTGCATTGACAGTAGCATTCTTATGCTATTCATTTTTACCGGAGGGAGAAAAAGTTTCTTCATAATCTTGTCCATACCTGCTGGGTAAATCCACAAACAACCAGACCTTGCTTTGAATTTTGGTGTTACTCCATGCAGCTTGAGGTCTTTATCTTGTACAACCATTTGTTACCAACAATATTCTTGTCACTAGAAGTATCTACAACCTCATAAGTGTTTGTTCTCTCAAATGATTGCATTTCTTCTGCATGGCCTTGACCGAGTTTTTGCAATCATGTGAGTTTACAACTTCATCATCGTTTTAGGGGCGACTCATTAGAATTTCAAAGAGTCCAAGAATCTCACCTTCTTTTTCTTTCAATCTTCTGCTCCTACGAGGCATCGTCCAAGTAGATCATGTTGTGTAGCGACTTCCCCCTTAAGCATTTTGCTTCTACGTCTCCCTTTTCTTTTTAACAACATTATTTTGTACCTCATCTTGTTGATCTTCTGAACCTGCTTTGCACATTGTCATCAGCAATAACATTCTAGAATGGGACTCGCAAGAAACCAACAAACCGCCCATAGATAGATAGGCTTCTCATTCATCTCGTGATTTTCTACAATGGTGGGATTGGGTAGCCGCACACATCACCGAACTACCCACGAAAAATAAAGGGAAAATCAATTATATCATTTGGACCCCAAAATAAATACAATGCTAATAGATGAGTGGCTGATGTACTGTAGAAAGCTTATCAGGGATTAAAAACCCGCCCTTCGGTTTTCGAGGAAAAACCCTAGTGATAAGCCTTGACAAGGGCTTAGACAAGCGTAAAGGCATAGAATCGCTCCCAAAACCCCGCATGGAGAAGTGAAAGCGGATGATTTCGCCAACCTATACAGCACATCACCAACACAGCAGGGCGAGAAACATACCGGAGAATAGCATCACCCGCCGGGTGGAAAAACATGATCGCCAGAACTTGTACAAAATATAATAAACAAAGAAGGGGGGGTGGGTTCAAAGAGAATAAGGTCTAGCGAGAGAAGAGGGAAGCGCCGATGAGGCGATGGATGCGTAAACAGCCACCAAATCATGAACCTAAACCCAAAGCGGGCATGCGCCCGCTCGCATGCATGCATGACATGCATGCTCGGTCCCATTCTAGAATGGCGATCCGATCACCGGATCGAGCGCGATTCTAGAATGGGACCAAGAAACCAAACAAACCGCCTCGCCACTACCGTGAGAACTTCCCCCTTACAAACTAGGATCGAGGGAGACCAGGTCACGGGGATGAGGCCAAAGGCCTAGAAGGATAACAAGAAAGATGCAGCCAAGTGGCTAAACCAGGCGAGGGAAGAAGCCCTCCCGCACGGAAACAATTCAAAGAGAATAAGGTATGCTGGCGTGAGAAGAGGAAGCTACCGATGAGACGCGTGGATCTGGCTTGGCCTTTGAAATAGCCCGAACTCCAAACCCAAAGCGGGCATCATACATGCATGCATGCATGACATGCATGCTTCGCCCCATTCTAGAATGGCGATCCGATGTCTCGGATCGATGCGATTATAGTCGATTGACAATTGTTCATCTTCCTCATCGATCAAGCTGTAGTTGTTGGCTCGACCTTTTCTTCTGGAATATTTGGTACTTCCTCAACTCTGTGGTTATCTGTTTTGACCCGATTGTTGATCCGGTAATACCTTGTAGTATTGTTCTTCATCAAATACAACATCCACCGCTAATTAAATTTTCCTTTTGCTTGGATCATAAACCACAGCCATGCCTTGATTCTTGGTCATATCCAGCGAGATATGTTGTCATCAAGCTTCTTCCTCAACTCATCGGCACATGAACAAATACCCGGACATCCATAGACCTTAAGCCTTTCATAGTCTGGTGTTTTGTTAACCCATAATGTAATTGGAATTTCTCCTTTGATGCTTAAGGATGGTAAGCGGTTTTGCACATGCACGCCTTACGACTTCTTCCCAAAGGAAATTTGGCAAACCAGTATTTTAGCATACTCCTTACGGCATTGAGAATGGTTCTATTCTTCCTTTCAGCAATCCCATTTTTTGGCCGAGAACCCGCATGTCGGTTTGCCTCTCAATGCCATGTGTATTGCAATATTGCTTGAATTCATTAGACATGAACTCTCCTCCCTATCGACCCTTAAGCATTTGATTTTCCTCCCTGTTTCAACTTGCACCTCATTTGCAAATTTTTAAATGCTTCCAATGCTAGGTCTTTTGTTGCTCAAGCGATGCTTCTGGTCATTCTACTATAGTCATCAATAAAGGTCATAAAATACCTTTTTCCAGAAATGCTAGTAACATTTAAAGGCCCACACAAATCTGTGTGTATCAGGTCCAGCTTATTCCTTGCCCTTTTTCTGATTTCTTAAAGGGAAGTCTACTATGCTTGCCTAAAATGCAGCCCACACATTTAAGCTTCTCATTATCATCAGTTGTGCCTTTGATCAGCCCTTTCTTGATCATAAGTTTGACAGTTTTAGAGTTTACATGACACATTCTCTCATGCCATGTTTTTGTACTTGCACATGTTACAAGGTTAACACTTGGAACATAATGATTTATGTTTAAACCAAATAAATTGCCAATTCTTTTACCAAGAAACTTGAGTTTATTGTTGAGAAACACTTTACATTCCAATCTCTCAAAGAGAACTTTATACCCAAGATCAACTAACTGGCAAACTGAAATCAGGTTTCTAACTAAACCTGGAACACAAAGCACATTTTCTAACTTGGATGACCTTCCCTTCAAGATCATCACTGGTTCAAGCATTCACGTATCTTTGATTTCTTGCAAATCACCATTTCCTAGTTACACACATGTCCACTTTTTACTTTCTTGCAATCTTTAAGCAACTTTGCGGATGATATTCTTGTCCTCTCGGCTCACGAATCTACAATTATCATATTGTGATCATTCTCATGCATCAAATGACATAATTTAGCATAACTAACCTCATCATCTTCATTTTGCTTTCGTCCTCCTCACTTTGAGTCTCTCCATGTTTAAATTTAATCTTTGGATTATCTTTAGAACTTCCCTTTCCTTTTTTGTACAAATGTCTGCTTTGCCTGCGCCTGCGGTTTTGCACTGTGGCATTACGCCCCTTGGGCTGGGACAGGTGGAAGCAAAGTGGCCTTTACCATCACAATTGTAACATATAACTTCCTTCTGTTTTTGGACAATGCCCTTAAATGACCATATGCATTTGCAATTATAACAAGGTCCAACTTTGTCCCTGCCGACCTTGCCAAAACCCTCTTTTCCTTATGTTTACGCATAAAAGCACTGGTGACTTGTTCGTCTTCATCTTGGCTAAAGCGCTCTGTTCAAATTCGATTCGTATCATTTGTATTGCATGATCTTTGGTTCTTGCAATATTCCTTAGAAAAGTAGTAAAGTAAGCATTGTGAGAAACAATGGTGGAAATAGCCGACCAATTGATATTGCTCATTTAATATAACACGCACCTTCTAGGTCTGCTACAATGGAATCAAATTTTTCACAAAATTCAAGGTTATATTATCTTTCTCATGTAGCTTTAGTTTCCTCAATTGCTTCTCTAAAACATCAATGGGATGATGTTTTAACTTCATAATTTGTGACCATGTAGATCCACATTTCACTAGGGCTTAGCCCTCTAAGCTTGAGCTTAATATTTGTTCCAACCTTACGACAGAAAATGATAGCTTGAGCCTCTTTAATCTTAATTACCTCATTAGTTGACACACTTGAGGGGTACTTGTTGGACTGCACTTCTGCGCTGACTACTAGCTTCACCACTTCCACCGGTGTGGAATCACGTGCTTGAGCTTGGTGGCTCCCCTAGTTGACCTGCACCAACATTAGCACTAGATCTCACCTTTGCTTTGGGATCAACTAAATACCACGGGTTTTCAAACTCGAGGACTTCTGGATACTTTGTTTCAGACTTGGAAACCACTTTCCCCATGAACACCTCAATGGCATTGAGGCATTTGCTCCAAATACGCTAGACATGATGATTTTTATAGGATCTGTAGCTCTGGATACCAATGAAGAATTCAAACAACACTCAACAAGTTAAATTAATAAACTTGTTGGTATATTCAAGCAAGCAATAGACAAGATAAATTACAAGTTATCTTGAACTATTGCATTTGCATCCTCATCATACAAATAAGATGTGTAATTGATTTGAAACACTTGACTCCAAGTGGGATCATATCATGTCCTCGGCAATCTACTATATTCCCCTTCACAATGATAATCCAAATGCAATTCTTCTTTTTTTTTTATAACCTTGATCCGGGCTATCTTGAGGACGAGCGAACAACTTGCAATCACATTTCTTAATTCGAACTTTGAATCATATTTCCCCTTTAGGATATGCAAGGTGTCGTTTCTTATAATGACACTTATGTATATTCAATGGTTTATTAACCATTCTTGATTTGGTAAATCCCAATCGTGCTTCAAATTGCTTCCAAAGGGTGCTTTTAAGCACTACCTAAATGAATTACAACATGACATATATTCAACATGCCTCCCTTAAGAGCCTTTTGTAACCCTTTTTTGGTGGAGTTAATATATGAGTGTTTTAATATTTATCTCTAATAAATGTTGAGGTTTTTGTAATCATTTGCTATTCTATTTATTATGTTTGTGTATTTATTTACTAGTGTTGGTGGTAGACGCGGTCGCGAAAATGACTATTCCACGTGCATTGGGAAGGTCTATTTCTTGACCAGGCCGCCACCGATCTTGAAAAATAGTAGTTCAAAGTTTTTGAGGGATTTAAAGGTGACCGCGATCTTGAAATGGACCGTTTACCCACACCTTCTTGAAGAGAATGCTTATCCTAATTTAGAATCTACATGTAAGGAAAATGGCAAAAGCTTTCCAAATTGAAAATAATGGGTAAATAGATGGATCACATGTATCACTTATGGTTACATACTTAACTTCTAATGTCTAAAAATATTCTAGTAACAAAATTTAGAACTCATATAAGAGGCATAGCATACATGAATCAAAGGTTCATTGCTTTTCGGGCTCATCATGAGCGGTGGTTGAGTGATGCTATTAAGCTTTCGTGACGCTTGACGCTCTGGAACCCAATCAAGGTGGGATAACAACGATAAAACTTGGGAGGAAGAGCGATTGACCCTACGCGCTACTCCTTCCGGCCGGGGAGCAAAGGGGGATACCCTCGAGAACATCTATAAAGATCATTATATGTCATAGTGCAAGTAATGGAGTCTATATCTTGGACGACGAGGCAAGGTAGACCCCCACAGCAATAAGAAGAACGGACCGAAGAAAGATGCCTTCGCATTGCCCGTCCATCCCTAGGCCCTTGGGGAGGGACTTTTGGGGGCAGCTAGGAAGGGTTTTCTAGAGTCAGATGCTCACGGCATCAACATCCCTCCTCTACATCGGGGATACAACGCAAGGTCCTGGTCGAATCGACAAGATAGAGCCTATAGGCGTAAACCTGTCCGGTTGCGGGGTTCTGAGGGTTTTGCATTTTGGGGGTTGAGGTTTTGATCTTTTGCACTTGGGGCGTGGCCCAGAAGGCTGATTGAGCAGCGTGATGGAGTGCGGCTAGGGTCGACTATAGTTTTTGGGGGTTTTATCCCGGTGGGGATAGGGGGTGTCGGTGGTGCCCGCGATCCTCTGGCTACCTATGGAACCATGTGTAGGGATGTAACACGGAATCAGTCTTATCACGGTGGTTCTTTGAGATTCGTCTCCCAAAGGCTACAACCACACCATAGCATGTTCGACCTATGCGCAAAGTGTGCGGGGAGGGGCGATGGGAGGACTACCCAGAGCCATTGTTCTATGTCGGTAATGCCATTGTCATGATGATTTCCATGTTGTTATTCAAAAGCCACGATCGTCCGGTTGACCCCCTTTGGAATCGAGCCTTTGAGTAGAACCTTCATTTTATGGTTGCATTTCCTATTGTTATTTTGGTATTACGTTGATGCCTGATGATGGATGGAGCCATTTGTAAAGTGGAATATTATATATGTTGTGCTAGGTGCTCACATGTATATGCACGCTTTAATTGCTATACCCTGCGCTATGTGGCAATTCCCTTGGTGCTCTACCATCTTTGAGGAGGAAAAAAAAGGGAGGTTTAGGAAAAAAAGGGTTTTTGGAGAGGGTCACGGTAGTCGATCTCCTCAAAACAAATTCTAGAACACTTTCGATCTAAAGTGATTGAAAACAAACATATAGTAAAATTTTTATAATATAAAGATGTCAAATACTTAGATTGAGCCTTTAGATTGAGGCATATTTGAGAAGATGCTATGTTAGAAGATCGGGTCCTCATGCGTGTTTGATGGGGTCAAGCCTTACATAGCTCTATTTTTAAGCGTCCCCGACCATGCTAAACTAATTTGAATACATAGTTCACTTCCAAGCTACATACATTACTAATTATATCTTTGTTGTCTTGACCATGAAGGCACATGCCTTCTCTGCACAAAAGGAGGCTATCATCACACAAGCGGGCGAAATCGAACCCCTTGCACATAACTTGACCCAAAGGCTATTCCCATGCGACATGCACATATAGGCATTCAAAGCATTTTAAGCATTCAAAGAAGATGACACATCATAAGCACACAACAAAACCACCCGAGTTCTTATTTTTTCTTTAGTCTTTAGGGGTTATCAAGGGTAGCCATGGCTTGATTTTGCAACCACAACCACAATTATAAGCGGAGTCCATCTCAGCGACCCATGTTGCCCCGCCCTCGGCTATTTTTTGACCTCCAAACACAAACCACATTCTACAGGGCCATCTCAGGGGGAACCAGCGGCGACCCTCCCTACATCACCAAAGCGAGGAGGAAAAAAGACAAAGCCTTTTGAAGGCGACTAGCGGGAGGATAGTCGATTCACTGTGAGGCACAAAATGAATCCTTAAATTAAGCCTCTGCCGATTCAAATGTGGCATAAGCAAAGATCCCGAGAGGGAACACAAGCCTTGACGGCATCTCCCCTTATCTGCGGCATCTTTCACGAACCTTGCTCATCCCGGTTGCCCTACGCCTATCAAGTCCTTCCATATCCATCCATCCCTAATCTTACCTTTAGAAGCCTCCTAAAAAAATTGCCATACCCTAAAATCCCTATTTAGTACGTATACACATCCCCATCCATTGCAAACCATATGTTATGAAGATACACCAACTTTCAATTGCAACCCAAAAAAGAAAGAGTAGTGGCCTTCAATTTTTTTAACCTTTTTGTCACAATTATGCTTTCAAAGTTCACATGTTGCGTTTGTGGAAAACAACATCAATACTTAAAAGTGGAAATCTTAGCAAAGACCAATTTTTCTTAAAGAAGAAAAGGTATATCTGCCAGAGCAACATTGCTTCATGAGGCCCTGGTCCCTATTCACTTCTTCAATATGTTCCACTTGTGGACCTCTATGGAAAAATCTAGTCCTAATTGATGGTCTATCTATTGCCCAATAGTGTGAAACAGATGACCATACCTAAATTTAAAAGCATCTATACCCGTCAGATGCGTTTTATTGCAATAACAATTCATTCAGTTTCCATAATGTTCCAACCAGAAAAAAATCCGTTGCTGCTCATGTATGAAAAGCAAAAAGTAACACTATGAGAACTCTGGCATCAATAGATTCTGAGAATTATAGCATATGCGAATGGACATATCAGCTGCCAGAGTCTTAATCAAGCAGAAGACATGGTACTACCCATAAATTTCAACACCACAAGAAAGTAGCTGGAATCAAGCTTGCTGTGGAAAAGAAACATAATGCAACTCAACTTCACAGTTTTTCCACTCAATTATCTTGCTCAATATAGCATTATGTCAATGATACAAGGGCTTAGACATATTTATGGATCAAGTACTTAATATCTACAACGAATGGAATGAATCACCAAAACTTCTGGCACTTTCGGCCCGGCCTAGTCCAGCGGTAAGGAAAAAGAGATTTTGCAAGCCACATCTGCAACAAATGCTCAGTCAGAATAATATTGTATGTACAAGTTTTCAGTTTGAGTCTACAAGAAAATGGTTACCCTATTCCAAAGATTCTGGAACAAGTAAATAAAAGATCTCGTCTTCAGGTTTAACAGACTTCTCTAGCTGGAAATCCTCGAACCACTTTCCAATTTCTCCATCCTGTTGCAAGCATACAGCTTCAAATTGCCTCAGCCACCATGTTCGAGATCTGTGTTCTACCTACACAGATATACATTCAATATAAATGCAATTGCAGCTTCTCGAGATCAAACAAGAAAATTAGACGATAACAACAATAAGAAAGCATAAAAAAGTGTATAGGGGAATAGCAC
>JAJEKV010000101.1:3391747-3683448 GCA_021234155.1 Isoetes taiwanensis
TCATTACTTCGGTTTCAGTTGTTGCTGCCAAATGTTGCTTGCAAAATGCGGCCCAGCGAGATCATAGAAAAGGGTATGGAAATTGCGGTCTTGAATATTAAATTGGAAATGCATCCCTTTGGCATAAAAGGTTTGCAAATTCTTACCAAACAAACCCATCTCAATAACGACGGCGGGGATTAAGGAAGGCTTCTTTTCAAGGTTCCAAAAAATATCTAGATGCCGGGTGATTTCAAACAAATTGCGTTCAAAGTGCTTCTTGTTGGTGGCGACCGTAAGTAAGCAAAGAAATTGATGCGTACTCAGATGCCGAAATCGGTGGCCTTCAAAGGTATGATTTGATGGACGCAAGTGACCGAAACGGCAGAATAAACTTGTCGCTAACGAAGTCTTGCAACCAATGGTGGTTGGATGTCTCTAGTTGTTGTGCGAAAATATATGAATTCCCAGGCTTGGAAACGGTGGCGATCCAATCTGTGGCCCAACTAAGTCACCTTTAACTGGATTTATGTTCAGGGCATACGTTACCCGGCGCTTTGCATCTTCCAGCGGATGGTAAAAGACTTATTAGGGCAAACATAGATGGAGCTTTGTAATGTTTGTACAAAAATGCATTAGCGAAAGCAGATCATGAAGAATTACTCATTAGCGTGCCGAAATATTCAATTGAAATGCCGCATCTTAAAGGCGCTGCAGCTTTTAAAGGTTTGCAAATTCTTGTAAACAACCATCTATAATCATATAAAGATAAGCGAGGAGGCGATGCCATTTGGTGGTTGCCTGCGGAAAGGGTTTCCGCAGTTTCGTTCCGAAATTTGCGACGGTGTGGCCTTCAAAGTGATTTCAACAAGAGTGATTCAGTGCTTGTTGGTGTTAATGATAGCAAAGCGTAGTGCGATGGGTAACATATGAATCTGTTTGGCTGTATGGTGTTGGCTGTCATCTTTACATTATAATCTTATCTGTATCATGCGGATCCACTTGCGACTTTGGACGGCCAGGATTACTTGAAATTTTTTGATGACGTTCCGCCCGAAAAATTGGGTGATTACTTTCTTTCGAAAGTTTTCCACGTTTAAAATTTTGCTCACGGTACGCCATTGGCCGAGATATAATGAGGGAGTATGATAGACAGTTAATGGAAGCCGAGGTCGCGGAAGAAATGGTTTCCGGTTCTAAATTTTATGAGTAGTACGGTTGCTTTTGAAAAATACTTCACAAAGCAAAGCTTCTTTACTATCCCTGTACTTCTCTTTTTAAGGTCGCGTGGCTTGGTGGTTGGATTTTGCTGCATCTAATTTAGGCTAACAAAACGGCTTATTATTGTCATTTAGTAAATTCGCGCTTAGAGGTCCAAATCTAAATCCCATCTCCTAGATATGTCTCTAAGGTTTGTTCACATCCCCTGCGCTTTACCCTTTCGCATTATTTTCGATCTTCTTCCATGATGAAACAAGCATTGGCACAAGAAACATCATTGTTTATTATGATGTCGCCAGTTGGATTGGAATGAAGACCACAGTAAAAATTGCCATAGTTTGAATCTGAAGCATAGCGCTGCTTATTCCGCGGCGGCGAGATTTCTTTGGCACAATATGATGCCAAACCAAGCAGGATTTATAATACATTTGGAGATGGACCCTAAAAAGGCTGCTTTTATCGTTGCTTTTTACCTCTGTATATGAATATGTTATAGCGTTTTGGCCATGGGGTGCATGGCGTTCACTTATTATTTATGTTTCAAACTATCTTCTATTCTATCTCTCTCTTTCTCTTTTAAATACCAGTAATGTGGTATTGCTTTCAGATTATTTTGTACTTGGTACTTTTTACAATGTTATTGGACTAGCAAAGGAAATTATGTTGCGAAGAGTTTGGATTGAGTTCTTCTTAAGCGGCCCAGGTTAAAGTCATAACTATAGCACAATATTACGCATATATTCTTTGGGTTGAGTGTTTTCATATTGGCGCCCTGTTTTGCATGTCTTCATTGGTTGAAGTCTATCATGGGGTTTATTTCTATTGATGAGAGAATTGGCATGTCATAATAGAATTCTTTTACTTTTTGCGTAGTATACTGACATTGACTATGCCTTCTGTGCTGCTTTAATTTTTCTCTTCCGCCAGGTGACCCATTGCAGTGGTTTCATTTTAGAAGAAAAAGCAAGCCTTTTAAAGTTACCATGCAGGATTAGGTGAGTTTTATCATCACGCCGGCTTACAAAAGCGATTCAGAAATCTTGCAATTTATCTTTCCACTTTTATCTTGGCATGCTCTTTCTAGGTATCTAATCGCCGCGAGAATGTCAATGAAACCATAAGCCAGACCGTATAAACATTTTGAATGTGGACAATTTGAGATTAATATAAGCTTCGTACAGACTTATTTGCTTACATTGATCCTTCGCGCTCTTGCGCCTTCAAAGAAGGC
Source organism: Isoetes taiwanensis (assembly GCA_021234155.1). Classification (NCBI taxonomy): domain Eukaryota; kingdom Viridiplantae; phylum Streptophyta; class Lycopodiopsida; order Isoetales; family Isoetaceae; genus Isoetes; species Isoetes taiwanensis. Next base: position 3,394,179 of record JAJEKV010000101.1, read on the forward strand.
AAGCTATCGTCGCTTTTTACACTATCTAAGTATCACGCGCCGCTTTTCTGCGTCACTTTTCACTCACAGGCACAGCATGGCTCTTTGAAATTCAAAATTCACGTGAGTCCGCGGTAATGGCGCAAATAAACATGAATATGGAAATAGTATCAGAGATGTATATTAAAGCTTATGCTTGTATCTAGGATTTGTTCACACCACTTTTCCTAATAACTTCTAAAACGTTTTTGCTTTTTCTCACAAAATTTTATCGAAGTATGTTAGGCAATGCATTCTAACCACTGCTTGCGTGAAGCAAAAGAAAAGAAGAAGTGTGTGAGAAAGGTGAAGGTGGAAGATGGGCCTCTCAAAATTGTCCAAAGTAACAAAATAAACAACTTGTCCTGTGGGTAAAATTTAATTTAGGATGTCTCTTCTTTCTTGTTGCAAAGGAAACATAGATTTGGAGCTTTGAAGAGCATTTAAGCACGATCAATTTTCTTCATATCTGGCTATTTTATCCCGGGGCTGCATTTGATGCTTGCATCTTTGGATAAGTAAGACTTGGCCAGATTCTGCAAATATGGAATGGAACTTTTGGCCAATGTTGCTTACAAAGGCCATTTAGCAAAGAAGCAGGCAGAGAGGGGTATAAATTGTAGTCTTGAAATAATAAATAGAAATGCATCTTAAAAGAGTAAATTACCACGCTTTAAAGGGTTTTGCAAATTCTTGTAAACATGCTCCAATCATAAGACAAAAAGCGGGGAAGGTAAGTTGTTGATTATATTTTCGCGAAGGTGACACCATTTCAAGTTCCGAAATGCCTAGATGCCATTAGGATCAGTGGCCTTCAAAATTGATTTCAACAATTCGATTCGGCTTCGCGTTGCGGGTGTTAATGATGCTTAGCGGTACTCTATATTCTACGCTTTTCCTGCGAATCATTTTGTCACTCGTGAAATATACCGCCATGCCCATATATTATAATGTTATCTAGGTGTGTGTCATGGATCCGCCCTAAGAAAGACGACCGCAGATTTGCCAGAATTTTTGGGCGCCTTAGATTTACTTGAAAAAAGTTGGTTAAGGACTTTGTGCTCTTGAGTTTTATTGGCCCTCCTCTTTTGCGGTCGTGGCTTGGTGAACCGGATTGCGGCGTCGGTACGACGAAAATAGCAAATAATCGGTCATTTTACATGTTTGATTCCCTTGGCACAGGTCATCTAGCAGCTTCATCCTTCTAAAGTCTCTAGGTTCGGTCGCGCCTCTCTGCTACCCTTGCATTATTTTGATCTTCTTTATGATTACTCCGGGCATTGGCACGAAACATCATTACTTTCTTGGTACCAAAACCATATAAATTTTGGAGCTTGAAAACATAAAGCACTAATTTTGGATGAGTAGACTCTCAGGGTAAACATAGATGAGACTTTTGGCCAATGTTTGCCTACACAAAAAAATCACGTTAGCAAAGAAAAGGGAGTCCATAGAAAGGAATTATAATTGTAGTCTTGAGTATTAAATTTAAAATGCGCATTTATGCTTTTAAAGGTTTGCAAATTCTTGTAAACAACCATCTCATCAAAAGCAGGTGAGGCCTTCAAAGTGAAGGGTGGAAGATGAATACCGAGAAATTGTTCAAAGTAACAAATAAACTTGTCACTAACAAGTCTTATGGCTTGGCTTAGCATTGGTTGGATGTCTCTAGTTTTACATTGTATAAAATATATGAATTTGAGCTTGGAAAACATTGCTTTGATCAATTTCTTCTTCAGTCCACACTGCTTCAGGTTATAGTATGGGCATGCATTCTGATGCTGCATGCTGGAATGTAAGACTTGTCCGGGCAAACATAGATGGAGCTTTGGCCAATGTTTGCCTTACAAAAATGCATTTAGCCAGCAGTCGCGAAAGGGTATAAATTGTAGTGTTGAAATATTCAATTGAAATGCACATCTTGAAGTAGTACGCTTTGGTTTTGCAAATTCTTGCAGCAACCATCTCTAATAATCATAAGACAAAGCGGAGGCGATGCCATTGTAGTTGTGTTTTACGAGAAGGGACATAATTTCCAAGTTCAAAAGTGCCTAGATATCAAAGTGAATCTGATGGCCTTCAAAATTGATTTCAACAAGTCGATTCAAAATTTGCTTCTTGTTGGTGTTAATGATGTAAAGCGTGAAATTAAGATGGGATAATCTATGTGAATACGTTTTTTTTGTCACTTGTGTTAACTTATCTCCACTCATCTTTATATTATAGTAACTCATGTGCTGGATCCATACTGGCTTTTGGGGCGGCCAGTTTACTTAAGATTACGATACCTTAGATTTACTTGAAAAAGTTGAACCGGTGCCACTGCTCTTGGTTTCCCGTTTTAAAAGTACATGGTAGCCATTGTGAGATGTGAGGGTAGCAATGGGCGGTTATTGGAAATAGAGGTCAGGAAGAAGCCGTTTTCCGGTTTTAATTTTAAAATCCATTGAGTTACTTTGAAATGCTTTACAGTAAGCTTCTTATAATACAAAGTCTTCACCACCTCTTTTTAGAATGCGTGGCTTGGTGGTTTGGTTTGCTTCATGGCCATTTAGACCATGAAAATAAGCCAAAATAATGAGGACATTTACGTGGTCCGTTCCCGCCTTGAGAGGTCAAATCTAAGCTCCATCCCTCTAGAATGTCCTCTAGGTTTGGTCCTTCCCCTCACCTTACTTGCATTATTTTTGATCTTCTTTGTAGCCAACTCGAGGGCAGTAGCACAATGGCATCATGGATTGGAATGAAAGGCCAATTCCCAGCTGCTTCCTAATATGGCTCAAACCAAGCCCTATGGCTCCATACATTTGGGAGGATGGAGCCCTAAAATGCAGCACGTAACACGCTTTTTTTACCTCAGATTCTGCTGTGAAGTAATAGAGTTAATGACAAATGGGCTTCTGTTGGGAGCTCGTTGGTAGCGTTTGGCCATGGGGATGCATCACGTTATTTTCTGGCTATGCTTCATTATCTTCGTTTCCATCTTTCTCTCTTTCTCTTAAATATGGTCAATGTCGGCATCCATTGTATTTTGTACTTTGGTACTTTACCTACCGTTGTGGGTTCGCGAGGAAATTTGCATTTTCGAGGTTTACCAAGGTATTAATTGCAGCCGATTAGCTTAAAAGCGGTTAAAGCCCTTATATGGCAACATACCTTCAGCATGTAGTCACTGATTGGGATTTTTACAGCGCCCAAAGGAGCCCGACAACCTAACTTCCGACACTTGCGCATAGCGTGGGCACCAGCCTTCCTAAAGCTTCTTTGGCCGAAGCTGGGTGGTGGCGGGAGATGGAATGTCTTGAGAACCACGAGGTGCATCAAGTGCAAAGCGGAGGCCAGTTGTACGCAGTCACCAGTTGGAGGGGGGAGGGTAACGTGATGGTATCAATTTTTTTGTTGTGTGAGCATAAGGCATCGTTGCATTGATGTTTGGCAAGCTTCTAGCGGCCGGGGTTGGTGTAATGTTGGAATCATGAATCACGTTCATAGATTTGTATTGACTTCTCTTTGCTTCACTAAATGTGGGTTTGGAAAAGCATCTCCGGGAAATGTAAAGATGATTGAAGTTTAAAATGATTCATGTGTTATGAAATTTGGTGACGAGGTTAGATCCCATGCATGCTAGAGATCGTCTTTTTCTTTTTCTTTTTCGTCTCCTTTTGTTTTTTTTTTTGGGGGTGGGTGGATGGGGGATGGTGGTGGGGGATGCATATGTGAGAACTATTTAAGTCTCTATTGATTATTATTTCTAGGAAGCCATTATTTAATTTTCCTAGTTCTTACTTGGTTATACCCACGTTTGGTGCTTATGGATGGTGTAAGAGAGCAATTAAATTGTAAACTGCAATGAAAGAATGGGTATTTCATGCATTTGCTTAATTTAAAAGTGACAACCTCTCAACTTTCGGTGAAATGTTGCTAATTTTAAAAAGAATACATTAAACCACTGAAGGGCATGATCATAATAGCCAACTAATAATTCACTTGTGGTTTTGCATCAGAGTGACCTTAATCATGCAGTATTGGATACGAACCCTTGTCGATTGGCTGCTATTGTACTGGAGGCTTAGAATGATAAATATAAGTAACACGCATCCTTTAAATTATCGCGGGGAACATTCTTAAGTAACAATTTTCTCAAACTAGTTGTAAATATGCAAAGCAGGGAATCTCCGTTTGATAAAACCACTGGATGCCTTACAAGGATGGTTTCTTATTACCTCGTAGTACTGACGCGTAATTTTAATAACATAAGCATCCAATCTCCACATCTTTGCCTATTACATGCAACAAAGAAACCCGAATTTAAAAGGCCATATAGTATTTTATAAAATCACCATACTCTTCATTTAGACAGGGTAGGCCGGCGAAATTAGGTTCCAATAACAACTCATCACGAGAAGAAAAATGAAAATGCTTACTTCTTTTTTTTCCTTGCCTTTCACCCTGAACACTTTCATTCCCTTTGCCAGCACTTGCTTGTTTTAAAAGCAGAGTGGTGAAGCGAGCGAGAGAGTGTTGAGAGGCGGTGTTAAAGAATCTCAGGGAAATGGCATGTGCTTGGGAATTAGGTCTATGCTTGAACTTTCTTACAATTTAGGGTTGTATACATGTGGTAGCGAGAAGAAACTCCCAAATTAGATCTGATGAGTGGTGTGATCTGGGAACAACATATTCTTGGGTGTTTGCATAAGCAGGGTGGGCATGTAGAAATCATATGGCCGGGAAATCGAGATCACACCACCACCATCATGGGTAGCCTTCCACAGATTAAAGAAGGGAGCATTGGAGAGCAACCAAGAACCAAGCTGCTTCTAACTTGAGAAAGGACAAATTTTTTTGGAAGCCCTAAGATTTGGGAGTTAGGGAGGAAGTTTGTGGCAATGAAAGTCAAATGATATAGAAACTATTGCCACAAGATCATGGCTTGAGATGGGAAGCTACTTATGCTCCTAAGGATTCAAGATCAAGGATGGCCGAGGGTCGGCACTTTGAGCCAGAGGAGATTAGCTACATGATTTTAAGTAAAATGAGAGCTGCGGGGCATTCTTAGGAAAGATTAGGTAAAAAAATCTTTGCATTATCCTTGCTTGTCCGGCTTATTTCAATGATGCGAGTGAGCCACAGGAATCAAGAGCTATCATTCTTGCTTGGACTTAAAGTAAACAAATGTCCCCGAATAAAACCAAGCTATGCCCAATGACATTATTATGGACAATAGAGAAACTTGAAAAGACACTGTGTTTGTACAGGCGGTGGTACGCTGATGTGAAAAAATCTTGCTGTGAAATTGATAATGGAGCCCCAAGTTTTAGCCACAAGTGGTGATTTATATGGAGGGAGGAAGGTTTTTGACCCATTCTAGAACGCTCTTAATATCAAGAAGGCCCTGCTCAGGACATTAACAAGGATAGCAGAGGCTTTGTCAGAAACTTCAAATCCCTTAGCCAGTGCAAGAGGCACAGAATAACAAGGTCAGTGGGGTTAAAGAGAGTCTTTTGGTGGGTGTTGATTTCTGAACTCACCCTGCAGGAAGGTTTGAGAGCTTAACCAATGACTTATTTCAAGAGAACATTCGGGTACAATTAAAGGAAGAGCCATATGGTCAATCTTGAAGCGCAAGTATGAATTGATGAAATAGTTCTTGTTAGGAGAAATGCTAATCAAAAGTCACGTCATTTATTTAGAAGGACCACTGAAAACAAAAGACAAAGGGAGAAATGAAATCTGATAGAAAGTACATGTAACCACTCTGGCAGATTCAAGGAAGCATTCGAGATAGGGAAAGATAGAGAGGGACTAAAGATGCACTATGAGTACTCGCTGTGACCCTTGGCATTGTTGGTGGAGTGATGGGCAAAGCTCATTCAGAGTTCCAGCTGAAATCCCAGTCTTTGCTTCCTATCCCAGGATAAAGCAAACCTGGCAAAGTATACTGTTAGGGTCTTTGAGAGGAGAAAGAAGCGACAGATTGTGGGAACTTGGGAAAGTGATTTGGTGTGCCCAGCTCAAGGGGCCATTCTCAGGTTAGAAGTTGCTTTTGAAGAGTAGATCTGAGATAGATTCTAAAAGTGTGAGGAGGATAGTAGAACAAGGGAAGATGTCATTCACTGTGACAAGGTGGTTTATCTTAGGGGTGAGTTCTGAGGAAGGAATGATCGAGAGCTGAGGGAGAATATCTGAGTAAGTTAAGAAGGTCGAGAAGGAAAAGATTGAGTCTGGGAATAGATTGGAGTATATCGTATATGAAGGTTTCAGTGGTGACGGAACGAAACTGGCGGGTCAGCTGATTAGAACCATCAAAAGATTGGAAATTTGGAATTGAAGGAAATCTTGAATTGAAGTTGGGCAAGTCTTGAAGAAGTTTGGCGAAGGAGAGGGTAGAGATGGGCAATCCCCATGCAGCATAACAAAGTTTTATCAAAAATGAGATTATCATCTACCTCGAAGGGATGGTCACTCCCAGAACGCAAATACCGGTGCGTTCAAGGCTACTTGGGGTCCACAGTGGCTGACTACGTACTTATGGGCCATGGAAATATTCATCGGGAATCATATATTAAGCAATAGCCTTGTATTTTGGTTTCCACCTTGTCTTAGCTTTTCAGCTTTTTCTGTAACTTTTCAAAATTACACGCATACTTTTATAGGCGCCCAAATTCATCACCCTTCATTTGTAACAGCGCCAATTTTCTCTCTCTTAAGACAGCATAGGGTATTACCATCGAAACACTTTAGGGAATTATTAAAACTACCGGAAAATTTTATGACCTTCGAGTCTTTGGAACTTATAATCAGCAATAAATAGTTTGAGGATTAGATTCATTTTATTTGCGGGTCTAATAGTATTGTTATCAAAACAATACTATAGATTCGACATGTTAAATACGACCAGCACAATTCAAAATTCCAGATTCGGGACATTGGAAAAAGCATGAAAATTTCGGAGTTTAAAATTACCAGGGTAATAATAATAAGGGTTCCAAGGTGTTCCGTAACATGCTTTTACTTAGATGGCAATACAATTAGGACAATTCAGAAAGAAACAAACACTTTTCTTAGGGTGCATATAAAGTTGGTGGGAGTTTGTCATCTGCAAACACAAGCAAATCGAAAGAAATCTGCAATTTTATCTTTGTTTCTCGCCCAGCATCAGCCTAAGGTATCCTGACCATTTTGCGTGGTGAAACCGCAAGCGGTTCAATGGCAGACCATTGGCAGAACAGAATTTTAGGGGTCCTCATAACTTCGTCGCTTTCTTCGCTATTCCGAATATGCGTAACCAGCACAGCTAAAAAGAAAGAGCAAAGCTATCAATCCTTTGCCTATCTAGTATCGCTTAGCGCACTATCCGCTTTCCTCCCAGGCGTCACGAGCTGAAAACCACATCAGGCATCGCTAAAACAAATAACTAGAGATGTCACAATCTTGCAGAAGAGCAAACCAAGAACAAAGGGTTAAAGTAGGGAGGAAGGCCAATAAGAGGATTCTAAGGCTACCATCTTGGATCAAACCGGCTCAAGCGGCAACTTATTCTTCTTGAGGGAGGCAGATAGGAGCCAAAGATTATTATGTGAGCTACGAGAGAGAACAAAGGAAGCAAGGATCAAAAGTCGACCATATACAAGAAGGATGATTTATTTGTTTGTAATTATAAGGGAAAAGGCAGGTTTCCCTAAAGCACATACTCCAGAATGAAAAAGACTAAAGGATGCTGCATATGGATCGCTCAATAATGGTGAAAAACCATGAAGGGATATTAAGGTATTGCGAGCTTTTTGAAATTTCGCAGTTGATTTCTCAAATTAAACGTGAAGTGAGGTAGACTTCCACCAAGCTAATGCGTCAAATCATATGACACCCAAAACTCATTAGAAGCTCGTTTCAAGTTAAATGCATCCCAAAAGAGTGAGATCGAAAGGCATCTTTCAGAATATCGAGGCCAAAAAATGCTCCACTAATAATAAGACTTACTAATTTAAAGTATTCAAAACTCACGAAAAACATGAAGACTCATTCATACTTGATGGAGAAATAGGAAAAATGGTAGTGCAAGAAATATTATATAAGGAGTTAGAAGGCGAGGGCTAAATAAAGATAAAATTAAAATTCCAATACACTGCATATATTTCCGCGAAAACAACATCGATATAAATATAGCCCACAGAAAATCATAAAATGTATCGGCAAAACTCAAACCATAATGGAACCTCAAAAGCAAAAGTACGTAAAGAAATAATTGGTGATGGGTAGGTGGTCAGAATCTCTGATTCCAACCTATAATTAAACGTGTTTGTTCGATAATGGAGCCATCAAAGAGGTGAGAAAAATAGTAAAGAAATTAACTTAGGCAAAATGGTCCATGATAGTAAAAAACATAAGCAAATATAATAATGTAAGGTACCTTCAATTTCTACAGATAAAATGGCGATGTGGTGATGCCTTGTGATATATAGTCTATAACTGTTCTAAGATAGATCAAGCTATACCCATCCATGTGAAAATTTTACCATTGTTAAAGATTCTAGATAATACACTATTAGCTACCTCCGAGTCACCATTTCCACAACCAAGGATGTCACGACCAAAAAGTTCCATGAATTACCCATCCCAACATGATGATCAAAGCTGGATAAACAAAGCGTGTGAAGGCTGACTTAACCTTGTTCATCTAGATGTAACAAACTCTCTTGGAAGTAATAGAAAATAGCGAAGGAATAAATTGAACAACAAATGCAACCACCCCTACAAAGGTTAGAACTTAGGTAATAAGGCATATCAAAAGATGCATTACTTTCGAGAAAACTCCTTTAACCACCCACTTGTAAAATTTGAATCCTAAAGCTTAAAAGGAAGTAATCTAAACAAATATTGTATAGACAAGTGAGTTGAGGTGTAGAATAGAAACTGGGTACATCAAGGTATTCATATAACTTGTTCCTTGAGAGTCGGAGGATTGAACATCGAGGGGACACAAGAAGAAAAGGATATTAAAGCCAAAATAAATGATCAAATTAAGCAATGTGGATATCAATGTGGGCGGGGAACTAAAATAACTTGTGGTTTTAATCTAAGTCTGCTTTTAATATGATTATCTTTACTTATATATATCTTAGTCACTCGGTCTTGTTGTACCTCCAAAACCCATGTCCAGAATGCACACCAATAACAAATTAAAGGGGAAGTCAGGTCCTTGATATAAGAAATCTCCACACAAATAAAGTGGCAAACATAAATTTAAGCATTGTTGCCCATATAAAAGACACACAATAGAAGGCCTTGAGGAAGGGAACAATGCTTATGCAGTGGTCTTGACACTATGTAGCATCCTCGAGGTCTCTCCTCCACCTTGAGTGCATGGAAAGGGACAAAGGCTGAAGAACCTTAGTCGCGAGGAGGAGAAAAAGAAGCATTGTGGTGAGTAAGCTAGAATCAACATTCATGATGTGCGTCTATTAGATACATACCCGATAACAAATTAAAATTTGAAGTCCAATCCTTAATATAAATATCCACACAAAATAAAATTGTAAGCAGTTTAAGCATTGTTGTTATTACACAATAGAAGCCTTGAGGAGGGAAATAGTGCTTATCTGGAATGGCCCCTTGACACTATGTAGCATGCACTCATGTCTCCTCCACATTCATGATCTTGAATCTATTCGCTGATTCATGCAGAAGATTGGAGCCCAACAATGGCCACATCGCCAAGGTAATTTGGAAATCCTTAAGTTACCTTTGTTTTGCTTCCCTTGATTCAGCAATTTTCTTGTCTTTCCTTATCCAAGAATGTCGGATCTTGAGAGTAAAGCCAACCATTTGGGCCCGGGAAAAACTCTCTCTAAAATTTGGGGGCAAGAATCTTGTTGAGATGTGAAAGCTTCGAGAGGAAATAATAGCGATTGAGAAAACCGCGTTTCCTCTTATCACAGGTGGATTGTCCATCATCACCATCTGTTTCCTTGGGCATAAAGAAGCAATGAAATAGAATTCACGGGGAAGGACTTACGGTTTGGATTGCAAAGGAATACATATAATGATCACATGAATGCATCGATGCAACTCCCGTGCATAGCATCCCTCTATCATCATTTCATAAAGATTACGGCACTAATATATCCTCTCTTGCCTGTCAAAGTGAAGTCTTTGAAAAATAAAAGTCAGTAGAGACATATCCTGGATGAACTACTTGAACAAGAATTAGGTGAACAAAAATCGGTCTGAATCCTTTATATGATGCGATTTATTACATGAATCTGTTATTTGATGTATCCCTTTGCTCTATTCTTCCGATGAACACCGCAAAATCGGGGAAAGTAGAAAAATGGAATCTTGCTTAAAAGAAAAATATTTTCCCTTAAAACCGAGATGTCAAAGGAAGGATGCTCCTGCCTTTCGAATAATATGCTTCCAAAATTAAAATTAACTGCCTGAATCAAAATGCAAAAGCTGCTTCAAGAACACCTCGGACAACCAGGAGCGTCTCAATCACCACGGTCGTTGCAGCCCTAAGCAGATTGAAAAAGCGAGGCTCTAAAGAAAAAGGAAAACATATGGAAGAAATGGCTGGAGCAGTAGGCCCTAAAAGCGAACTTGAATTTGAAAATTTATCCGAGAACCATAACAAAATGGGCACATGATGTTTATCCATGTTATACATTATCTTCCATCTTCAAACTTGAGATATGTATGGCAAGATTTTCCAATATATCAAATGCATGGAATTATGTAGATCTTAGATTAAATAGCAACAAGAACATGCAAAATAATAATGAGTACATGAATGACAATTTATAATGGCATGCACATGTCTTAATATCTTTTGCACTCTGAAATGACTATGCTCTTACTCCTCCATCTCTTCAGTCCCTTTTCAACTTTAACAACTTTAAATTTGTTTACTTGGGTTTCCTTCCATCTTTGAAAGACAAAATATGGCCCTGAGAATTGACATACATGGAAGATGAACAAACATTATTCCGATGCATTGGGGGAAGTCTCAAAAATAAGTCTGAGACATTCAATGTGCTAGAAATTCTCTCAAGATAAGGTATGTAACGAGGTTGATATCAATTTTAGATATTGGCCTTCATATCTATTCTTATAAGTAGGAGAAGAAAAACTTCTATGATTATCCAAAGATGTATGGCGTATCTTGGGAAGAAGGCATTTTGGATGGTTGGCAACCTTAAATTACAAAGTTTGGGATAGATCTAGCCCTTAGTAATTATTACAATCTGATTCAAAAGATAGATAGGCTGTAATAGTAGATGTTTCGGTTTGAAACCATGATCGGCACTACAACATCATTGCTTGGCTTAATTTGTCCAATATCAAAATTTCACAGAAATAGAGTAGCGGCAGTAAATATAAGGCCATTGTCTTATATTGCTAGAACTATCTATTATATGGGCTACATGTTTATGATAGGTTGCTAAAGCGAGAAAGAACCCTTTGTAGGATCACCTCTTCTGTGCTATCAATTGTTTTGAGATGTCATATCTAATGGTGTTGGGGGTGCTTAATATTTTTTGGAACATCTGTACACATTTTGTTGTGATCATGGTATAGAAACAACGTAAGACTTAGCTCTCTATAGCGGGATTTTTAATGTAGACAAATTATAGGGTAGAGGATGATTTGTAGCCCTCTGATTCTGGGGTTTTGCGTAAATATAAGCCTATTATTATTTGGTGTTTCGAAATGCTGACTAACCATCCTCACGGTATTTTCGGCAACAATATTTCTCACGATGATTTGGTAGTCTCATTACCCTAATATAATCAAAGTTGACATGTAACTTGTTATACAATTCGATAAAATTAGCATTGAGGAAGCTAGTTGAGAAATCGCGAGGCTGAAATGTTGATCCCTCCATGCTGCATTGTTAATGCTTGTGAGAAAGGCCTGAAATGGACATTTATGAATGCGATGCAATCACGGTGAATGACTAAAGCCATTTTGATGAAGGCATTTTGGAAAAAGAAGTGCATAAAATGCCACGAGTCCAGGAATGAAATACAAAACTTTATTTTTATGGTGTATTGCCATAAAATATGTATCATTAGCTATTTAGATTTACCTTATGGGTCTCCAGATAAAATACAAATTTAATTAAAATAAGAATTAGTAAATTTTATATAAGACTTTGTAAAGGACCTTTGTATAACATGCAGATTTTAGGTAAAAACATGAATGCGTATAGTCAACTTCCGAGGTAATGGAACCCTCTTATTTTTTTGGCTTAAGATTTAAAATATCATAGATTTCCTACTAACTAGTAATACATAAAAGATTTAAATATCACAGATTTCTACCATGGCGGCCATGTGACTAGAGGAAACTTATGCATAAATAGAATAGAAAGGTTTCTATCGCATGGGAGATCAATCTGGCTGACATATAAATACGCTTGTAGCAAATATATAGCATATCTCTGCAAAACCCCAACCAAATTGCATGAGTTAAAAATTTTCAACTTTATTATGAGAAAAATGGCAAAAGCATTCAATCAAGAGTGAACAACCCAACATTTAGAATTAAATGTCAGTTGGGCTTTTTCATGCTCAACATCCCTTGGTTTTATATTTATAACCATGATGCATCGTACCTACACCAAGTACGCAGAAGATAGTAAAGTAGTATTTAACATTGCACTATGCCATTTTTAAGTTAAACATGTTATAACTATGCATCTCAACTTTTGGGTGGTTTGAAGCATGTCAATTTTGGTGGAAGGTCAGGAAGCCTCTCTGTATTTATGTAAGACATGACTCATAATCGAACATGCCACTGCAATTCACTAGATAAGGTTTTGTTTTGTAGGTAAAAAGTTCTATATATTAGCACAACAGTTTCCAATCGTACTTTCCTCTTGATATTTGTCAAGGTTGCAACAATGTACCTTTTTATGTTGAAAAGTGAATCTCCTTATAGACTATTGTATTTAACGCAATAGAGCATTTTTGTGCGTTTGTTTGAGTTACTATATCTACAAAACATTTGTTTCAACCATCACTTGAAGCATTTCTTTGTAGACGTTACCCCTTGATTAAGATTCGCCTCATGAACTACAAAATTTTGGAAATTGGTTGGACTTTTGCAGTTGCTACCCTTGTTTGAAATATTCGACAAATTTTTACATCTCTAAGGTTAGAAAAAATTAGACACAACACTAAATCATTGTTGTAGGGAAGCGTTGGATTTATGAGTTCTAATGTTTTAAATAATGCATTACAACAATAGTTCCATATTTATAGACATTTAGCATTAGATATCTAATGTGAGAAGCCGACTTCTATGTTTGCCTTTTGTTTTTCACCCTCTTTCCTACATACAATTAGAATCAATGGAAAATACCTCGATGAAACATCACATGTTACTTATTCTAAACCAATCTTTGAATATAAAAATCTAAATAGCTCATTTTAGAATTATTGTTCAAGTATTTCTTGCATTCTTCATGCCATCACATGCATTGCCCATCTAAGGTGGGCAATTGACTAGTTTTTTTTCATATTGTCAGACCATGATCAACGAGCTGGTAGGTGCTGAACTAGTTCTTGAATATAATGGCAAAGTAGTCTGCTCATGAGATCTAATTCCAATGTATGTAAGCTGGCTTCCAGTATTTATTGTGTTTTTTGAAATTGCCTCGCAATCAATTAGAGTTTGATTTGTTCTGAGTTTATCAAGGATAAAAGGCCCTGTCAAAGCTTCCAGTTCTTAAATATGCAGGAAATGTGTTCACCCTTAGACCTTCAATATATGATGTTGACTGAAGATCAACTTTAAGATAAGGTTTGCAGTTTTCTTATCTCTAAAGTCTCAAGTTGCTTTATTTTTATAGTACTTGAGTCCATTGTGAGAGTCCCTTGAGTTCAGTGGGAAAATGCTTGACCATCACGGGGTCTTTCATAGAAGAGTTTTAGGGAAAGTTGGTTTAGATCCATCTTCTAGCATCAAGATCCTCCCTCTATGTAATGACATGATGCAAGATTCCTGATTAAGTCTAGTGTAGGTAAAGGGTGCGGAAGACCTAACCCTTGTTCGGGCATCTGTTATTGAACTGGTTGAGCTGATGCAGGTCCCAAGTCGAACAAGGCCAAGACTTTTGTGCAACTGCCTCACCAAAGGGATAGGCGGACCCAAGAAATTGATCCCAAAAAGTTCTTTAGCTAGCCTTTCCCGGCGTGGCTCCTCAGGGAGAGCCATATGCTAATGCCCCTCTCATGAGGCTTCGGTTTCCCTAATTTGTCATTGTTTTAGGGAAATTTTGCTTCCAAGGGATTTCAAGGACTCTCGTCTTCTAGTGTTAATACCTCTATGCTTTGACCTAAAGGTGGCCGCTAAACTTTTAACCTTTTGTTCACACATGTTTTGTATTATTTGGAAACAACATTAATGCCCAAAAGTGGAAATGTTGTATTTGGCACAAAAGACCAATCTTCCTAGAAGAAAAAATTTTTTCTAAAACCAACGGCATATTGTTATACCTTATTGCTGATGGGCTCTAGCGAATTCAGAGCCATCGGATCTTGGGGAATATTCGGTGGGGATATTTCGCTAGTATGATCCCATTCCTACACCTCCCAGGGGAGCCGATGTGGCCCTATTCTTAAGGGCATTTGATAACCATTGGAAAGGATTCCAATGTGGGTTTGACTTTACAATAGCAAGGTCATATTCTAAAGCATGCCACACCCTATTGCGGGGCACTAAAAAGGAGAGGATAATACCGCCAAATTAGAATACTGAGGAGGTGTGTGCCACAAACTTCCCTGCATCTTTGGATGGTAAGACTTGTCAGGAGCAAACATAGATGGAACTTTGGCCAATGTTCCTTACAAAAAATGCATTGGCAAAAGCAGATCATAGAAAGGGTATAAATTGTAGTCTTGAAATATTCAATTGAAATGCATCTTAAAGAGTAAGTACACGCTTTTTTAAAGGTTTGCAAATTCTTGTAAACAACCATCTCTAATCATAAGACAAGCAAGAGATGTGCCATTATTAGTTGTATTTTTTGAAAAGGGTTTCTCATTCAAGTTCCAAAAGTGCCTAGATGTCAAGTAAGATCGATGGCCTTAAAATTGATTTCAACAAGTCGATTCAAGTGCTTCTTGTTGGTGTTAATGATGGCAAGCGTGAGTCCGATAGATACTCTATATGAATCTGTTTGTCACTATTGTTAATATCTCCACTCATGTTTATATTATAATGTTAACTCGTGGTCGTGGATCACGCGCTAAAACTTTGGGCGACCATTTACTTGAAAAATTTTTTGATGCCTTAGATTTACTTGAAAAAAGTTGGTCGGGTACTTTTCTTTCTTAAGTTTTCCATGTTTTAAAGGTCGGCATACCGCCATTGGTGGATATGTGAGGTAGCAATGGAGCGATTGTGGAAATAAGGTGGAAGGAAGCCGTTTTTGATTTCACAAATTTGTAAAATTCGTGAGTTACTTTAGAAAGCATCTTCACAAACCAAGCTTCTTATATCCTATGAAGTCTTCTCCTCTTTTAGCGGTGGGTTTGGTGGTTGGATTTGCTATAGCTAATTTAGACAACGAAAATAACCCAAATAATCTGGACATTTCTGTGTTGATTCCTTTGCTTGAGAGGTCCAAATCTAGCGCTCCATCCTCCTAGATGTCTCTAGGTTTGATCTGTCCCCCCCACCTTGCCACATTATTTTTATCTTCTTTATGACAACTCCAGGCATTGGCACAACAGCTGTCATTATTGTTTATTATGATGTCTGCATGATTGGATTGGAATGAAGGCCCAAGAGATTTCTTTGCTTCTAACATGACGCCAAACCAAGCCTATGGCTCTTACATTTCGGAGGATGGAGCCCCTAAAAATCTGCTTTTGTCTTTGCTTTTACCTCAGTTATATATATGATAGAGAGTTAATGACAAATGGAGCTCTGTTGGAATCGTGATGTTGTAGCGTTTTGGCTATGGGATGCACATCATGTTGTGCCTCACTATTTATGCTTCATTATCTTACATTTCCATCTCTCTCTCTTTCTCTTAAATATGGTCAATGTGTGTGCTCCAATTATTTTGTACTTTGGTACTTTTACATTGTCGGACTAGCAAGGAAATTGCAATTTCTGAGTTCCACCAAGGTATTAGTTCCATCGCTGCTTCCTAAAAAGGCGGTTGAAGCCCATATATATGCTTTATGTCGCATGTAGTCACCTGATTAAAGTTTTTTTACATGCCCAAAGGGCCGAAGCAACCTAACCTCGCTTACACTATGGCAATGGGGCCTCAACGCCTTAAAAAGCCCTTTGGCGGAAAAAAAGAGAGCTTCGATGGTCGGCAAGATGGAATGTGCAGGAGCATAGGTGCATCCAAGTGCAAACGGAGGCGCATCGGCCAGCCTCGTGATTTGAGGGGGGGGGGGAGGGTAACATTCAGCAGCTGGTATCCAATTTTTGTTGTGTGAGCATGGGCATCGTTGCATTGTTTTTTTGTCAAGCTTCTAGCAGCAATGGGTTGGTGTAATGTTGGAATCATGAATGCTGTTCATAGATTTGTAATTGACTTTCTCTTTTGCTTCACTAAATGTGGAGTTTGGAAAAGCATCTCTAGAATCATGAAATTGATTAAGGTTTAAGATGATTACTGTGTTATAAATGTGGTGACGAGGTTAGATGCATGCATGCTAGAGATGGAAGACGCCTTTTTCTCCTTTTTTTTTTTTGGGGGGTTGGTGGATGGGGGGATGATGATGATGGGGGGATGGCTATATGTGAGAGCTATTTCGTCTCTATTGATTATTTTCTAGGAAGCCATTATTTAATTTCTAGTTCTTACTTGAATTATGCCACGTTTGGTGCTTATGGCTGGTGTAGGCGCAATTGAGTGTAAAACTAATCATAGTAGACATGATCATAGTAGCCAACTAATAATTCATAATGATTTTGCATCCGTGACCTTAATCATGCAATCGTGTAGATTTGTTTCCCTTGTCCCAGTGCAACTGCTATTGTACAGGAGCTTAGAATGATAATATAAGTAACATCCTTTAGTATGTAGAGACATTCTTCGTAACAATTTTCTCAAAACTATTGCCTACACATATCCTAACCTATATCTCATGTTTACATAATATTCTTCCAGCAATCATGGTTTCGAAGACTTTCTAGGCTTCCTCCAGACTTGCACAATGAATCAATAGAGTCAATGACATGGCACACTTGGCATTGCATAGAGATGTTAGCGCAAGCTGTCTAAGTTTGTTTTTGCATTATTATTTCATGTGGTCTCCTCAAAATGAATTTACAAAAGTGTGTGTCTTGAACGGACATAATTCAAACAAAGTGGACACAAAGATGCCAACGTCACAATACCCAAAACTTATTATCCTTAAATGTTTTCCAAATCATTTTAGCTTGTTGACCTTGATTTGTTGCAACTTGAAATTTCAATCCTTAAAGCAATCATTAGGAAATGCCTTGTGCATATTTACAAATTATGTTCCATTACCTAGTTATGGAAAAGGATTTGTGAACTGCAATAGGATTGCATCCATCGTCCAGTGGTCCTCAAGGATTTAGCATTAAATAAGGCAAAATGCCTAAGCAAGAAGTAAACAGGGCATGAAGAAGAATTTTGAGCTGTATAAGCAACGCTTGTTTGACATTCCAAATCTTATGCATCAATTTATCAAGCATGCAATCTGTATTGACATCTAAGCTATAAATTAATTTACCTCTTACCGTCAATAACATCGTCTGCTCTATCTTTGCTTGAGTTCTGCAACTACAGTTCTATCTTATGCATGCTGCCCATATCCAGAAATCAATGCTTGTGTCATGATACTACATGTTTACTTGGTAATCTTCCAAAGCTCCAAAGCTCCTAGACGCAGTATCCAAGTCTCCATATATGGGCATACATATCTATAAGTGCATTGTCAGCTCGTCTGTAGCTTTACATGCTTTTATAATGCTCAAAATGCAACTTCTGGATTATACTTGGTCATCTTGATTGAAAGTTTCATGTCCCACATAATAATTATAAGGCAAGATGAGAAGTGGCCATAGTATGAACAAAATTTATTGCCTACATGCATAGGCATTCTTCAACAAATAACAGGTCGTCAACCCATGGAAATTCATTGCCCTGCATGCAAAGCCACTCTCACCGAATAAAGGTTTTCCGATCATACCTTCACTGTATATCATGTTATTATTCACCCAATTGCTGTAAGTAATACATAAGTCTAATGTTAGTCACTGCTGCAGCACCAGCAACAATTAAACTCCATAGGATGATCTTCAAACCTCCTTATTCTAATGATGTTGAGACGTCTGTAAATTTCTTCTGTTGCTAAATAAACTGCAATGACATGTGCAGAATGAATATGGATTTGCTGCAATGGGATTAGCATCTGGATTTACACGATTAGCATTTGAATGTCATGATTGCTGCTTGAACATGGCAGAGAGATGCCTTTCTCTAGATCCTCCATTCTTACATTTGAGAATAACCAAGAATGACCTTGACTGAGAAAGGTCTCTTCAAAAAAGCTCACATCCTTGCATTCTACAAAATTTTCAAGCTCGTAGAAAAACCAATAAATTGAAGTACTGCCTTTGCACCCTTGGTACTAATGAAGCCTTAACAGACCATAATTATCCAGTTCAAATAGTCTAAGGTAGCTTAAGGAACCCTGGGATCATCATATTCTCTTCTGAATACTATTTATCTAGCAATGAGCAGGACTTGCAATTGAAGCAAGCCATGAATTGAAAAGTGGAGTTATTGATGGCTTTCTTCTTACAAGATCATTGATAACTAAGGTCTAGCCCAAAAAACACATGCATGGCCACGGGAGGAAATGAGCCCGGCAATAACTAGTCACAATAATTAGCAAATCATTCAATTTCCCTAAACACAACTGCAAACCATCACCTTAAATAACATGAGATAAGCTCCAAAATATGCAAGTCCTGGCAGCACGTCTCCTTCGATTCCTAGGGCCTGCAAAAACCACAAGGATCACGGGCCTGCATAAAAAGAAAGTGCGGATGTGAACATTCCAAGAGTATTAAACTCTAAAGATTATTTCAAGCAAAATCACATTGCACAAATTAGTAAAGTGATCACTTTAAATAACATGCAGGCAAGCTCTAGAATATGCACAGCTTAGCAGCATTTCCCCTTTAGAACGTGTATCGTCAAACAGTTGAAATACTAGATTAAATATGCTAGCTTAGGGGCATCTCAATTTGATGCAAAACCCTGGATACCTTACAAAGGATGGTTTCTTCGCCCATATAGTAATGCACAGCATATGCAACCAATTTTAATAACATGCTGTCAATCCTCCACATGCTGCTATTACATGCAACAAAACGAATTTAAGGGGCATATAGTATTTGCGCATAAAATCACCATACTCTTCCATTTCGTGCCAAGATCGGCCAGCAAAGAATTAGGTTCAATAACAACTCATCAAGAAGAAAAAAATAATGCTTGCCTTTTTTTTCCCTTTTCCCTTTTGCGTTTCTTTTCATTTCCTTTGCCCTTTTCCTTGCTTGTTTAAAAGAAGCAGAGTGGTGAGAAGCAGAAGCAGAAGAGAGTGTTGAGAGAAGCAGAGGCAGTAGAGAATGTCGAGGGAAGTAGCTCATGTTAGCAGATTAGGTCTATGCTTGGTTTTTCTTACAATTTGGGTTGTATCTGTAGCAGCAGGGTGAAGAAGAAGCTCCCAAATTAGATACAGTAATTGGTATTGATCTGGGAACAACATATTCTTGTGTGGGTGTTTATAACAAAGATGGGCATGTAGAAATCATAGCCAATGACCAGGGAAATCGAATCACACCATCATGGGTAGCCTTCACAGATTCTGAAAGGCTTATTGGAGAGGCAGCCAAGAACCAAGCTGCTTCTAACCCCGAAAGGACAATTTTTGACCCTAAACGTTTGATTGGAAGGAAGTTTGACGACAAAGAAGTCCAAAATGATATGAAACTATTGCCCTACAAGATCATCAACAAAGATGGGAAACCTTATATACAAGTTAAGATCAAGGATGGCGAAGTTAAGCTTTTCAGCCCAGAGGAGATTAGCGCTATGATTTTGATAAAAATGAAGGAAACTGCCGAGGCATTCTTAGGAAAGGTCGTAAAAAATGCTGTTATCACTGTCCCAGCTTATTTCAATGATGAAGCAGACAGCCACAAAAGATGCCGGTATCATTCTTTGGACTTAACGTGATTCAGATTGGGAATGAGCCAACCGCAGCAACATTGGCTTATGGACTTAATGAGAAGGGAAACGAGAAGAACATACTTGTGTTTGACCTTGGTGGTGGTACCTTTGATGTCAGCATCTTAACAATTGATAATGGAGTATTTGAAGTTTTAGCCACAAGTGGTGATACTCATCTTGGCGGAGAGGATTTTGACCACAGAATTATGGAGCACTTCATTAAACTCATCAAGAAGAAGTACAACAAGGACATTAGCAAGGATAGCAGGGCTATTGGGAAACTCCGTCGCGAGGCAGAGCGTGCAAAGAGGGCACTCAGTAACCAGCACCAAGTTAGAATTGAGGTTGAGAGTCTTTTTGATGGTGTTGATTTCTCTGAACCACTTACCGAGAGCAAGGTTTGAGGAGCTTAACAATGACTTGTTCAAGAAGACATTGGGCCCTATTAGGAAGGCCATGAATGATGCTGGCCTTAAGAAGTCAGCATTGATGAAATCGTTCTTGTTGGAGGAAGTACTCGTATCCCAAAGGTACAAACAATTGTTGAAGGACTACTTTGAAGGCAAGGAGCCTAGCAGGGAGTCAATCCGATGAGAGGTTTGAGCCTATGGTGCAGCAGTTCAAGGAGGCATTCTAAGTGGGGAAGGCGGGCGAAGAGACTAAAGATGCACTCATCCTTGATGCCACTCCTTTGACCCTTGGCATTGAAACTATGGTGGAGTGATGACAAAGCTCATTCCTGTGGGTACTATGATTCCAACTAAAAAATCCCAAGTGTTTAGCACCTATCGGGATAAGCAAACAACCGCGGTTGAATCGTGTCTTTGAAGGAGAAAGAAGCTTGACAAAAGATTGCCGGGAACTTGGAAAATTTGATTTGAGCCGGTATTGCCCCAGCTCCAAGAGGTATTCCTCAGATTGAAGTTACTTTTGAAGTAGATGCAGATGGAATTCTAAAAGTGAAGGCAGAGGATAAGGCGTCCGGTAAGGCAGAGAAGATCATCATTACTGCTGACAAAGATCGTTTATCTTCAGATGAGGTTGATAGAATGATCAAGGAGGCTGAGGAATATGCAGAGCAAGATAAGAAGGTGAAGGAAAAGATTGATGCCGTGAATAGATTGAGACATATGTGTACAACATGAAGAGTTCAATTGGTGACAAGGACAAGCTAGCGGATAAGCTAGATTCTGATGACAAAGAAAAGATTGAAGCTGAATTGAAGGAAATCTTGGAGTGGTTGGACGATAACCAAAGTGCTGAAGGGGAGGATTTCGAAGAGAAACTGAAGGAGATTGAGGATGTTTGCAATCCCATAATAACCAAGGTTTATCAAAAGACTGGTGCTCATGCCTCAGAGGAAGAGGATGAAGATCACTCTGAGCTGTAAATATCTTGAGACATTCAAAATTCATGGTCACGAGTAATGACACAAATACTTGTAGATATGGAAATAGTAATCTGAGATGTATATTAGCTTATGCTTATTATCTGGTTTTGACACCACTTGTCTTAGCTTTCAACTTTTCTAATAACTTTTAAAATTTTGCACACTTTCTATAAAAATAATCCAGCATGTTAGACATGCATTTACAAGACTTTGCTTGCATGAAACAAAAGAAAAGAAGAAGTGGTAATGAATGAAGGTGGAAGATGGGTGTCAAAATTGTCCAAAGTAAAAAAATAAACTTGTCACTAACAAGTCTTGCAACCCAATAATCTTGCAACCCAATGTCTTTACTTTCTTGACTGCAAGAAATATATGAATTTGGAGCTTGGAAAACATCGCTTTGGCTGGATGGTAAGACTTGTCCGGGCAAACATAGATGGAACTTTGGCCAATAATGCATTGGCAAAGAAAGAGATCATAGAAAGGGTATAAATTGTAGTCTTGAATATTAAATTGAAATGCAGGTTTGATCCTGTCCCCCTCACCTTGCTACATTATTTTTGATCTTCTTTATGACAACTCCAGGCATTGGCACAACAGCTATCATTATTGTTTATTATGATGTCTGCATGATTGGATTGGAATGAAGGCCCAAGAGATTTCTTTGCTTCTAACATGACGCCAAACCAAGCCTATGGCTCTTACATTTCGGAGGATGGAGCCCCTAAAAATCTGCTTTTGTCTTTGCTTTTACCTCAGTTATATATGATAATAGAGTTAATGACAAATGGAGCTCTGTTGGAATCTGCATGTTGTAGCGTTTTGGCTATGGGATGCACATCATGTTGTGCCTCACTATTTATGCTTCATTATCTTCTGTTCCATCTCTCTCTCTTTCTCTTAAATATGGTCAATGTGTGTGCTCCAATTATTTTGTACTTTGGTACTTTTACATTGTCGGACTAGCAAGGAAATTGCAATTTCTGAGTTCCACCAAGGTATTAGTTCTGTCAGTGCTTCCTAAAAAGGCAGTTGAAGCCCATATATATGCTTTATGTCTGCATGTAGTCACTGATTAAAGTTTTTTACATGCCCAAAGGGGCCGAGCAACCTAACCTCGCTTACACTATGGCAATGGGGCCTCAACGCCTAAAAGCCTGCTGGCGGAAAAAGAGAGCTCAGTGGCTGGCAAGATGGAATGTGCAGGAGCATAGGTGCATCCAAGTGCAAACGGAGGCGTGCATCATTTGCGATAAGATTTGGAGGGGAGGGGGGGGGGGAGGGTAACATTGCAGTGGTATCCAATTTTTGTTGTGTGAGCATGGGCATCGTTGCATTGTTTTTTTGTCAAGCTTCTAGCAGCAGCGGGGTTGGTGTAATGTTGGAATCATGAATGCTGTTCATAGATTTGTAATTGACTTTCTCTTTTGCTTCACTAAATGTGGAGTTTGGAAAAGCATCTCTAGAATCATGAAATTGATTACTGTGTTATAAATGTGGTGACGAGGTTAGATGCATGCATGCTAGAGATGGAAGACGTCTTTTTTCCTTTTTGTTTTTTTTTTTTGGGGGGGTTTGGTGGATGGGGGATGATGATGATGGGGGATGGCTATATGTGAGAGCTATTTCGTCTCTATTGATTATTTTCTAGGAAGCCATTATTTAATTTCTAGTTCTTACTTGAATTATGCCACGTTTGGTGCTTATGGCTGGTGTAGGCAATTGAGTGTAAAACTAATCATAGTAGACATGATCATAGTAGCCAACTAATAATTCATAATGATTTTGCATCCGTGACCTTAATCATGCAATCGTGTAGATTTGTTTCCCTTGTCCCAAAGGCTGGCTGCTATTGTCTGAGGAGCTTAGAATGATAATATAAGTAACATCCTTTAGTATGTAGAGACATTCTTCGTAACAATTTTCTCAAAACTATTGCCTACACATATCCTAACCTATATCTCATGTTTACATAATATTCTTCCAAAGCAATCATGGTTTCGAAGACTTTCTAGGCTTCCTCCAGACTTGCACAATGAATCAATAGAGTCAATGACATGGCACACTTGGCATTGCATAGAGATGTTAGCGCAAGCTGTCTAAGTTTGTTTTGCATTATTATTTCATGTGGTCTCCTCAAAATGAATTTACAAAAGTGTGTGTCTTGAACGGACATAATTCAAACAAAGTGGACACAAAGATGCCAACGTCACAATACCCAAAACTTATTATCCTTAAATGTTTTCCAAATCATTTTAGCTTGTTGACCTTGATTTGTTGCAACTTGAAATTTCAATCCTTAAAGCAATCATTAGGAAATGCCTTGTGCATATTTACAAATTATGTTCCATTACCTAGTTATGGAAAAGGATTTGTGAACTGCAATAGGATTGCATCCATCGTCCAGTGGTCCTCAAGGATTTAGCATTAAATAAGGCAAAATGCCTAAGCTTGGAAGAGTCATGGAACACGGGAACTTGTTGCAAAATAATATGATATGGTTGAAGTAGATAACAGATATTCGCCTATTTAGAAAAAGCATACTAGGCATTCCATCTTAATGCCCACTTCTGGCGGAATTTTTGGCTCTATTGATCAGTTTGCTAAGTAATTTATATTTTCATTTCAGGTGACAACTCTGACAGGTCGTTTCAATGTATTGTTGGAGAACGTGCAGATGATCCTCACAGGAGCAAAAAAGTGAATAGAAAATTGAAAAAACTGAGCAAGAAGTAAACAGGGCATGAAGAAGAATTTTGAGCTGTATAAGCAACGCTTGTTTGACATTCCAAATCTTATGCATCAATTTATCAAGCATGCAATCTGTATTGACATCTAAGCTATAAATTAATTTACCTCTTACCGTCAATAACATCGTCTGCTCTATCTTTGCTTGAGTTCTGCAACTACAGTCCATATCCAGAAATCAATGCTTGTGTCATGATACTACATGTTTACTTGGTAATCTTCCAAAGCTCCAAAGCTCCTAGACGCAGTATCCAAGTCTCCATATATGGGCATACATATCTATAAGTGCATTGTCAGCTCGTCTGTAGCTTTACATGCTTTTATAATGCTCAAAATGCAACTTCTGGATTATACTTGGTCATCTTGATTGAAAGTTTCATGTCCCACATAATAATTATAAGGCAAGATGAGAAGTGGCCATAGTATGAACAAAATTTATTGCCTACATGCATAGGCATTCTTCAACAAATAACAGGTCGTCAACCCATGGAAATTCATTGCCCCTGCATGCAAAGCCACTCTCACCGAATAAAGGTTTTCCGATCATACCTTCACTGTATATCATGTTATTATTCACCCAATTGCTGTAAGTAATACATAAGTCTAATGTTAGTCACTGCTGCAGCACCAGCAACAATTAAACTCCATAGGATGATCTTCAAACCTCCTTATTCTAATGATGTTGGAGACGTCTGTAAATTTCTTCTGTTGCTAAATAAACTGCAATGACATGTGCAGAATGAATATGGATTTGCTGCAATGGGATTAGCATCTGGATTTACACGATTAGCATTTGAATGTCATGATTGCTGCTTGAACATGGCAGAGAGATGCCTTTCTCTAGATCCTCCATTCTCACATTTGAGAATAACCAAGAATGACCTTGACTGAGAAAGGTCTCTTCAAAAAGCTCACATCCTTGCATTCTACAAAATTTTCAAGCTCGTAGAAAAACCAATAAATTGAAGTACTGCCTTTGCACCCTTGGTACTAATGAAGCCTTAACAGACCATAATTATCCAGTTCAAATAGTCTAAGGTAGCTTAAGGAACCCTGGGATCATCATATTCTCTTCTGAATACTATTTATCTAGCAATGAGCAGGACTTGCAATTGAAGCAAGCCATGAATTGAAAAGTGGAGTTATTGATGGCTTTCTTCTTACAAGATCATTGATAACTAAGGTCTATTAAAAAAAACACATGCATGGCCACGGGAGGAAATGAGCCGGCAATAACTAGTCACAATAATTAGCAAATCATTCAATTTCCCTAAACACAACTGCAAACCATCACCTTAAATAACATGAGATAAGCTCCAAAATATGCAAGTCCTGGCAGCACGTCTCCTTCGATTCCTAGGGCCTGCAAAACCACAAGGATCACGGGCCTGCATAAAAAAAAGTGTGGATGTGAACATTCCAAGAGTATTAAACTCTAAAGATTATTTCAAGCAAAATCACATTGCACAAATTAGTAAAGTGATCACTTTAAATAACATGCAGGCAAGCTCTAGAATATGCACAGCTTAGCAGCATTTCCCCTTTAGAACGTGTATCGTCAAACAGTTGAAATACTAGATTAAATATGCTAGCTTAGGGGCATCTCAATTTGATGCAAAACCCTGGATACCTTACAAAGGATGGTTTCTTCGCCCATATAGTAATGCACAGCATATGCAACCAATTTTAATAACATGCTGTCAATCCTCCACATGCTGCTATTACATGCAACAAAACGAATTTAAGGGGCATATAGTATTTTGCGCATAAAATCACCATACTCTTCCATTTCGTGCCAAGATCGGCCAGCAAAGAATTAGGTTCAATAACAACTCATCAAGAAGAAAAAAAATATGAATTTTGCCTTTTTTTCCCTTTTCCCTTTTGCGTTTCTTTTCATTTCCTTTGCCCTTTTCCTTGCTTGTTTAAAAGAAGCAGAGTGGTGAGAAGCAGAAGCAGAAGAGAGTGTTGAGAGAAGCAGAGGCAGTAGAGAATGTCGAGGGAAGTAGCTCATGTTAGCAGATTAGGTCTATGCTTGGTTTTTCTTACAATTTGGGTTGTATCTGTAGCAGCAGGCGCAGAAGAAGCTCCCAAATTAGATACAGTAATTGGTATTGATCTGGGAACAACATATTCTTGTGTGGGTGTTTATAACAAAGATGGGCATGTAGAAATCATAGCCAATGACCAGGGAAATCGAATCACACCATCATGGGTAGCCTTCACAGATTCTGAAAGGCTTATTGGAGAGGCAGCCAAGAACCAAGCTGCTTCTAACCCCCGAAAGGACAATTTTTGACCCTAAACGTTTGATTGGAAGGAAGTTTGACGACAAAGAAGTCCAAAATGATATGAAACTATTGCCCTACAAGATCATCAACAAAGATGGGAAACCTTATATACAAGTTAAGATCAAGGATGGCGAAGTTAAGCTTTTCAGCCCAGAGGAGATTAGCGCTATGATTTTGATAAAAATGAAGGAAACTGCCGAGGCATTCTTAGGAAAGGTCGTAAAAATCTTTATTATCACTTTGTCCCGACTTATTTCAATGATGCACGAGAGACAGGCCACAAAAGATCTTTGGTATCATTCTTTGGACTTAACGTGGCTCGTGATTGCGAATGAGCCAAGCGGGCGTGCAAAGATTGGCTTATGGACTTAATGAGAAGGGAAACGAGAAGAACATACTTGTGTTTGACCTTGGTGGTGGTACCTTTGATGTCAGCATCTTAACAATTGATAATGGAGTATTTGAAGTTTTAGCCACAAGTGGTGATACTCATCTTGGCGGAGAGGATTTTGACCACAGAATTATGGAGCACTTCATTAAACTCATCAAGAAGAAGTACAACAAGGACATTAGCAAGGATAGCAGGGCTATTGGGAAACTTCGTCGCGAGGCAGAGCGTGCAAAGAGGGCACTCGAAGAATTAAAGCACCAAGTTAGAATTGAGGTTGAGAGTCTTTTTGATGGTGTTGATTTCTCTGAACCACTTACCAGAGCAAGGTTTGAGGAGCTTAACAATGACTTGTTCAAGAAGACATTGGGCCCTGTTAGGAAGGCCATGAATGATGCTGGCCTTAAGAAGTCATGATTGATGAAATCGTTCTTGTTGGAGGAAGTACTCGTATCCCAAAGATACAGCAATTGTTGAAGGACTACTTTGAGGGCAAGGAGCCTAGCAAGGGAGTCAATCCTGATGAGGCTGTAGCCTATGGTGCAGCAGTTCAAGGAGGCATTCTAAGTGGGGAAGGCGTGAAGAGACTAAAGATGCACTCATCCTTGATGCCACTCCTTTGACCCTTGGCATTGAAACTGTTGGTGGAGTGATGACAAAGCTCATTCCTGGGTGGGTTCTACGATTCCAACTAAAAAATCCCAAGTGTTTAGCACCTATCGGGATAAGCAAACAAGCGGTAATGCATTGTGTCTTTGAAGGAGAAAGAAGCTTGACAAAAGATTGTCGGGAACTTGGAAAATTTGATTTGAGCGGTATTGCCCCAGCTCCAAGAGGTATTCCTCAGATTGAAGTTACTTTTGAAGTAGATGCAGATGGAATTCTAAAAGTGAAGGCAGAGGATAAAAGCGTCCCCAGAAAGAGAGAAGATCATCATTACTGCTGACAAAGATCGTTTATCTTCAGATGAGGTTGATAGAATGATCAAGGAGGCTGAGGAATATGCAGAGCAAGATAAGAAGGTGAAGGAAAAGATTGATGCCAGGAATAGATTGGAGACATATGTGTACAACATGAAGAGTTCAATTGGTGACAAGGACAAGCTAGCGGATAAGCTAGATTCTGATGACAAAGAAAAGATTGAGTTTGAATTGAAGGAAATCTTGGAGTGGTTGGACGATAACCAAAGTCTTTGAAGGGGAGGATTTGAAGAGAAATTCTGAAGGAGATTGAGGATGTTTGCAATCCCATAATAACCAAGGTTTATCAAAAGACTGGTGCTCATGCCTCAGAGGAAGAGGATGAAGATCACTCTGAAAGGCTGTAAATATCTTGAGACATTCAAAATTCATGGTCGCGAAGTATAATGACACAAATACTTGTAGATATGGAAATAGTAATCGAGATGTATATTAGCTTATGCTTATTATCTGGTTTTCACACCACTTGTCTTAGCTTTCAACTTTTCTAATAACTTTTAAAAATTTTGTACACTTTCTATAAAATTTATCCAAGCATGTTAGACATGCATTTACAAGATTTTGCTTGCATGAAACAAAAGAAAAGAAGAAGTGGTAATGAATGAAGGTGGAAGATGGATGTTGAAATTGTCCAAAGTAACAAAATAAACTTGTCATTAACAAGTCTTGCAACCCAATAATCTTGCAACCCAATGTCTTTACTTTCTTGACCGCAAAGAAATATATAAATTTGGAGCTTGGAAAACATCGCTTTTAATTTTCTTTTGGATGGTAAGACTTGTCAGGGCAAACATAGATGGAACTTTGGCCAATGTTGCTTACAAAAATGCATTGGCAAAAGAAAGAGATCATATAAAGGGTATAAATTGTAGTCTTGAATATTAAATTGAAAAATGCACATCTATCTTTTTAAAGGTTTGCAAATTCTTGCAAACAACCATCTCTAATCATATGACAAGCAGGAGGCGTGCCGCCGTTTGTTATATTTTGCAGAAAAAGGGCTTCTCTTTCAAGTTCCAAAAATGTCTAGATGCCAAAATTGATTTCAACAAGTCGATTCAAGTGCTTCTTGTTGGTGTTAATGATGGCAAACGTAGTTTGTGCCTAGATGCCAAGATCTGATGGCCTTCAAAATTGAAGGTGGAAGATGGACCTCGAAATTGTCCAAAGTAACAAAATAAACTTGTCACTAACAAGTCTTGCAACCCAATAGCATTGGTTGGATGTCTCTAGTTTGTTGACCGCAAGAAATATATGAATTTGAAGCTTGGAAAACATTGCTTTGATCAATTTTCTTCAACTAAGTCCCACCCGCTTACGGTTATGTTATCGGGCATACATTCTCGGGCCGCTTGCATCTTTGGATGGTAAGACTTGTCCGGGCAAACATAGATGGAACTTTGGCCAATGTTCCTTACAAAAATGCATTGGCAAAGAAACAGATCATAGAAAGGGTATAAATTGTAGTCTTGAAATATTCAATTGAAATGCACATCTTAAAGAGTAAGTACACGCTTTTAAAGGTTTGCAAATTCTTGTAAACAACCATCTATAATCATAAGACAAGCGGAGGCGTGCCATTGTTAGTTGTATTTTTTGCGAAAGGGTTTCTCATTCAAGTTCTAAAAGTGCCTAGGCGGTGGCCTTCAAAATTGATTTCAACAAGTCGATTCAAGTGCTTCTTGTTGGTGTTAATGATGGCAAACGTAGTCGATAGATACTCTATATGAATCTTTTTGTCACTATTGTTAACATCTCCACTCATCTTTATATTATTAACTCCTCGCGGTGTCATGGATCACGCCCTAAAACTTTGATCTGCCCAGATTTACTTGAAATTTTTTACGATGGCTTAGATTTACTTGAAAAAATTGGTCGGTGCTTTACTTTTCTTTCTTAAGTTTTCCACGTTTTTAAAAACACTCACGGTGCCATTGGCGAGGATATGACGGGGGTAGCAATGGAGCAGGTTGTGGAAATAGGATGCGGAAAGCCCGTTTCCAGTTTCACAAATTTGTAAAAATTAGTGAGTTACTTTAGAAAGCATCTTCACAAAGCAAGCTTCTTTATATCCTATGAAGTCTTCTTCTCTTTTTGTGGTCAGGCGTGGCTTGGTGGTTGGATTTGCTACATCTAATTTAGACAACAAAAATAACCCAAATAATCTGACATTTATGTGTTGATTCCCTTGCTCCAGAGGTCCAAATCTAGCGCTCCATCCTCCTAGATGTCTCTAGGTTTGTTCCTGTCCCCCTCACCTTGCCAATCGCATTATTTTCGATCTTCTTTATGATAACTCCAAGCATTGGCACAAAAGCTGTCATTGTTTATTATGATGTCTGCATGATTGGATTGGAATGAAGACCCACGAGTAAAGAATTATATAGTTTAGATACAGAAACATATGCTCTTATTCACATGCACATGGCAAAGAGATTTCTTTGCTTCTAATATGATGCCAAACCAAGCCAAGTTCTCTTCATTTGGGAGGATGGACCCCCTAAAAGACTGCTTTTATCGTTGCTTTTACCTCTGTTGTATATGATAAAAAATTTAATGACAAATGGAGCTTTGTTGGAATCTGCATGTTATAGCGTTTTGGCCATGGGATGCACATGACGTTGTGCCTTATTATTTATGTTTCATTATCTTCTATTCTATCTCTCTCTCTTTCTCTTAAATATAGTCAATGTGTGTGCTCCGATTATTTTGTACTTTGGTACTTTTACAATGTTGGACTAGCAAGGAAATTGCAATTTCTGAGTTTTAGTTCTCATGAAGTTCTTCTTAAAAGGCGGTTGAAGTCCATAACTATATGCTTTATAATGTCTGCATGTATTCTTTGGTTAAAGTCTTCTATATGCTTTCTAATCTTTGCATGTCTTCATTGGTTAAAGTCTATCATCAG
This sequence comes from Isoetes taiwanensis, assembly GCA_021234155.1. Classification (NCBI taxonomy): domain Eukaryota; kingdom Viridiplantae; phylum Streptophyta; class Lycopodiopsida; order Isoetales; family Isoetaceae; genus Isoetes; species Isoetes taiwanensis. Next base: position 3,425,138 of record JAJEKV010000101.1, read on the forward strand.
GTTCTTCTATTGATGAGAGAATTGGCATGTCATCATAAATTCTTTTACTTTTTTGCACGTAAATGCAGCATTGACTATGCCTTCATTGTAGCTTGCTTTTAATTTTCTCTCTTCTACTTCAGTATTGTGCAAGTGGTTCATTTAGAAGAAAAGCAAGCCTTTTTTTAAGGTGCATGCTAAGTTAGGTGAGTTTTATCATCTGCAAAACACAAACGATTCAAGAAATCTTGCAATTTATCTTTCTCACTTTTATCTTCGCATGCTCTTTCTAGGTATCCTAAATATTGCAAAGAATGTCCAGCAGAAACCACTAAGCTTGAATAATGTAAACATTTTGAATAATGTGGACAATTTGAGATTATGTAAACTTCATTAGACTTATTTGCTTACATTGATCCTTCATATGCTCTTGCTAACATAGCTAAATGAAAGAGCAAAGCTATCAATCACTTTTACTATCTAAGTATCACTTTCACTTTTACTGTCACTTTCACTCTGAGCTGTAAATATCTTGAGACATTCAAAATTCATGGTCACGAGTAATGACACAAATAGCTGTAGATATGGAAATAGTAATCTGAGATGTATATTAGCTTATGCTTATTATCTAGTTTGTTCACACCAATTTTCTTAGCTTCCAACTTTTCTAATAACTTCTAAACATTTTGCACACTTTTTATAAAAATTTATCCAGCATGTTCGACATGCATTTACAACACTTTGCTTGCATCAAACAAAAGAAAAGAAGAAGTGGTAATGAGTGAAGGTGGAAGATGGACCTCAAAATTGTCCAAAGTAACAAAATAAACTTGTCACTAACAAGTCTTGCAGCCAATAGCATTGGTTGGATGTCTCTTCTTTGCTGACTGCAAGAAATATATGAATTTGGAGCTTGGAAAACATTGCTTTGATCAATTTTCTTCATATCTGGCTATTTTATCGGGCATGCATTCTGATGCTTGCATGCTGGATGGTAAGACTTGTCCGGGCAAACATAGATGGAACTTTGGCCAATGTTCCTTACAAAAATGCATTGGCAAAGAAACAGATCATAGAAAGGGTATAAATTGTAGTGTTGAAATATTCAATTGAAATGCACATCTTAAAGAGTAAGTACACGCTTTTAAAGGTTTGCAAATTCTTGTAAACAACCATCTCTAATCATAAGACAAGCAGGAGACGTGCCATTGTTAGTTGTATTTTGCAGAAAGGGTTTCTCATTCAAGTTCCAAAAGTGCCTAGATGTCAAGTAAGATACAGTGGGCTTCAAAATTGATTTCAACAAGTCGATTCAAGTGCTTCTTGTTGGTGTTAATGATGGCAAACGTAGTCTGATAGATACTCTATATGAATCTGTTTGTCACTATTGTTAACATCTCCACTCATCTTTATATTATTAACTCCTGTGTCATGGATCACGCCCTAAAACTTTGGACGGCCCAGATTTACTTGAAATTTTTTCTGATGGCTTAGATTTACTTGAAAAAATTGGTCGGTACTTTTCTTTCTTAAGTTTTCCACGTTTTAAGGCTGCTACGGCTGCCATTGGCAGGATATGACAGGGTAGCAATGGAGCAGTTGTGGAAATAGGGTGCGGAAGGAAGCCGTTTTCCAGTTTCACAAATTTGTAAAATTCGTGAGTTACTTTAGAAAGCATCTTCACAAAGCAAGCTTCTTTATATCCTATGAAGTCTTCTTCTCTTTTGCAGTGCGTGGCTTGGTGGTTGGATTTGCTACATCTAATTTAGACAACAAAAATAACCCAAATAATCTGTCATTTATGTGTTGATTCCCTTGCTCCAGAGGTCCAAATCTAGCGCTCCATCCTCCTAGATGTCTCTAGGTTTGTTCCCCGTCCCCCCACCTTGCCACTCGTGATTATTTTCGATCTTCTTTATGATAACTCCAAGCATTGGCACAAAAGTCGTCATTGTTTATTATGATGTTCGCATGATTGGATTGGAATGAAGACCCACAGTAAAGAATTATATAGTTTAGATACGTAAACATATGCTCTTATTCACATGCACATGGCAAAGAGATTTCTTTGCTTCTAATATGATGCCAAACCAAGCCAAGTTCTCTTCATTTGGGAGGATGGACCCCTAAAAGATCGCTTTTATCGTTGCTTTTACCTCTCATTGTATATGATAAAAAATTTAATGACAAATGGAGCTTTGTTGGAATGCATGTTATAGCGTTTTGGCCATGGGATGCACATGACGTTGTGCCTTATTATTTATGTTTCATTATCTTCTATTCTCTCTCTCTCTTTCTCTTAAATATAGTCAATGTGTGTGTCTCGATTATTTTGTACTTTGGTACTTTTACAATGTTGGACTAGCAAGGAAATTGCAATTTCGAAGTTTTAGTTCTCATGAAGTTCTTCTTAAAAAGGCGGTTGAAGTCCATAACTATATGCTTTATAATGTCTGCATGTATTCTTTGGTTAAAGTCTTCTATATGCTTTCTAATCTTTGCATGTCTTCATTGGTTAAAGTCTATCATCAGGTTCTTCTATTGATGAGAGAATTGGCATGTCATCATAAATTCTTTTACTTTTTTGCACGTAAATGCAGCATTGACTATGCCTTCATTGTAGCTTGCTTTTAATTTTCTCTCTTCTACTTCAGTATTGTGCAAGTGGTTCATTTAGAAGAAAAGCAAGCCTTTTTTAAGGTGCATGCTAAGTTAGGTGAGTTTTATCATCTCGGGAAAACACAAAACGATTCAAGAAATCTTGCAATTTATCTTTCTCACTTTTATCTTCTTGATGCTCTTTCTAGGTATCCTAAATATTGCAAAGAATGTCCAGCCAGAAACCACTAAGCTTGAATAATGTAAACATTTTGAATAATGTGGACAATTTGAGATTATGTAAACTTCATTAGACTTATTTGCTTACATTGATCCTTCATATGCTCTTGCTAACATAGCTAAATGAAAGAGCAAAGCTATCAATCACTTTTACTATCTAAGTATCACTTTCACTTTTACTGTCACTTTCACTCTGAGCTGTAAATATCTTGAGACATTCAAAATTCATGGTCACGAAAGTAATGACACAAATAGCTGTAGATATGGAAATAGTAATCTGAGATGTATATTAGCTTATGCTTATTATCTAGTTTGTTCACACCAATTTTCTTAGCTTCCAACTTTTCTAATAACTTCTAAACATTTTGCACACTTTTTATAAAAATTTATCCAGCATGTTCGACATGCATTTACAACACTTTGCTTGCATCAAACAAAAGAAAAGAAGAAGTGGTAATGAGTGAAGGTGGAAGATGGACCTCAAAATTGTCCAAAGTAACAAAATAAACTTGTCACTAACAAGTCTTGCAGCCAATAGCATTGGTTGGATGTCTCTTCTTTCTTTTTACGCAAGAAATATATGAATTTGGAGCTTGGAAAACATTGCTTTGATCAATTTTCTTCATATCTGGCTATTTTATCGGGCATGCATTCTGATGCTTGCATGCTGGATGGTAAGACTTGTCCGTGCAAATATAGATGGAACTTTGGCCAATGTTGCTTACAAAAATGCATTGGTAAAGAAACAGAGCACAGAAAGGGTATAAATTGTAGTCTTGAAATATTAAATAGAAATGCACATCTTAAAGAGTAAGTACACGCTTTTATAGGTTTGCAAATTCTTGTAAACAACCATCTCTAATCATAAGACAAGCAGGAGGCGTGCCGTTGTTAGTTATATTTTGCAGACAGGGTTTCTCATTCAAGTTCCAAAAATGCCTAGATGCCAAGTAAGATACAGTGGCCTTCAAAATTGATTTCAACAAGTCGATTCAACAGCTTCTTGTTGGTGTTAATGATGGCAAACGTACTCTGTGTTACCTACATACTCTATATGAATCTGTTTGTCACTACTGTAAATATCTCCACTCATCTTATATATTATAATGTTATCTCGTGTGTCATGCCACTTGCATTATTTTCGATCTTCCTTATGATAACTCCAGGCAGTGGCACAAGCTGTCATTACTTTGCTGACTGCAAGAAATATATGAATTTGGAGCTTGAAAAACATCGCTTTCGCTGGATGGTAAGACTTGTCCGGGCAAACATAGATGGAACTTTGGCCAATGTTGCTTACAAAAATGCATTGGCAAAGAAAGAGATCATAGAAAAGGTATAAATTGTAGTCTTGAATATTAAATTGAAATGCACATTTATGCTTTTAAAGGTTTGCAAATTCTTGTAAACAACCATCTCTAATCAAGTAAGATAAAGTGGCCTTCAAAATTGAAGGTGGAAGATGGGCCTCGAAATTGTTCAAAGTAACAAAATAAACTTGTCACTAACAAGTCTTGTAACCCAATAGCATTGGTTGGATGTCTCTAGTTTGTTGACCGCAAGAAATATATGAATTTGAAGCTTGGAAAACATTGCTTTGATCAATTTTCTTCAACTAGGTCCACACTGCTTCTGGTTATGTTATCGGGCATACATTCTGCTGCTTGCATGCTGGATGGTAAGACTTGTCCGGGCAAACATAGATGGAACTTTGGCCAATGTTCCTTACAAAAATGCATTGGCAAAGAAACAGATCATAGAAAGGGTATAAATTGTAGTGTTGAAATATTCAATTGAAATGCACATCTTAAAGAGTAAGTACACGCTTTTAAAGGTTTGCAAATTCTTGTAAACAACCATCTCTAATCATAAGACAAGCAGGAGACGTGCCATTGTTAGTTGTATTTTGCAGAAAGGGTTTCTCATTCAAGTTCCAAAAGTGCCTAGATGTCAAGTAAGATACAGTGGGCTTCAAAATTGATTTCAACAAGTCGATTCAAGTGCTTTTTATTGGTGTTAATGATGGCAAACGTAGTCTGATAGATACTCTATATGAATGCAGTTTGTCACTATTGTTAACATCTCCACTCATCTTTATATTATAATGTTAACTCCTGTGTCATGGATCACGCCCTAAAACTTTGGATGGCCCAGATTTACTTGAAATTTTTTTTGATGCCTTAGATTTACTTGAAAAAGTTGGTCGGTACTTTTCTTTCTTAAGTTTTCCACGTTTAAAGTTGTTTCATACCGATTTTGGCGTGATATGACAGGGTAGCAATGGAGCAGTTGTGGAAATAGGGTGTGAAAGGAAGCCGTTTTCCAGTTTCACAAATTTGTAAAATCCGTGAGTTACTTTAGAAAGCATCTTCACAAACCAAGCTTCTTATATCCTATGAAGTCTTCTCCTCTTTTGCAGTGCGTGGCTTGGTGGTTGGATTTGCTATAGCTAATTTAGACAACGAAAATAACCCAAATAATCGGACATTTCTGTGTTGATTCCCTTGCTTCAGAGGTCCAAATCTAGCGCTCCATCCTCCTAGATGTCTCTAGGTTTGATCCTGTCCCCCTCACCTTGCCATATTATTTTTGATCTTCTTTATGACAACTCCAGGCATTGGCACAATAGCTGTCGATGTCTGCATGATTGGATTGGAATGAAGGCCCAAGAGATTTCTTTGCTTCTAATATGACGCCAAACCAAGCCTATGGCTCTTACATTTGGGAGGATGGAGCCCCTAAAAATCTGCTTTTGTCTTTGCTTTTACCTTAGTTATATATGATAATAGAGTTAATGACAAATGGAGCTCTGTTGGAATCTGCATGTTGTAGCGTTTTGGCCATGGGATGCACATCACGTTGTGCCTCACTATTTATGCTTCATTATCTTCTGTTCCATCTCTCTCTCTTTCTCTTAAATATGGTCAATGTGTGTGCTCCAATTATTTTGTACTTTGGTACTTTTACAGTGTCGGACTAGCAAGGAAATTGCAATTTCTGAGTTCCACCAAGGTATTAGTTCTGTCAGTGCTTCTTAAAAAGGCAGTTGAAGCCCATATATATGCTTTATGTCTGCATGTAGTCACTGATTAAAGTTTTTTACATGCCCAAAGGGGCCGAGCAACCTAACCTCGCTTACACTATGGCAATGGGGCCTCAACGCCTAAAAGCCTGCTGGCGGAAAAAGAGAGCTCAGTGGCTGGCCAGATGGAATGTGCAGGAGCACAGGTGCATCCAAGTGCAAACGGAGGCAGATCGATGCGATCTCCATTTGGAGGGGGAGGGTAACATTGCGATGGTATCCAATTTTTGTTGTGTGAGCATGGGCATCGTTGCATTGTTTTTTGTCAAGCTTCTAGCAAAGGGGTTGGTGTAATGTTGGAATCATGAATCTTTGTTCATAGATTTGTAATTGACTTTCTCTTTTGCTTCACTAAATGTGGATTTGGAAAAGCATCTCTAGAATCATAAAATTGATTAAGGTTTAAGATGATTACTGTCTTATGAATGTGGTGACGAGGTTAGATGCATGCATGCTAGAGATCGTCTTTTTCTTTTTTCTTTTCTCTCTTTTTTTTTTTTTTTTTTTTGGGGATGGGGGTGGATGGGGGATGATGAAGATGGGGGGATGCCTATATGTGAGAACTATTTCTTTCTCTATTGATTATTTTCTAGGAAGCCATTATTTAATTTCTAGTTCTTACTTGAATTATGCCACGTTTGGTGCTTATGGCTGGTGTAGAGGGCGCAATTGAGTGTAAAACTGCAATGAAGAATGGTGTTCATGCATTTGTAATTTAAAAGTGGCAACCTCAACTTTCAGTGAAATGTTGCTAATTAAAAAAGATGCATTAAGCACGAAGACATGATCATAATAGCCAACTAATAATTCATAATGATTTTGCATCCGTGACCTTAATCATGCAATCGTGTGGATTTGTTTCCCTTGTCCCAGTGCAACTGCTATTGTACAGGAGCTTAGAATGATAATATAAGTAACATCCTTTAGTATGTAGAGACATTCTTCGTAACAATTTTCTCAAAACTATTGCCTACACATATCCTAACCTATATCTCATGTTTACATAATATTAAGTGTGTGTCTTGAACGGACATAATTCAAACAAAGTGGACACAAAGATGCCAACGTCACAATACCCAAAACTTATTATCTTTAAATGTTTTCCAAATCATTTTAGCTTGTTGACCTTGATTTGTTGCAACTTGAAATTTCAATCCTTAAAGCAATCATTAGGAAATGCCTTGTGCATATTTACAAACTGGAACATAATATGTTGCATTACCTAGTTATGGAAAAGGATTTGGGAACTGCAAATAGGATTGCATCCATCGTCCAGTGGTCCTCAAGGATTTAGCATTAAATAAGGCAAAATGCCTAAACTTGGAAGAGTCATGGAATGTATTCCAACACGGGAACTTGCAAAATAATATGATATGGTTGAAGTAGATAACAAATATTTGCCTATTTAGAAAAAGAGCCAAAGGCATACTAGGCATTCCATCTTAATGCCCACTTCTGGCGGAATTTTTGGCTCTATTGATCAGTTTGCTAAGTAATTTATATTTTCATTTCAGGTGACAATGACAGGTTGTTTCAATGTGTTGTTGGAGAACGTGCAGATGATCCTCATAGGAGCAAAAAAGTGAATAGAAAATAGAAAAAACTGAGCAAGAAGTAAACAGGGCATGAAGAAGAATTTTGAGCTGTATAAGCAACGCTTGTTTGACACCAAATCTTATGCATCAATTTATCAAGCATGCAATCTGTATTGACATCTAAGCTATAAATTAATTTACCTCTTACCGTCAATAACATCGTCTGCTCTATCTTTGCTTGAGTTCTGCAACTACAGTTCCATATCCAGAAATCAATCCTTGTGTCATGACAAGCCATGTGAATTTCTGAGAGAAAAAAATATGTGCATGCCCTATGAGTTCAAACAAAGGAGGATTATATTATGTGCATTAGACATAGCTGACCGAAATTCAATGCCGTGGATAACTATTCTTTGTTTAAAATACCAAAATTTGGAACACAGACAGCCAATAGAACAAACATGTAATGGCCCTAACAATCCTTCCGTGCAGATCTAGAATACATAACTGAATCATCTAACCAGAGCTCTGCTACCTAGGCAACATGCCTCATGTCTCTATCACTCTAGCCTCCAGAATAATTCAGTCAACTGCTGCAGTGCAAGCTGATTCACTTTTTGCAAGCTTGTGGAGTCACGAAAACTTCCATTTCCATTTAAACCAATGCAGACCCAGCATATGCTAGTATAATCTAGAGCAAACTAAACTACAAACATATAAATCCTTACCTTTTGAAATAATAAAAGCCCAACGACATCAACCGCTTCAATCATTTGAAGCTTCCATTTGGCATTAGCATTCAATTTCTAAGAACATCGGAGTCTGTTGCTATCTAAGAGACTATTTATTTTAAAGAAAATACCTGCAACAAAATTCCGTCCAAGCTTGTTACATCTCTATATAATTCGCAAAACTCTATACAAGAACCGATGTAAACTACAACTAAGCACATGAAGTAGCTTAGCTTGGTAGCCATTGCAAGCTGGTATAACACAACCATGCCAAAACAAACTCAAGGCTTTCAAATAATCCTCAATTATATTGCAATATCTGCTGGAGGAAAACACATAGAGAGGAATTTGAAGAGGAATTTGCAGTTAGTAGGAAAACAACCTAAATCTTTGGGGCATGATGTAACGTTGTGCAGATTAAGATAGAAAAGTGTTGGCCCAAGTTCCATGACGTGAGCATGATAGCATGGATTTTCACCTTTCTTGCATCATGTTCGTTATCTCCTTCACAGTCCTGGTTTTCATATCTGCAAATTAAAATGGCAAAGCATTGGCCAAGTTCCAGGATGTCAGCTTAAAGGCATGATAGTATGGATTTTCATCTTTCTTTGCATCATGTTCGTTGGCTAGTTCACAGTCCTGCTTTTTATATCCGAGCAGTAAAGTGAATATGAGTGTGTCCTAATTTTTGCTTCCTTCTAGTCATAGATAATAGTGAACTGCCTTTGTGTGCCAATAACACTATGAACATAGTCTGCAAATGCCTTTAATACCATTGAAACCTCTGTGAGATGAAGCTGAAAGGCCTTTATAGCTCAAGCTCTCTTTGTCCATTCAAAAAAAAACCTCCATGCTACGAGAGTTTGCAATGGGTGCCTCCAGGTTTGACAGTGGTGGAATTGCATGGCCATAGCTCCAGTGGGCTCTTGAGAACAAAGTCTCAAGGTAATAGGATGTTAAGTGAAAATATTACCCTTAAAAGGGCAAGATGAGAAGTGGCCATAGTATGAACAAAATTTATTGCCTACATGCATAGGCATTCTTCAACAAATAAAAGGTCGTCAACCCATGGAAATTCATTGCCCCTGCATGCAAAGCCACTCTCACGAATAAAGGTTTTCCGATCATACCTTCACTGTATATCATGTTATTATTCACCCAATTGCTGTAAGTAATACATAAGTCTAATGTTAGTCACTGCTGCAGCACCAGCAACAATTAAACTCCATAGGATGATCTTCAAACCTCCTTATTCTAATGATGTTGGAGACGTCTGTAAATTTCTTCTGTTGCTAAATAAACTGCAATGACATGTGCAGAATGAATATGGATTTGCTGCAATGGGATTAGCATCTGGATTTACGATTAGCATTTGAATGTCATGATTGCTGCTTGAACATGGCAGAGAGATGCCTTTTTCTAGATCCTCCATTCTCACATTTGAGAATAACCAAGAATGACCTTGACTGAGAAAGGTCTCTTCAAAAAGCTCACATCCTTGCATTCTACAAAATTTTCAAGCTCAGAGAAAAACCAATAAATTGAAGTACTGCCTTTGCACCCTTGGTACTAATAAAGCCTTAACAGACCATAATTATCCAGTTCAAATAGTCTAAGGTAGCTTAAGGAACCCTGGGATCATCATATTCTCTTCTGAATACTATTTATCTAGCAATGAGCAGGACTTGCAATTGAAGCAAGCCATGAATTGAAAAGTGGAGTTATTGATGGCTTTTCTTCTTACAAGATCATTGATAACTACGGTCTAGCCAAAAAACACATGCATGGCCACGGGAGGAAATGAGCCCGCAATAACTAGTCACAATAATTAGCAAATCATTCAATTTCCCTAAACACAACTGCAAACCATCACCTTAAATAACATGAGATAAGCTCCAAAATATGCAAGTCCTGGCAGCACGCCTCCTTCGATTCCTAGGGCCTGCAAAAACCACAAGGATCACGGGCCTGCATAAAAAAGAAAGTGCGGATGTGAACATTCCAAGAGTATTACCCTGGATGGAACTCTAAAGATTATTTCAAGCAAAATCACATTGCACAAATTAGTAAAGTGATCACTTTAAATAACATGCAGGCAAGCTCTAGAATATGCACAGCTTAGCAGCATTTCCCCGTTAGAACGTGTATCGTCAAACAGTTGAAATACTAGATTAAATATGCTAGCTTAGGGGCATCTCAATTTGATGCAAAACCCTGGATACCTTACAAAGGATGGTTTCTTCGCCCATATAGTAATGCACAGCATATGCAACCAATTTTAATAACATGCTGTCAATCCTCCACATGCTGCTATTACATGCAACAAAACGAATTTAAGGGGCATATAGTATTTGCAAAGATAAAATCACCATACTCTTCCATTTCGTGCCAAGATCGGCCAGCAAAGAATTAGGTTCAATAACAACTCATCAAGAAGAAAAAAATAATGCTTGCCTTTTTTTTCCCTTTTCCCTTTTGCGTTTCTTTTCATTTCCTTTGCCCTTTTCCTTGCTTGTTTAAAAGAAGCAGAGTGGTGAGAAGCAGAAGCAGAAGAGAGTGTTGAGAGAAGCAGAGGCAGTAGAGAATGTCGAGGGAAGTAGCTCATGTTAGCAGATTAGGTCTATGCTTGGTTTTTCTTACAATTTGGGTTGTATCTGTAGCAGCAGGCGCAGAAGAAGCTCCCAAATTAGATACAGTAATTGGTATTGATCTGGGAACAACATATTCTTGTGTGGGTGTTTATAACAAAGATGGGCATGTAGAAATCATAGCCAATGACCAGGGAAATCGAATCACACCATCATGGGTAGCCTTCACAGATTCTGAAAGGCTTATTGAGAGGCAGCCAAGAACCAAGCTGCTTCTAACCCCGAAAGGACAATTTTGACCCTAAACGTTTGATTGGAAGGAAGTTTGACGACAAAGAAGTCCAAAATGATATGAAACTATTGCCCTACAAGATCATCAACAAAGATGGGAAACCTTATATACAAGTTAAGATCAAGGATGGCGGTTAAGCTTTTCAGCCCGTGAGGAGATTAGCGCTTTATGATTTTGATAAAATGAAGGAAACTGCCGAGGCATTCTTAGGAAAGGTCAGAAAAAATGCCGCTATTATCGCCCCCGCCTTATTTCAATGATGCGAGACAGGCCACAAAAGATGCCGGGTATCATTGCCGGACTTAACGTGGCTCAGATTACGAATGAGCCAACCCGCTAAAGATTGGCTTATGGACTTAATGAGAAGGGAAACGAAGAACATACTTGTGTTTGACCTTGGTGGTGGTACCTTTGATGTCAAGATCTTAACAATTGATAATGGAGTATTTGAAGTTTTAGCCACAAGTGGTGATACTCATCTTGGAGGAGAGGATTTTGACCCATGTAATTATGGAGCACTTCATTAAACTCATCAAGAAGAAGTACAACAAGGACATTAGCAAGGATAGCGTGGCTATTGGGAAACTCTAAAGGCGAGGCGTGAGAGGCAAAGAGGGCACTTCCAAGAACCAAAGCACCAAGTTAGAATTGAGGTTGAGAGTCTTTTGATGGTGTTGATTTCTCCAACCACTTACCGAGCAAGGTTTGAGGAGCTTAACAATGACTTGTTCAAGAAGACATTGGGCCCCGTAGGGAAGGCCATGAATGATGCCGGGCCTTAAGAAGTCGCAGATTGATGAAATGGATTTGTTGGAGGAAGTACTGTATCCCAAAGATACAAAGAATTGTTGAAGGACTACTTTGAGGGCAAGGAGCCTAGCAAGGGAGTCAATCCCCGATGAGGTCAGAGCCTATGGTGGTGCGCCAGTTCAAGGAGGCATTCTAAGTGGGGAAGGCGGCGAAGAGACTAAAGATGCACTCATCCTTGATGCCACTCCTTTGACCCTTGGCATTGAAACTGTTGGTGGAGTGATGACAAAGCTCATTCCCAGGGGTACTACGATTCCAACTAAAAAATCCCAAGTGTTTAGCACCTATCAGGATAAGCAAACAACCGTGTGTGTTCAGGTCTTTGAAGGAGAAAGAAGCTTGACAAAAGATTGTGGGGAACTTGAAAATTTGATTTGAGCGGTATTGCCTCACTCCAAGAGGTATTCCTCGATTGAAGTTACTTTTGAAGTAGATGCGGATGGAATTCTAAAAAGTGAAGGCAGAGGATAAGGCGTCCGGTAAGGCGAGAAGATCATCATTACTGCTGACAAAGATCGTTTATCTTCAGATGAGGTTGATAGAATGATCAAGGAGGCTGAGGAATATGCAGAGCAAGATAAGAAGGTGAAGGAAAAGATTGATGCCAGGAATAGATTGGAGACATATGTGTACAACATGAAGAGTTCAATTGGTGACAAGGACAAGCTAGCGGATAAGCTAGATTCTGATGACAAAGAAAAGATTGAAGCTGAATTGAAGGAAATCTTGGAGTGGTTGGACGATAACCAAAGTGCTGAAGGGGAGGATTTCGAAGAGAAACTGAAGGAGATTGAGGATGTTTGCAATCCCATAATAACCAAGGTTTATCAAAAGACTGGTGCTCATGTCTCAGAGGAAGAGGATGAAGATCACTCTGAGCTGTAAATATCTTGAGACATTCAAAATTCATGGTCACGACAAATGTAACAAATACTTGTAGATATGGAAATAGCAATATGAGATGTATATTAGCTTATGCTTATTATCTGGTTTTCACACCACTTGTCTTAGCTTTCAACTTTTCTAATAACTTTTAAAATTTTGCACACTTTCTCTACAATTTAGACATGCATTTACAAGACTTTGCTTGCATGAAACAAAAAGAAAAGAAGAAGTGGTAATGAATGAAGGTGGAAGATGGATGTTGAAATTGTCCAAAGTAACAAAATAAACTTGTCACTAACAAGTCTTGCAACCCAATGTCTTTCTTTGCAACCAAGAAATAATGAATTTGGAGCTTGGAAAACATCGCTTTGATCAATTTTCTTCAAATAGATCCACACTATTTGGGTTACTTTTGGCAAACGATGCTTTCATGCTGGATGGTAAGACTTGTCCGGGCAAACATAGATGGAACTTTGGCCAATGTTGCTTACAAAAATGCATTGGCAAAGAAAGAGATCATAGAAAGGGTATAAATTGTAGTCTTGAATATTAAATTGAAATGCACATCTACGCTTTTAAAGGTTTGCAAATTCTTGTAAACAACCATCTCTAATCATAAGACAAGAAGGAGGCGTTTGTTATATTAAAAGGGTTGTTCAAGTTCCAAAATATGTTTTGCAAAAGTGTTTCTCATTCAAGTTTCAAAATGCCTAAGATGCCAAGTAAGATACAATGGCCTTCAAAATTGAAGGTGGAAGATGGACCTCGAAATTGTCCAAAGTAACAAAATAAACTTGTCACTAACAAGACTTGCAACCCAATAGCATTGGTTGGATGTCTCTAGTTTGTTGACCGCAAGAAATATATGAATTTGAAGCTTGGAAAACATTGCTTTATCAATTTTCTTCAATTAGGTCCACACTGCTTCTGGTTATGTTATCGGGCATGCATTCTGATGCTTGCATGCTGGATGGTAAGACTTTTCTGGGCAAACATAGATGGAACTTTGGCCAATGTTCCTTACAAAAATGCATTGACAAAGAAACAGATCATAGAAGCATAGAAAGGGTATAAATTGTAGTCTTGAAATATTCAATTGAAATGCACATCTTCAAAAGTAAGTACACGCTTTTAAAGGTTTGCAAATTCTTGTAAACAACCATCTCTAATCATAAGACAAGCAGGAGACGTGCCATTGTTAGTTGTATTTTGCAGAAAGGGCTTCTTATTCAAGTTCCAAAAGTGCCTAGATGTCAAGTAAGATACAGTGGCCTTCAAAATTGATTTCAACAAGTCGATTCAAGTGCTTCTTGTTGGTGTTAATGATGGCAAACGTAGTCTGATAGATACTCTATATGAATCTGTTTGTCACTATTGTTAACATCTCCACTCATCTTTATATTATAATGTTAACTCATGTGTCATGGATCACGCCCTAAAACTTTGGACGGCCCAGATTTACTTGAAATTTTTTTGATGCCTTAGATTTACTTGAAAAAGTTGGTCGATACTTTTCTTTCTTAAGTTTTCCACGTTTTAAGGCTTCTACAGCCGCCATTGGCAGGATATGACAGGATAGCAATGGAGAAGTTGTGGAAATAGGGTGCGGAAGGAAGCTGTTTTCCAGTTTCACAAATTTGTAAAGTTCGTGAGTTACTTTAGAAAGCATCTTCACAAAGCAAGCTTCTTTATATCCTATGAAGTTTTCTTCTCTTTTGCAATGCGTGGCTTGGTGGTTGGATTTGCTACATCTAATTTAGACAACAAAAATAACCCAAATAATCATCATTTCGTGTTGATTGATTCCTTGCTCCGAGGTCCAAATCTAGCGCTCCATCCTCCTAGATGTCTCTAGGTTTGATCATGTCTCCCCACCTTGCCATTTTGCATTATTTTCGATCTTCTTTATGATAACTACGGGCATTGGCACAAAAGCTGTCATTGTTTATTATGATGTCTGCATGATTGGGTTGGAATGAAGACCCACGAGTAAAGAATTATATAATTTAGATACAGAAACATGTGCTCTTATTCACATGCACATGGCAAAGAGATTTCTTTTGCTTCTAATATGATGCCAAACCAAGCCTAGTTCTCTTCATTTGGGAGGATGGAGCCCTAAAAAACCGCTTTTATCGTTTTTTTACCTCCGTTGTATATGATAACAGATTTAATGACAAATGGAGTTCTGTTGGAATCTGCATGTTATAGCGCTCTGGCCATGGGATGCACATGATGTTGTGCTTTATTATTTATGTTTCATTATCTTCTATTCTATCTCTCTTTCTTTCTCTTAAATATAGTCAATGTGTGCGCTCCGATTATTTTGTACTTTGGCACTTTTACAATGTTGGACTAGCAAGGAAATTGCAATTTCTGAGTTCCTCCAAGGTATTAGTTCGCGAATGCTTCTTAAAAAGGCAGTAGAAGCCCATAACTATATGCTTTATAATGTCTGCATGTATTCATTGGTTAAAGTCTTCTATATGCTTTCTAATCTTTCCATGCCTTCATTGGTTAAAGTCTACCATCAGGTTCTTCTATTGATGAAATCTGTAACGGACCTAGGATTTTGAGGTAAATTGTGGATTATTTTATTTAAAAGATGCAAAGGAATATTAATCAAAATATCACGCATGCAGAGAAATACGTCGTATATGTAGAGATTATACGGACAAAATACTGTGGTTAAAAATAAATATAAGTACAGAGAAAAGCATTGGGAAAAAGATTGATTGCAGAGGGATTCTTTGAAGGAGCGAATCGCGGCAAGTGAGCTCGGGAGCGTGTTGGAGCTTGAGAAAAAGCAACAAAGCGGGATTCCGTGGGGATCAAGCCTTACACACGGGTTTTCTAACAGAAAGTAAAATTGTGCATCTTGAATTGTGTTGATGCAAAAGTAGGATTGTTATGAAACTTAGTATTGATTTAGAATTAAACTAAAAGTGCATGAATATGGAAAAAGCTTGCATGATTGAATTTGGAAGTATTTTATGATGGCATATTGACATTTGCAAAAAGTATCACGGATCTAAGTGAGACAGCATCTAGATCATGCCGTAAGTAATGGAATAGCTCATATTAGAACATGAGGGATGGATTAAGGTAAAGGGATGGCTGGAATCGCTTAAACCGTGTTAAAATTGTAAAGTTCCCCGCATGCCGCCGTTTATATAATGGGATCCTGGTACGGTGATGATCCGAAGCATGAAATGTGATGAGAAATGGGTCGATTTGGGCCTTAGGGAGGCCGAAATGGAAAAGGAATGAGGAATCGGAAGATCAAAGCAAGATTCATCAGAATCCCATGATTTTGGTGCTCAAGAATTGATAGGAATCGCCGGATTTGGCGAATCGCCGAAATGGCCGAAAAACCCCTTTGCAAACCAAAATCGGAGGAGCTAGGGAGTTTTGGCATGGAATCGATGGCCGGAGGCCAAACCGACAAAGAAGAAGGTCGAGGTCGGGTCTAAATAGCGTAGTTAGGGTTAGGTTATGAAGTAAAAAATGTTAACGATTTAGTTAATAGTTAGTAAGGAAGTAATAATAAAAGTTTGAGGTTAAAGTTAAGGCTCTATCTTAAAATATCAAGGTTGAGTTGTTGGGTTGAATATATTTAAGTGGAGGCCCTTGTTAAATGGGTTTATACTAATGGTCATAACGACATGAGAAGACTAACAAGTTATCTAGTTATATATATTAAAAAAGAAAACCTTTAGAAATTAGCTAAGTAACATTATGTAAAAAAAAAAACAAGCATATGTATTGTGTATAGAGGAAATTGGTAAAAGGAACCATAACGATATCTAAATGCTATAGAATAATATTATTAAAGTCTCTAGTAACCTTATTGTTAGTGAATCTATGAAAGATATAGACGTTTATTTTTAATTTAATGGTGATGGTTGCATTTTGCATTATTAAGGTTATGGTTAGACATTTCATGTGTGAATTATGGAATTATTTGATGTTGAGTATGTTAAGGCATGGGCATGATGGTGAATTGTATGTAATTGTAT
Organism: Isoetes taiwanensis; assembly: GCA_021234155.1. Taxonomy (NCBI): domain Eukaryota; kingdom Viridiplantae; phylum Streptophyta; class Lycopodiopsida; order Isoetales; family Isoetaceae; genus Isoetes; species Isoetes taiwanensis. The sequence goes on from JAJEKV010000101.1 coordinate 3,441,897, forward strand.
ATGGTGAAATTCTTTGATATAGACCTCTGGGGGGAGAGTCTAGGTGCGATGGTCTAGACTCCGCTTGCACAAAGTGCTATGTAAATGGTATTTTGAACATCGGGCGTTTGGTACCGTGAAGGTACAAGCGTCATGCACAAGAAGTGGTCCTCCAATCTTTTTGGTGGAAGGGTGTGTACACACGTGGTTACCCCCTCTATGTCACCGGGCCCGATCGGCCGAAAGTTGACCTTGCTCGGACCCGCAGGAATATTGGTTGCTATGTTGATGCTATGGTTGCTTGGCTAGTGTATATGTGGTATTTAATGCCGGAATCAAGTTGCAATGGTTGTGCTTAGCATAATTATGCATTGTATTTATGTTGGTTGGACTAGTAACTTGGATTGCGGTGGGCGCAGGTTACGGTAAAGGCTAAGTTATTGTTTATGTTGATGCTTGTGGTAATTGATGCTTGATATATTCTAAATTCCCGATCCCCACTTAGTCCGTGGTGACTAACCCCCGTGGTTAAATGGTGTGGGCAGAGGTGCGAGATCAGGAGAGTAGCCAAAGGCTGCAGAAAGGGAGAGAGGAGTGTGTGAATTGCTAGATAATACATTTGATTAATATAACTATTATTATTATGGATCGATTTAAACTATAATTATTTGTAAACTTGGTTGTTGTGTGGGATTTTGCCGAGAGCAATGGCAAGTATAATATTTTTGGGACCTTAGAGCACCTAATAAAGATTAAATTCTTTACCTAAGTATGCATGTATTAATTTCTTGAGTCTAAGAGCTAAAGTAGATCCAATCCGGTAGAGATCGATGGGATCTCGATTCATCGAGAGGTTAACCGGCCGCCCGCCACAGGTTGGTATCGAGCAAAGTTTACGGTTAGTGGATTATGAGATGTGTGATTATTGATGATATTTGCTATGGTTCCGTGATTCTTGTAGAGATGAGTTCCCCGGGAGGATCCAGGAGGAGCTGGGCCGGACTGGTGGAGCTCCTGATGTAGCCAATATCTTGCAAGGCTATTCGGCCAAATGTTGCGTAAAACAGTGCGTCATAACAAAAAAGACAACAAGGACAAGGCGTTAGAGAAGGTTTGAAGGACACTAAGAGGGAAGTATTCTTGGAGAGAATGTTACAGGGGGATGATGCGGGACTCGTGGCCGTGGAGTTGAGTTTTACTTTAAACTCATTAATGCTTTGAAGATGTTAAAAGTCGTATTGGCTCAAGCAATGTTGGGTGGATTTGCTAGAGTATGGTGGGAGAATTATTGCGGGATATAAATAAGGCTGCAGGCGGGGAGGCAACTTGGCAAGAGTTTAAGACCGCTTTTGAAGGACATTTTATGCCTCCCGGGTACAAAGTTGACAAGATGAATGAGTTCTTGGACTTGACACAAAAGGGACGGGTATTGAATATAACGAAGTTTAGAAGGTTGCGGTATCATTGTCCTTTTGAGGATAAGGAGAAGCTTTGTGCTCGATTTGTGAAGGGTTTGCGGGTTGATATTAAGAGCACAATGTCGGGTGTGTCTTATAAAGATTTGGAGGAGGTATTGAGAATTGCTAAGAATCGTGAATCGACCTAGCCGAGAAAGCAACCTTGGAGAATGCTAAGAAGAGACAAGTTCCTTCCACATGGCGACCGGTGGATCTGGCGAAAGGAAGGTAGATTCTCTAGTAGGGGTGGCATATCGCCAAGCAGTCGTTAGTATGCGGGGAGGGTAGTCAAAATCGAGGATCTCGCCTATGTATGCACCTTTGAATGATGAGACTAGGGAAAAGTGTCTTAATGAGAATCGATGCTTTAGGTGCGGAGAAGTTGGTCATTATGGGACGAGATTGTCAGAAAGGTGGATGGATAGTACGCCCTCGTCTGCATCTTCTCAACGTGGAGGGCAAACAAACCCAGTGGTCGGGTTGAATTCTAGTGATACTTATGGGGCCAAGGCAGGAGAAATGGAGGCCGGAAATAACCGTGGTGGTCGTGGAGGTTTTGGGACAATAATAGGGGTGGCAGAGGACAAGCTAGAGGAGACAACGGGATTATAGCACAAGCTAACCCCGTTGAAGTTGAAGTTAGGGCTGCTTTCGAATCATGGACCCTCCTGTTGAAAGAATGTGCATGTATCTTTCGCAAAGTGGACCAGGCCCGTGTAGATAATCAATTTGTGGTTATCGAGTTCCGTATTATTCATGGAGTCCCTATTCTCTTTCTTATTGATTGTGGTAGTACACATTGTTTTATTTCCCAAGGCTGGCAAAGAAACTAGATTTGAATATGATTAGTGGGACCCTAGATATGTGGAGTTGGTGATGGTAAAATTAAGACTTCTTATGCTAAGGTAGACAATCTTAAATTCCAAGTAGGAGATCTTGAGTCCCATACTAGTTTTGAAGTATTGAGCCTAGGGAAGTATGATGCTATTCTAGGAATGTCATGGTTAAGGCCATATAAAGCTTGCATTGATTGCGGAGAGCAAACAGTTACATGCCAAAGTCCTAATGGAGATAAGCATGTGTTGGAAGGATTGCCTTCGTCATTAGTGGTTACACCTTTGTCCCGGAAAAGTTTTAAGAAACAGATTAAGAATGGTTGCATAAGAATGGGATGTGCATTTTTGGTGCTGGCTGAGTTAGGGGAACAACCTATTGCCCCCGAGATCCAGAAAGTATTGGATGAGTTCTCACGATGTGTTTCCTAAAGAATTAACGTAATTGCCTTCACATAGAATGGTAGATCATGAGATAGAACTTGTTCTCTCGGGCTGAACCCACATCAAGGCCACCATATAGATTTCATGCATTAGAGATGGCGAATTGAAGAAACGGTTGGCGGAATTATTGGAACAAGGTTTTATCTGGCCGAGTGTTTCTCCATTTAGTCGCCGTTTTTTGTTTGTAAAAAGAAAGACGGGACTTTAAGATTATGTATTGACTATCACATGCTTAACCAGACATGATGAAGAATAGATATGCATTGCCTAGGGTTGATGAGTTATTTGATCGGGTTGGGACAAGCTAAGTACTTCACAAAAATTGATCTACGATCTGGATATCATCAGATCCGGATCAAGGATACAGATATTTACAAGACTGCCTTTAGGACACGCTACGGACATTACGAGTTTGTTGTAATGCCCTTTGGGTTGACAAATGCTCCTGCCACTTTTATGCGCCTAATGAACGAGATATTCCGATCTTTCCTGGATAAGTTTATATTGGTTTTCTTTGATGATATTTTGGTATATTCGGGACATTAGAGGAGCATGTGGAACATGTAAAAGCGGACATTAGCTATTTCAAGCGACGAGAAAAGTTGTATGGTAAGTTATCTAAGTGTTCCTTTTGCACAAACTAGATTGGTATATCTTGGGCATGTAATTTCAGAAAAGGGATTAGAGCCAGATCCTTCTAAGATTGAGGCAGTTAGAGATTGGCCCACACCAAAGACGGTGAAGGAGGTAAGATCATTTTTGGGATTAGCGGGGTATTATCGCAAATTTGTTCCTAAATTCGCAAAGATTGCTGCTCCTTTGACTTCTTTGTTGGGTAAGAAGAATGATTTGCATTGGACTGATAATTGTCAGGAAAGTTTCCAAAAGTTAAAGGATGTTTTGATTAGTGCACCAGTTTTAAGGATTCGGACATGAATATACCCTTCCATGTAGTCACCGATGCTTCGAGAAAGTCAGTAGGAGGAGTCTTTTTGCGTAGGATGGCCGAGTTTGTGCTTATATATCTCGTAAATTGTCTCTCTTTGAACAAAATTACCCGATTGCATGATTTGGAAATGTTGGCCATTATCCATGCCTTAAGGGTATGGAGACATTATTTATTGGGTCGTCGTTTCTTTTTGAAGACTGACCATCAAAATTTGAAGTATTTTGCAAAACAGCCATATTTGAATAATAGGCAAAGGAGGTGGATGCAATTAAGAGAAGAGTATGATTTTGAAATTGAATATCAACCGGCAAAGAAAAATGTGATTCGATGCTTTGTCTCAAGGTCATTTTTAACCTCTATTAGTGTGTTACAAGGGCAATGGGATGCGATATTCTTAATAAGCTAAGGAATGATCCATATTTTGCACTGTGTTGGAGAACCCTCAAGATTTTCCGAGGTATGCATTGTCCAAAGGGGTTTTATATTATAATGGCCGTATGTGTATTCCTAATGATCATGAGTTGAGATTGAGGTTGCTATATGAAGCACATGATAGTCCGTTGGCGGGCCACCCAGGGGTACATAAAACTTTGAGGAAGATGCCGAGAATTTCTTTTGGCCCGATGTAAGAAGATGGTTAAGGAGCACGTGGCTAGGTGTTTATCTTGTCCAGGAAGGTAAAAGCATCAAGGTTTAGGGAGCTCGGAGAATTACAACCTTTAGTAATTCCATCTTCCAAGTGGGAGTGTATTTCCATGGACTTCATTGTTGAGCTTCCCAGGACACGCCAAAGTTATGATGCAATTTATGTTGTGGTTGATCGACTAACTGTTGAGGCCCATTTTATGCCTACGAAGACATCGCGCTACGGCAATGGATATTGCTAAGTTATTTGTTAAGGAGATTTTCAGGTTGCATGGGATGCCGGCCACTATTTCATCAGATCGGGATACAAAATTTATGAGCCAATTTTGGCAAGGGTTGTTTCAAAATATTGGCACTAAGTTATATGCCAGTACATCTTATCGTCCTCAAGCAGATGGCCAAGTTGAGCGAGTTAATCAAATCTTGGAGGATATGCTCAGGATGTATGTGCCTAGTCAACCAAAGGTATGGGATTCATATTTGTATTTGGCTGAGTTTGCATACAATAACACTTATCAAGATTCCATTAAAATGAGTCCTTTTGAGGCAATGTATGGTAAGGAGTGTCGTTGTCCTCTTAATTGGAGAGATCCTCAATGCAATGTTGAAGCAGCTAATGAAGTAGCGGAGGACATGGAAGCTCAGCTAAGGAGACTTCGACAAAATTTGGCAGTGGCACAAAATAGACAGAAGCAGTATGCCAATAAAAGACGTAGACCACTTGAATTTCAAAAAGGGGATTATGTGTTCTTGAGGATTAATCCCAAGCAGAGCTCACTGGCATTTAAAAGTGCAGGTAAATGGGCTCCTAGGTATGCGGGTCCATATGAAATTTTGGAACGTATTGGCAAAGTGGCTTATAGGTTGGAGTTGCCCTCGCACTTGAAAGTACATAATGTCTTTCATGTGAGTAACTTGAGGAAGTATGTTTTTGATCCTTCCCATATGTTGGGGGACGATGATTTGGTAAGCAGAGAGAACTTCCTGTACCCCCGACCAGAACGTATTCTGCGAGAGGAAACCCGTCGCTTAAGGAGGCGAACAATACGTAGATTTTTGGTTCAATGGGCGGGTTGTCCTGAGGAAGATGCCACATGGGAAGATGCCAATTGGATTCTTTGTGTTTTGCGACGAGAAAAGTTGTATGGTAAGTTATCTAAGTGTTCCTTTGCACAAACTAGATTGGTATATCTTGGGCATGTAATTTCAGAAAAGGGATTAGAGCCAGATCCTTCTAAGATTGAGGCAGTTAGAGATTGGCCCACACCAAAGACGGTGAAGGAGGTAAGATCATTTTTGGGATTAGCGGGGTATTATCGCAAATTTGTTCCTAAATTCGCAAAGATTGCTGCTCCTTTGACTTCTTTGTTGGGTAAGAAGAATGATTTGCATTGGACTGATAATTGTCAGGAAAGTTTCCAAAAGTTAAAGGATGTTTTGATTAGTGCACCAGTTTTAAGGATTCCAGACATGAATATACCCTTCCATGTAGTCACTGATGCTTCTGAGAAAGCTGTAGGAGGAGTTTGTGCTTATATATCTCGTAAATTGTCTCCTGCTGAACAAAATTACCCAGTGCATGATTTGGAAATGTTGGCCATTATCCATGCCTTAAGGGTATGGAGACATTATTTATTGGGTCGTTTCTTTTGAAGACCGACCATCAAAATTTGAAGTATTTTTGCAAAACAGCCATATTTGAATAATAGGCAAAGGAGGTGGATGCAATTAAGAGAAGAGTATGATTTTGAAATTGAATATCAACCGGCAAAGAAAATGTGATTGTCGATGCTTTGTCTCGAAGGTCATTTTTAACCTCTATTAGTGTGTTACAAGGGCAATGGGATGCGAGATATTCTTAATAAACTAAGGGGTGATCCATATTTTGCACTTGTGTTGGAGAACCCTCAAGATTTTCCGAGGTATGCATTGTCCAAAGGAGTTTTATATTATAATGGCCGTATGTGCATTCCTAATGATCATGAGTTGAGATTGAGGTTGCTATATGAAGCACATGATAGTCCGTTGGCGGGCCACCCTGTGGGTACATAAAACTTTGAGGAAGATGAGAATTTCTTTTGGCCCGGACGTAAGAAGATGGTTAAGGAGCACGTGGCTAGGTGTTTATCTTGTCGAAGGTAAAAGCATCAAGGTTTAGGGAGCACGGAGAATTACAACCTTTAGTAATTCCATCTTCCAAGTGGGAGTGTATTTCCATGGACTTCATTGTTGAGCTTCCCGGACACGTTCAGGGTTATGATGCAATTTATGTTGTGGTTGATCGACTAACTAAGCAGGCCCATTTTATGCCCTACGAAGACTCGCTACGGCAATGGATATTGCTAAGTTATTTGTTAAGGAGATTTTCAGGTTGCATGGGATGCCGCCACACTATTTCATCGGATCGAGATACAAAATTTATGAGCCAATTTTGGCAAGGGTTGTTTCAAAATATTGGCACTAAGTTATATGCCAGTACATCTTATCGTCCTCAAGCAGATGGCCAAGTTGAGCGAGTTAATCAAATCTTGGAGGATATGCTCAGGATGTATGTGCCTAGTCAACCAAAGGTATGGGATTCATATTTGTATTTGGCTGAGTTTGCATACCATAACACTTATCAAGATTCCATTAAAATGAGTCCTTTTGAGGCAATGTATGGTAAGGAGTGTCGTTGTCCTCTTAATTGGAGAGATCCTCAATGCAATGTTGAAGCAGCTAATGAAGTAGCGGAGGACATGGAAGCTCAGCTAAGGAGACTTCGACAAAATTTGGCAGTGGCACAAAATAGACAGAAGCAGTATGCCAATAAAAGACGTAGACCACTTGAATTTCAAAAAGGGGATTATGTGTTCTTGAGGATTAATCCCAAGCAGAGCTCACTGGCATTTAAAAGTGCAGGTAAATGGGCTCCTAGGTATGCGGGTCCATATGAAATTTTGGAACGTATTGGCAAAGTGGCTTATAGGTTGGAGTTGCCCTCGCACTTGAAAGTACATAATGTCTTTCATGTGAGTAACTTGAGGAAGTATGTTTTTGATCCTTCCCATATGTTGGGGGACGATGATTTGGTAAGCAGAGAGAACTTCCTGTACCCCCGACCAGAACGTATTCTGCGAGAGGAAACCCGTCGCTTAAGGAGGCGAACAATACGTAGATTTTTTGTTCAATGGGCGGGTTGTCCTGAGGAAGATGCCACATGGGAAGATGCCAATTGGATTCTTCGTGAGTTTCCCGAGATGCGCCCATGAGGACATGGGTTGAATTTTTGGAGGAGAGACTGTAACGGACCTAGGATTTTGAGGTAAATTGTGGATTATTTTATTTAAAAGATGCAAAGGAATATTAATCAAAATATCACGCATGCAGAGAAATACGTCGTATATGTAGAGATTATACGGACAAAATATTGTGGTTAAAAATAAATATAAGTACAGAGAAAAGCATTGGGAAAAGATTGATTGCAGAGGGATTGCTGAAGGAGCGAATCGCGTGCAGAGCTCTGGGAGCGTGTTGGAGCGCAGAAAAAGCAACAAGCGGGATTCCAGGTGGGGATCAAGCCTTACACCTGGGGTTTTCTAGCGTAGCAAAATTGTGCATGCTGAATTGTGTTGATGCAGTAGGATTGTTATGAAACTTAGTATTGATTTAGAATTAAACTAAAAGTGCATGAATATGGAAAAAGCTTGCATGATTGAATTTGGAAGTATTTTATGATGGCATATTGACAGTTGCAAAAAGTATCACGGATCTAAGTGAGACAGGCATCTAGATCATGCCGAGAAATAATGGAATAGCTCATATTAGAACATGAGGGATGGATTAAAGTAAAGGGATGGCTGGAATCGCTTAAAACCGTGGTTAAAATTGTAAAGTTCCCCGGCATGCCGCCGTTTATATAACAGGATCCCAGTATCGGTGATGATCGGAAGCATGAAATGTGATGAGAAATGGGTCGATTTGGGCCTTAGGGAGGCCGAAATGGAAAAGGAATGAGGAATCGGGGAAGATCAAAGCAAAATTCATTTGTAAATCCCATGATTTTGGTGCTCAAGAATTGATCCGGAACCGGATTTGGGTCGAATCGGCCGAAATGGGCGAAAACCCTTTGCAACCAAAATCGGGAGGAGCTAGGGAGTTTTGGCATGGAATCGATGGCCTGGAGGCCAAATCCGACAAAGAAGAAAGTCGAGGTCGCACAGTAACGTAGTTAGGGTTAGGTTATGAAGTCAAAAATGTTAACGATTTAGTTAATAGTTAGTAAGGAAGTAATAATAAAAAGTTTGAGGTTAAAGTTAAGGCTCTATCTTAAAATATCAAGGTTGAGTTGTTGGGTTCGGAATATATTTAAGCTGGAGGCCCTTGTTAAGGCGGGTTTATACTAATGGTCATAACGACATGAGAAGACTAACAAGTTATCTAGTTATATATATTTAAAAGAGAAAACCTTTAGAAATTAGCTAAGTAACATTATGTAAAAAAAAAACAAGCATATGTATTGTGTATAGAGGAAATTGGTAAAGGAACCATAACGATATCTAAATGCTATAGATTAATATTATTAAAGTCTCTAGTAACCTTATTGTTAGTGAATCTATGAAAGATATAGACGTTTATTTTTAATTTAATGGTGATGGTTGCATTTTTGCATTATTAAGGTTATGGTTAGACATTTCATGTGTGAATTATGGAATTATTTGATGTTGAGTATGTTAAGGCATGGGCATGATGGTGAATTGTATGTAATTGTATATGGTGAAATTCTTTGATATAGACCTCTGGGGCCGGAGTCTAGGTGCGATGGTCTAGACTCACGGTTTGCACAGTGCTATGTAAATGGTATTTTGAACATCGGGCGTTGGTACCGTAAGGTACAAACGTCATGCACGCGATAAGTGGTCCTCCAATGCCGGACGCTAGCGTGGAAGGGTGTGTACACACGTGGTTACCCCGCCTCTATGTCACCGGCCCGATCAACCGAAGTTGACCTTGCTTTCGAGACCTGGAGGAATATTGGTTGCTATGTTGATGCTATGGTTGCTTGGCTAGTGTATATGTGGTATTTAATCTTTGGAATCAAGTTGCAATGGTTGTGCTTAGCATAATTATGCATTGTATTTATGTTGGTTGGACTAGTAACTTGGATTGCGTGGGCGAGGTTACTCGGTAAGGCTAAGTTATTGTTTATGTTGATGCTTGTGGTAATTGATGCTTGCTATATTCTAAATTCCGATCCCCACTTAGTCCAGGTGTGACTAATCCAAGTGGTTAAATGGTGTAAGCAGAGGTGCGAGATGCTCCAGGAGAGTAGCCAAGCCGTAAAAGCGCAGAGTAGGAGTGTGTGAATTGCTAGATAATACATTTGATTAATATAACTATTATTATTATGGATCGGTTTAAACTATAATTATTTGTAAACTTGGTTGTTGTGTGGGATTTTGCCGAGCAATGGCAAGTATAATATTTTTTGGGACCTTAGAGCACGAATAAAGATTAAATTCTTTACCTAAGTATGCATGTATTAATTTCTTGAGTCTAAGAGCTAAGTAGATCCAACGGTAGAGATCGATGGGATCTCCAGTTACCGAGAGGTTAACTGGCCAGGCCCGTCACAAAATCGTTTTAGAGAATTGGCATGTCATAAATTCTTTTACTTTTTTGCACGTAAATGCAGCATTGACTATGCCTTCATTGTAGCTTGCTTTTAATTTCTCTCTCCTACTTCAGTATTGTGCAAGTGGTTCATTTAGAAGAAAAGCAAGCCTTTTTTTTTAAGGTGCATGCTAAGTTAGGTGAGTTTTATCATCTGCAAAACACAAACGATGCAAGAGATCTTGCAATTTATCTTTCTCACTTTTCTCTTCGCATGCGCTTTCTAGGTATCCTAAACATTGCAAAAACATGTCAGTGAGAAACCATTAAGCTTGAATAATGTAAACATTTTGAATAATGTGGACAATTTGAGATTATGTAAACTTCATTAAACTTATTTGCTTACATTGATCCTTCATATGCTCTTGCTTACATAGCTAAAAGAAAGAGCAAAGCTATCAATCACTTTTACTATCTAAGTATCACTTTCACTTTTACTATCACTTCCACTCTGAGCTGTAAATATCTTGAGACATTCAAAATTCATGGTCACGAGTAATGACACAAATACCTGTAGATATGGAAATAGTAATATGAGATGTATATTAGCTTATGCTTATTATCTAGTTTGTTTAAACCACTTTTCTTAGCTTTCAACTTTTCTAATAACTTCTAAACATTTTGCACACTCTTTATAAAAATTTGTCCAGCATGTTCAACATGCATTTACAACACTTTGCTTGCATCAAACAAAAGAAAAGAATTATCTTCTTATCATTATACGAAGATAAATTCAATTGTCAAAACCAGATAGACAGCATTAGAGAGAGGAAAAAGGAGACAAACTAAAAGAAAGCCACATCTGGGCATCTCCACTAAAACAAATAACTAGAATACAAAGCTATCCTTTGAAAGTGTAACAATTATAGCCGGGATTAAAAAACCTCGTCCTTTTGGGTTTTCGGGGAAAAACCCTGATGATAATAGAAACACTAAACAAAGATCTTTATCTGAACACAACTAAGTATAACAAGGCTTAAATAAGCCGATAATGCTTTTGAGAAAAGCCGGTAGTCATGACTCTCGGATCCGTGTATACACCAATACTTGAATCTCCAGAAGCTCACGAACTAACAACCTGCACATGCCGTGAGGCTAATACATCAACCATATAGCCTAGCATGGAGCTCACAATCTGCAACCATCCTCTGACAACCATCAAACTAGGCACGAGGGCCTCTCACAACCAATAATACTAGGCACGAGGGCCTTCAATCTCACAACCAACCACTGGCACGAGGGCCACAAAACTCACAAACCTCCACTGGCACAAGGGCCACCATACACAAACATCTATATGCAAAGGGGTCACAAAATCATAATCAATACTTGTCACAAGAAGCATAAAGGTCTTTCATAAATAAGCATATTAGCGGGATAGTTGAAGGGGTGGGTGGGTGGTGGTACAGGGTCGAGAAAGCAAGGAAGCATAATGCAGATGTGCAATACAATGCTAGAATACAAAGTTGTCACTATGTTTCCTCCAAACAAGAGCCTGCCACAATACACATTAACCATGATGCTAATGCTGCTCGAACCATAAATCTTCACCAAAACATAAGATGCACCACAACATGCAAGCCACACATTAGCCACATGCTAATGCTGCTAATGTCTGCATGTATTCTTTGGTTAAAGTCTTCTATATGCTTTCTAATCTTTGCATGTCTTCATTGGTTAAAGTCTACCATCAGGTTCTCCTATTGATGAAATCGTTTCAGAGAATTGGCATGTCATAAATTCTTTTACTTTTTTGCACGTAAATGCAGCATTGACTATGCCTTCATTGTAGCTTGCTTTTAATTTTTTCTCTTCTACTTCAGTATTGTGCAAGTGGTTCATTTAGAAGAAAAGCAAGCCTTTTTTTAAGGTGCATGCTAAGTTAGGTGAGTTTTATCATCTGCAAAACATAAACGATGCAAGAAATCTTGCAATTTATCTTTCTCACTTTTATCTTCGCATGCGCTTTCTAGGTAGCCTTTTTTTAAGAATAGAATGGATTTTTATTGTCCAGGGAGACCAATTGGCCAAACATAGATGGAACTTTGGCCAATGTTGCAAACATAGATGGAACTTTGGCCAATGTTGCTTACAAAAATGCATTGGGAAAGAAAGAGATTATAGAAAGGGTATAAATTGTAGTCTTGAATATTAAATTGAAATACGCTTTTAAAGGTTTGCAAATTCTTGCAAACAACCATCTCTAATCATATAAGCAGGAGGCGTTTATATTTTGCAAAAAGGGTTTCTCATTCAAGTTCCAAAAATGCATAGATGCCAAGTAAGATACAGTGGCCTTCAAAATTGAAGGTGGAAGATGGACCTCGAAATTGTCCAAAGTAACAAAATAAACTTGTCACTAACAAGTCTTGCAACCCAAATAGCATTGGTTGGATGTCTCTAGTTTGTTGACCGCAAGAAATATATGAATTTGAAGCTTGGAAAACATTGCTTTGATTAATTTTCTTCAACTAGGTCCAAACTATGCTTCTGGTTATGTTATCGGGCATGCATTCTAATGCTTGCATGCTGGATGATAAGACTTGTCCGGCAAACATAGATGGAACTTTGGCCAATGTTCCTTACAAAAATGCATTGGCAAAGAAACAGATCATAGAAAGGGTATAAATTGTAGTCTTGAAATATTCAATTGAAATGCACATCTTAAAGAGTAAGTACACGCTTTTAAAGGTTTGCAAATTCTTGTAAACAACCATCTCTAATCATAAGACAAGCGGGGAGGCGTGCCATTGTTAGTTGTATTTTTTGCGTAAAGGGTTTCTCATTCAAGTTCCAAAAGTGCCTAGATGTCAAGTAAGATACAACCATGGAATAATTTAAGGGCTAAACTTAGCTATTTGGCATTTTTTTAGCACATTTTGAAAAAAAAAAAAAAAATTGGCTAAAGTAAATGGAAAAAATTGGAAAAAAGATAATAATTTTAGCTTAACTTTTTTTGGGACTGCACCAGACCTGGAGCTCTTTAGCCAAATGCTAGAAAGTAAGAGAGTGAAATTTTATATTGTTTAGCTAAGCCATAGAAATATCATTCTAATTTAAAAGAAATATATGATTAGTAGTTTAGTTTCTAGCATTATAAATTAATTTAAGTCATAGATTTTGCTAGTTAGCATTATTTTAGAATATTTTCACAAAGAAAATGACTAAAATAAGTGGAAACAATTGGAAAAAAGTATAGTAATTTGGCTTGATATTTCCGTTGGCCACACCATAGAAATTTTTGGGAAGATGTTTGGGTTAGTTTAGCTAAACGCTAGAAAGTATGAGATGAAAATATGTAGAGTTTAGCTAAACCACAGAAAGTTTGGGGATTACTATCGAGCAAGTTTAGCTAAAGTCATTCTGGCTAATAAGAAATATGCGATTAGTAATTTATTCCCTGGATACAGTGGCCTTTAAAATTGATTTCAACAAGTCAATTTAAGTGCTTCTTGTTGGTGTTAATGATGGCAAACATAGTCTGATAGATACTCTATATGAATCTATTTATCACTATTGTTAACATCTCCACTCATCTTTATATTATAATGTTAACTCATGTGTCATGGATCACGCCCTAAAACTTTGGACGGCCCAGATTTACTTGAATTTTTTTTTTTGATGCCTTAGATTTACTTGAAAAAGTTGATTGGTACTTTTCTTTCTTAAGTTTTCCACGTTTTAAGGTCTCTGCCGCCATTGGCGAGGATATGGTGGTAGCAATGGAGCAATTGTGGAAATAGGATGCGGAAGGAAGCCGTTTTTTCGTGAGTTACTTTAGAAAGCATCTTCACAAAGCATTTGCAGTGCGTGGCTTGGTGGTTGGATTTGCTACATCTAATTTAGACAACAAAAATAACCCAAATAATCTGTCATTTCTGTGTTGATTCTCTTGCTCCAGAGGTCCAAATCTAGCGCTCCATCCTCTTAGATGTCTCTAGGTTTGATCCTGTCCCCCTCGCCTTGCCACTTGTATCATGTCGTGAGGCTAATACATCAACCACATAGCCTAGCATGGAGCGCACAATCTGCAACCATCCTATTGAAAAGCACATCTTAAAGAGTAAGTACATGCTTTTAAAGGTTTGCAAATTCTTGTAAACAACCATCTCTAATCATAAGACAAGCATGAGACGTGCCATTGTTAGTTGTATTTTGCAAAAAGGGTTTCTCATTCAAGTTCCAAAAGTGCCTAGATGTCAAGTAAGATACAGTGGCCTTCAAAATCGATTTCAACAAGTCGATTCAAGTGCTTCTTGTTGGTGTTAATGATGGCAAACATAGTCTGATAGATACTCTATATGAATCTGTTTGTCACTATTGTTAACATCTCCACTCATCTTTATATTATAATGTTAACTCCTGTGTCATGGATCACGCCCTAAAACTTTGGACGGCCCAGATTTACTTGAAATTTTTTTTGATGCGTTAGATTTACTTGAAAAAGTTGGTCGGTACTTTTCTTTCTTAAGTTTTTCACGTTTTAAGGCTGCTACAGCCGCCATTGGCAGGATATGACAGGGTAGCAATGGAGCAGTTGTGGAAATAGGGTGCAGAAGGAAGCCGTTTTCCAGTTTCACAAATTTGTAAAATTCGTGAGTTACTTTAGAAAGCATCTTCACAAACCAAACTTCTTATATCCTATAAAGTCTTCTCTCCTTTTTGCGGTCGTGGCTTGATGGTTGGATTTGCTACAACTAATTTAGACAACGAAAATAACCCAAATAATCGGACATTTCTGTGTTGATTCCCTTGCTTTAGAGGTCCAAATCTAGCGCTCCATCCTCCTAGATGTCTCTAGGTTTGATCCTGTCCCCCTCACCTTGCCACATTATTTTCGATCTTCTTTATGACAACTCGGGCATTGGCTGCTTGGTATCATTATTGTTTATTATGATGTCTGCATGATTGGATTGGAATGAAGGTCCAAGAGATTTCTTTGCTTCTAATATGACGCCAAACCAAGCCTATGGCTCTTACATTTGGGAGGAAGGAGCCCCTAAAAATCTGCTTTTGTTTTTGCTTTTACCTCAGTTATATATGATAATAGAGTTAATGACAAGCTGAGCTCTGCATGTTGTAGCGTTTTGGCCATGGGATGCACATGATTGTGCCTTACTATTTTATGCTTCATATCTTTTTGTGCCATCTCTCTCTCTCTCTCTCTCTCTCTCTCTCTCTCTCTCTCTCTCTCTCTCTCTCTCTCTCTCTCTCTCTCTCTCTCTCTCTCTCTCTCTCTCTCTCTCTCTCTCTCTCTCTCTCTCTCTCTCTCTCTCTCTCTCACACACACACAAATATGGTCAATGTGTGTGCTCGATTATTTTGTACTTTGGTACTTTTACAGTGTCGGACTAGAAGGTATTACATCTGTCAGTGCTTCTTAAAAAGGCAGTTGAAGCCCATATATATGCTTTATGTCTACATGTAGTCGTTGATTAAAGTTTTTACATGCCCAAAGGGCCGAGCAACCTAACCTAAACACAATATGGCAATGGGGCCTCAACGCCTAAAAAGCCTTGGCGAGAAAAAGAGAGCTTTCGATGGTGGCCAGATGGAATGTCTTGAGAACACGAGGTGCATCAAGTGTAAGCGGAGGCGGTCATCTGCGATCTCAGATTTGGAGGGAGGGTAACATTGCTGATGGTATGCAATTTTTGTTGTGTGAGCATGGGCATCATTGCATTGTTTTTTTTGTCAAGCTTCTAGCAACAAATGAGGTTGGTGTAATGTTGGAAGCATGAATCTTTTGTTCATAGATTTGTAATTGACTTTATCTTTTGCTTCAATTGAATGTGGAGTTTGGAAAAGCATCTCTAGAATCATAAAATTGATTAAGGTTTAAGATGATTATGTATTATGAATGTGGCGGCGAGGTTAGATGCATGCATGCTAGAGATGGAAGACCTCTTTTCTTTTTCTTTTTTCTCCTTTTTGTTTTGGGGGGTGGATGGTGGATGGGGGGATGATGATGGGGGAATGGCTATGTGTGAGAGCTATTTCGTCTCTATTGATTATTTTCTAGGAAGCCATTATTTAATTTCTAGTTCTTACTTGAATTATGCCACGTTTGGTGCTTATGGTGGTGTAGAGGGCGCAATTGAGTGTAAACTGCAATGAAGAATGGTGTTCATGTAATTTAAAAGTGGTAACCTCAACTTTCGGTGAAATGTTGCTAATTTAAAAAGATGCATTAAGCATGAAGACATGATCATAGTAGCCAACTAATAATTCATAATGATTTTGCATCCGTGACCTTAATCATGCAATCGTGTGGATTTGTTTCCCTTGTCCCAGTGCAACTGCTATTGTACAGGAGCTTAGAATGATAATATAAGTAACATCCTTTAGTATGTAGAGACATTCTTCGTAACAATTTTCTCAAAACTATTGCCTACACATATCCTAACCTATATCTCATGTTTACATAATATTCTTCCAGCAATCATGGTTTCGAAGACTCTCTAGGCTTCCTCAATCAAAATGTCGCTTCATAATAGAGTCAATGACATGGCACACTTGGCATTGCATAGAGCCTAAATGATGTTAGCGCAAGCTGTCTAAGTTTGTTTTTGCATTATTATTTCATGCGGTCTCCTAGCATCAAAATGAATTTACAAAAGTGTGTGTCTTGAACGGACATAATTCAAACAAAGTGGACACAAAGATGCCAACGTCACAATACCCAAAACTTATTATCCTTAAATGTTTTCCAAATCATTTTAGCTTGTCGACCTTGATTTGTTGCAACTTGAAATTTCAATCCTTAAAGCAATCATTAGGAAATGCCTTGTGCATATTTACAAACTGGAACATAATATGTTGCATTACCTAGTTATGGAAAAGGATTTGTGAACTGCAATAGGATTGCATCCATCGTCCAGTGGTCCTCAAGGATTTAGCATTAAATAAGGCAAAATGCCTAAGCTTGGAAGAGTCATGGAATGTATTCCAACACGGGAACTTGCAAAATAATATGATATGGTTGAAGTAGATAACAGATATTTGCCTATTTAGAAAAAGAGCCAAAGGCATACTAGGCATTCCATCTTAATGCTCACTTCTTTCTGGCGGAATTTTTGGCTCTATTGATCAGTTTGCTAAGTAATTTATATTTTCATTTCAGGTGACAACTCTGACAGGTCGTTTCAATGTATTGTTGGAGAACGTGCAGATGATCCTCATAGGAGCAAAAAAGTGAATAGAAAATTGAAAAAACTGAGCAAGAAGTAAACAGGGCATGAAGAAGAATTTTGAGCTGTATAAGCAACGCTTGTTTGACATTCCAAATCTTATGCATTAATTTATCAAGCATGCAATCTGTATTGACATCTAAGCTATAAATTAATTTACCTCTTACCGTCAATAACATCGTCTGCTCTATCTTTGCTTGAGTTCTGCAACTACAGTTCTATCTTATGCATGCTGCCCATATCCAGAAATCAATGGTTGTGTCATGATACTACATGTTTACTTGGTAATCTTCCAAAGCTCCAAAGCTCCTAGACGCAGTATCCAAGTCTCCATATATGGGCATACATATCTATAAGTGCATTGTCAGCCTCGTCTGTAGCTTTACATGCTTTTATAATGCTCAAAATGCAACTTCTGGATTATACTTGGTCATCTTGATTTGAAAGTTTCATGTCCCACATAATAATTATAAGGCATGCGAACCCAGCCTTGTGGATGCATTAGTTCTGTCAACACAGTTACCCTTCCACGACTTTTAGTCATGATTCGCTTTCTCCTATGATAAATAACACCACATTCCAGATGCAATATAACATGGAAGGCTACCTTCACATTTGATCGCAACACATACAGTGCTAGAACTAGATTGACATGACAAGCCATGTGAATTTATGAGAGAAAAAAATATGTGCATGCCCTATGAGTTCAAACAAAGGAGGATTATATTATGTGCATTAGACATAGCTGACCGAAATTCAATGCCGTGGATAACTATTCTTTGTTTAAAATACCAAAATTTGGAACACAGACAGCCAATAGAACAAACATGTAATGGCTCTAACAATCCTTCCGTGCAGATCTAGAATACATAACTGAATCATCTAACCAGAGCTCTGATACCTAGGCAACATGCCTCATGTCTCTATCACTCTAGCCTCCAGAATAATTCAGTCAACTGCTGCAGTGCAAGCTGATTCACTTTTTGCAAGCTTGTGGAGTCACGAAAACTTCCATTTCCATTTAGACCAATGCAGACCCAGCATATGCTAATATAATCTAGAGCAAACTAAACTACAAACATATAAATCCTTACCTTTTGAAATAATAAAAGCCCAACGACATCAACCGCTTCAATCATTTGAAGCTTCCATTTGGCATTAACATTCAATTTCTAAGAACATCGGAGTCTGTTGCTATCTAAGAGACTATTTATTTTAAAGAAAATACCTGCAACAAAATTCCGTCCAAGCTTGTTACATCTCTATATAATTCGCAAAACTCTATACCCAACCGATGTAAACTACAACTAAGCACATGAAGTAGCTTAGCTTGGTAGCCATTGCAAGCTGGTATAACACAACCATGCCAAAACAAACTCAAGGCTTTCAAATAATCCTCAATTATATTGCAATATCTGCTGGAGGAAAACACATAGAGAGGAATTTGAAGAGGAATTTGCAGTTAGTAGGAAAACAACCTAAATCTTTGGGGCATGATGTAACGTTGTGCAGATTAAGATAGAAAAGTGTTGGCCCAAGTTCAATGACGTGAGCATGATAGCATGGATTTTCACCTTTCTTGCATCATGTTCGTTATCTCCTTCACAGTCCTGGTTTTTTATATCTGCAAATTAAAATGGCAAAGCATTGGCCAAGTTCCAGGATGTCAGCTTAAAGGCATGATAGTATGGATTTTCATCTTTCTTGCATCATGTTCGTTGGCTAGTTCACAGTCCTGCTTTTTATATCCGAGCAGTAATTGTTTTCTGCAAGTGAATATGAGTGTGTCCTAATTTTTGCTTCCTTCTAGTCATAGATAATAGTGAACTGCCTTTGTGTGCCAATAACACTATGAACATAGTCTGCAAATGCCTTTAATACCATTGAAACCTCTGTGAGATGAAGCTGAAAGGCCTTTATAGCTCAAGCTCTCTTTGTCCATTCAAGAGAAACCTCCATGCTATGAGAGTTTGCAATGGGTGCCTCCAGGTTTGACAGTGGTGGAATTGCATGGCCAGCTCCAGTGGGCTCTTGAGAACAAATTCTCAAGGTAATAGGATGTTGCGTAGAAAATATTACCCCTTAAAGGGGCAAGATGAGAAGTGGCCATAGTATGAACAAAATTTATTGCCTACATGCATAGGCATTCTTCAACAAATAAAAGGTCGTCGACCCATGGAAATTCATTGCCCCTGCATGCAAAGCCACTCTCACCGAATAAAGGTTTTCCGATCATACCTTCACTGTATATCATGTTATTATTCACCCAAACATAAGGACGTCTGTAAATTTCTTCTGTTGCTAAATAAACTGCAAGGACATGTGCAGAATGAATATGGATTTGCTGCAATGGGATTAGCATCTGGATTTACACGATTAGCATTTGAATGTCATGATTGCTGCTTGAACATGGCAGAGATATGCCTTTCTCTAGATCCTCCATTCTCACATTTGAGAATAACCAAGAATGACCTTGACTGAGAAAGGTCTCTTCAAAAAAGCTCACATCCTTGCATTCTACAAAATTTTTAAGCTCGTAGAAAAACCAATAAATTGAAGTACTGCCTTTGGACCCTTGGTACTAATAAAGCCTTAACAGACCATAATTATCCAGTTCAAATAGTCTAAGGTAGCTTAAGGAACCCTGGGATCATCATATTCTCTTCTGAATACTATTTATCTAGCAATGAGCAGGACTTGCAATTGAAGCAAGCCATGAATTGAAAAGTGGAGTTATTGATGGCTTTCTTCTTACAAGATCATTGATAACTAAGGTCTAGCCCAAAAAACACATGCATGGCCACGGGAGGAAATGAGCCCGGCAATAACTAGTCACAATAATTAGCAAATCATTCAATTTCCCTAAACACAACTGCAAACCATCACCTTAAATAACATGAGATAAGCTCCAAAATATGCAAGTCCTGGCAGCACGTCTCCTTCGATTCCTAGGGCCTGCAAAAACCACGAGGATCACGGGCCTGCATAAAAAAGAAAGTGCGGATGTGAACATTCCAAGAGTATTGCCCTGGATGGAACTCTAAAGATTATTTCAAGCAAAATCACATTGCACAAATTAGTAAAGTGATCACTTTAAATAACATGCAGGCAAGCTCTAGAATATGCACAGCTTAGCAGCATTTCCCCTTTAGAACGTGTATCGTCAAACAGTTGGAATACTAGATTAAATATGCAAGCTTAGGGGCATCTCAATTTGATGCAAAACCCTGGATACCTTACAAAGGATGGTTTCTTCGCCCATATAGTAATGCACAGCATATGCAACCAATTTTAATAACATGCTGTCAATCCTCCACATGCTGCTATTACATGCAACAAAACGAATTTAAGGGGCATATAGTATTTGCGCATAAAATCACCATACTCTTCCATTTCGTGCCAAGATCGGCCAGCAAAGAATTAGGTTCAATAAGAACTCATCAAGAAGAAAAAAATAATGCTTGCCTTTTTTTTTCCCTTTTCCCTTTTGCGTTTCTTTTCATTTCCTTTGCCCTTTTCCTTGCTTGTTTAAAAGAAGCAGAGTGGTGAGAAGCAGAAGCAGAAGAGAGTGTTGAGAGAAGCAGAGGCAGTAGAGAATGTCGAGGGAAGTAGCTCATGTTAGCAGATTAGGTCTATGCTTGGTTTTGCTTGCAATTTGGGTTGTATCTGTAGCAGCAGGCGCAGAAGAAGCTCCCAAATTAGATACAGTAATTGGTATTGATCTGGGAACAACATATTCTTGTGTGGGTGTTTATAACAAAGATGGGCATGTAGAAATCATAGCCAATGACCAGGGAAATCGAATCACACCATCATGGGTAGCCTTCACAGATTCTGAAAGGCTTATTGGAGAGGCAGCCAAGAACCAAGCTGCTTCTAACCCCGAAAGGACAATTTTGACCCTAAACGTTTGATTGGAAGGAAGTTTGACGACAAAGAAGTCCAAAATGATATGAAACTATTGCCCTACAAGATCATCAACAAAGATGGGAAACCTTATATACAAGTTAAGATCAAGGATGGCGAAGTTAAGCTTTTCAATGAAGGAGGAGATTATGCTATGATTTTGATAAAAATGAAGGAAACTGCCGAGGCATTCTTAGGAAAGGTCGTAAAAAATCTTTGTTATCTTTGTCCGGCTTATTTCAATGATGCACGCAGAGACTTGGCCACAAAAGATCTTTGGTATCATTCTTTGGACTTAACGTGGCAAACATAGATACGAATGAGCCAAGCTGCTTACAAAAAGCATTGGCTTATGGACTTAATGAGAAGGGAAACGAGAAGAACATACTTGTGTTTGACCTTGGTGGTGGTACCTTTGATGTCGACATCTTAACAATTGATAATGGAGTATTTGAAGTTTTAGCCACAAGTGGTGATACTCATCTTGGAGGAGAGGATTTTGACCACGGAATTATGGAGCACTTCATTAAACTCATCAAGAAGAAGAAAGTACAACAAGGACATCAGCAAGGATAGCGGGGCTATTGAAAAACTTCCGTGCTGAGGCAAGAGCGTGCAAAAGAGGGTACTCAGATAACTTGGCACCAAGTTAGAATTGAGGTTGAGAGTCTTTTTGATGGTGTTGATTTCTCGAACCACTTACAAAGCAAGGTTTGAGGAGCTTAACAATGACTTGTTCAAGAAGACATTGGGCCTCTAGTTTGGAAGGAAGGCCATGAATGATCTCGGGCCTTAAGAAGTCATGATTGATGAAATCATTCTTGTTGGAGGAAGTACTCGTATCCCAAAGATACAAACAATTGTTGAAGGACTACTTTGAGGGCAAGGAGCCTAGCAAGGGAGTCAATCCCGATGACTTTGTAGCCTATGGTGCAGCCAGTTCAAGGAGGCATTCTAAGTGGGGAAGGCGGGCGAAGAGACTAAAGATGCACTCATCCTTGATGCCACTCCTTTGACCCTTGGCAAAAAACTGTTGGTGGAGTGATGACAAAGCTCATTCCCGTGGGTACTAACGATTCCAACTAAAAAAATCCCAAGTGTTTAGCACCTATCGGGATAAGCAAACAACCGTGTACATTCGTGTCTTTGAAGGAGAAAGAAGCTTGACAAAAGATTGTGGGGAACTTGAAAATTTGATTTGAGCGGTATTGCCTTCACTCAAGAGGTATTCCTCAAGATTGAAGTTACTTTTGAAGTAGATGCGGATGGAATTCTAAAAGTGAAGGCAGAGGATAAGGCGTCCGGTGAAGGCGGAGAGAAGATCATCATTAACATCGACAAAGATCGTTTATCTTAGATGAGGTTGATAGAATGATCAAGGAGGCCGAGGAATATCGCGAGCAAGATAAGAAGGTGAAGGAAAAGATTGATGCCAGGAATAGATTGGAGACATATGTGTACAACATGAAGAGTTCAATTGGTGACAAGGACAAGCTAGCGGATAAGCTAGATTCTGATGACAAAGAAAAGATTGAAGCTGAATTGAAGGAAATCTTGGAGTGGTTGGACGATAACCAAAGTGCTGAAGGGGAGGATTTCGAAGAGAAACTGAAGGAGATTGAGGATGTTTGCAATCCCATAATAACCAAGATTTATCAAAAGCGGTGCTCATGTCTCGGAGGAAGAGGATGAAGATCACTCTGAGCTGTAAATATCTTGAGACATTCAAAATTCATGGTCACGACAAATGTAACGAATACTTGTAGATATGGAAATAGCAATATGAGATGTATATTAGCTTATGCTTATTATCTGGTTTTCACACCACTTGTCTTAGCTTTCAACTTTTCTAATAACTTTTAAAATTTTGCACACGTTCTACATGTTAGACATGCATTTACAAGACTTTGCTTGCATGAAACAAAAGAAAAGAAGAAGTGGTAATGAATGAAGGTGGAAGATGGACGTCGAAATTGACCAAAGTAACAAAATAAACTTGTCACTAACAAGTCTTGCAACCCAATGTCTTTCTTTGCTGACTGCAAGAAATATATGAATTTGGAGCTTGGAAAACATCGCTTTGATCAATTTTCTTCAATTAGATCCACACTATGCCTCTGGTTACTTTATCGGGCATGCATTCTGATGCTTTCATGCTGGATGGTAAGACTTGTCCGGGCAAACATAGATGGAACTTTGGCCAATGTTGCTTACAAAAATGCATTGGCAAAGAAAGAGATCATAGAAAGGGTATAAATTGTAGTCTTGAATATTAAATTGAAATGCACATCTACGCTTTTAAAGGTTTGCAAATTCTTGTAAACAACCATCTCTAATCATAAGACAAGAAGGAGGCGTACCGTTGTTAGTTATATTTTGCAGAAAGTGTTTCTCATTCAAGTTTCAAAAATGCCTAGATGCCAAGTAAGATACAATGGCCTTCAAAATTGAAGGTGGAAGATGGACCTCGAAATTGTCCAAAGTAACAAAATAAACTTGTCACTAACAAGTCTTGCAACCCAATAGCATTGGTTGGATGTCTCTAGTTTGTTGACCGCAAGAAATATATGAATTTGAAGCTTGGAAAACATTGCTTTATCAATTTTCTTCAATTAGGTCCACACTGCTTCTGGTTATGTTATCGGGCATGCATTCTGATGCTTGCATGCTGGATGGTAAGACTTTTCTGGGCAAACATAGATGGAACTTTGGCCAATGTTCCTTACAAAAATGCATTGACAAAGAAACAGATCATAGAAGCATAGAAAGGGTATAAATTGTAGTCTTGAAATATTCAATTGAAATGCACATCTTCAAAAGTAAGTACACGCTTTTAAAGGTTTGCAAATTCTTGTAAACAACCATCTCTAATCATAAGACAAGCAGGAGACGTGCCATTGTTAGTTGTATTTTGCAGAAAGGGCTTCTTATTCAAGTTCCAAAAGTGCCTAGATGTCAAGTAAGATACAGTGGCCTTCAAAATTGATTTCAACAAGTCGATTCAAGTGCTTCTTGTTGGTGTTAATGATGGCAAACGTAGTCTGATAGATACTCTATATGAATCTGTTTGTCACTATTGTTAACATCTCCACTCATCTTTATATTATAATGTTAACTCATGTGTCATGGATCACGCCCTAAAACTTTGGACGGCCCAGATTTACTTGAAATTTTTTTGATGCCTTAGATTTACTTGGAAAAAGTTGGTCGATACTTTTCTTTCTTAAGTTTTCCACGTTTTAAAGGCTTCTCGAATCATTGCCATTGGCGTGATATGACAGGATAGCAATGGAGCAGTTGTGGAAATAGGGTGCGAAGGATGGAAAATTTTTTCAAAACAAATTTGTAAAGTTCGTGAGTTACTTTAGAAAGCATCTTCACAAAGCAAGCTTCTTTATATCCTATGAAGTTTTCTTCTCTTTTGCAATGCGTGGCTTGGTGGTTGGATTTGCTACATCTAATTTAGACAACAAAAATAACCCAAATAATCTGTCATTTCTGTGTTGATTCCCTTGCTCCAGAGGTCCAAATCTAGCGCTCCATCCTCCTAGATGTCTCTAGGTTTGATCATGTCTCCCTCGCCTTGCCATTTGCATTATTTTCGATCTTCTTTATGATAACTCCGGGCATTGGCACAAAAGCTGTCATTGTTTATTATGATGTCTGCATGATTGGGTTGGAATGAAGACCCACGAGTAAAGAATTATATAATTTAGATACAGAAACATGTGCTCTTATTCACATGCACATGGCAAAGAGATTTCTTTGCTTCTAATATGATGCCAAACCAAGCCTAGTTCTCTTCATTTGGGAGGATGGAGCCCCTAAAAAACTGCTTTTATCGTTGCTTTTACCTCTGTTGTATATGATAACAGATTTAATGACAAATGGAGTTATGTTGGAATCTGCATGTTATAGCGCTCTGGCCATGGGATGCACATGATGTTGTGCTTTATTATTTATGTTTCATTATCTTCTATTCTATCTCTCTCTCTTTCTCTTAAATATAGTCAATGTGTGCGCTCCGATTATTTTGTACTTTGGTACTTTTTTACAATGTCCTGGACTAGCAAGGAAATTGCAATTTCGAAGTTCCTCCAAGGTATTAGTTCGCGAATGCTTCTTAAAATCCTCTTTAGAAGCCCATAACTATATGCTTTATAATGTCCGCATGTATTCATTGGTTAAAGTCTTCTATATGCTTTCTAATCTTTCCATGCCTTCATTGGTTAAAGTCTACCATCGAGGTTCTTCTATTGATGAAATCGTTTTTAGAGAATTGGCATGTCATAAATTCTTTTACTTTTTGCACGTAAATGCAGCATTGACTATGCCTTCATTGTAGCTTGCTTTTAATTTCTCTCTCCTACTTCAGTATTGTGCAAGTGGTTCATTTAGAAGAAAAGCAAGCCTTTTTTTTTAAGGTGCATGCTAAGTTAGGTGAGTTTTATCATCAGAAAAACACAAACGATGCAAGAGATCTTGCAATTTATCTTTCTCACTTTTCTCTTCAAGATGATTTTTCTAGGTATCCTAAACATTGCAAAACATGTCCAGACTTACAACATGAGCAACACTTATAGAAACCATTAAGCTTGAATAATGTAAACATTTTGAATAATGTGGACAATTTGAGATTATGTAAACTTCATTAAACTTATTTGCTTACATTGATCCTTCATATGCTCTTGCTTACATAGCTAAAAGAAAGAGCAAAGCTATCAATCACTTTTACTATCTAAGTATCACTTTCACTTTTACTATCACTTCCACTCGATTGAGTTATGTAAATATCTTGAGACATTCAAAATTCATGGTCACGAGTAATGACACAAATACCTGTAGATATGGAAATAGTAATATGAGATGTATATTAGCTTATGCTTATTATCTAGTTTGTTTAAACCACTTTTCTTAGCTTTCAACTTTTCTAATAACTTCTAAACATTTTGCACACTCTTTATAAAAATTTGTCCAGCATGTTCAACATGCATTTACAACATTTTGCTTGCATCAAACAAAAGAAAAGAATTATCTTCTTATCATTATACGAAGATAAATTCAATTGTCAAAACGGATAGGTAGACAAAATTAGAGAGGAAAAAAGGAGACAAACTAAAAGAAAGCCACATCTGGGCATCTCCACTAAAACAAATTGTTGAAGCCACATCTGGGCATCTCCACTAAAATAAATAACTAGAATACAATGCTGATATCGAAAGCCACATCTGGGCATCTCCACTAAAACAAATAACTAGAATACAAAGCTATCCTTTGAAAGTGTAACAATTATAGCCGGGATTAAAAAACCTCGTCCTTTTGGTTTTTCGGGGAAAAACCCTGATGATAATAGAAACACTAAACAAAGATCTTTATCTGAACACAACTAAGTATAACAAGGCTTAAATAAGCCGATAATGCTTTGCTTTGAGAAAAGCCGGTAGTCATGACTCTCGATCAATTGTATACACCAATACTTGAATCTCCGTAAGCTATTTAACCTGCTAATGCACATGCCGTGAGGCTAATACATCAACCATATAGCCTAGCATGGAGCTTAATCTGCAACCATCCTCTGATAACCATCAAACTAGGCACGAGGGCCTCTCACAACCAATAATACTAGGCACGAGGGCCTTCAATCTCACAACCAACCACTGGCACGAGGGCCACAAAACTCACAAACCTCCACTGGCACAAGGGCCACCATACACAAACATCTATATGCAAAGGGGTCACAAAATCATAATCAATACTTGTCACAAGAAGCATAAAGGTCTTTCATAAATAAGCATATTAGCGGGATAGTTGAAGGGGTGGGTGGGTGGTGGTACAGGGTCGAGAAAACAAGGAAGCATAATGCAGATGTGCAATACAATGCTAGAATACAAAGTTGTCACTATGTTTCCTCCAAACAAGAGCCTGCCACAATACACATTAACCATGATGCTAATGCTGCTCGAACCATAAATCTTCACCAAAACATAAGATGCACCACAACATGCAAGCCACACATTAGCCACATGCTAATGCTGCTAATGTCTGCATGTATTCTTTGGTTAAAGTCTTCTATATGCTTTCTAATCTTTGCATGTCTTCATTGGTTAAAGTCTACCATCAGGTTCTCCTATTGATGAAATCGTTTCAGAGAATTGGCATGTCATAAATTCTTTTACTTTTTTGCACGTAAATGCAGCATTGACTATGCCTTCATTGTAGCTTGCTTTTAATTTTTTCTCTTCTACTTCAGTATTGTGCAAGTGGTTCATTTAGAAGAAAAGCAAGCCTTTTTTTAAGGTGCATGCTAAGTTAGGTGAGTTTTATTATCTGCAAAACATAAACGATGCAAGAAATCTTGCAATTTATCTTTCTCACTTTTATCTTCGCATGCGCTTTCTAGGTAGCCTTTTTTTAAGAATAGAATGGATTTTTATTGTCCAGGGAGACCAATTGGCCAAACATAGATGGAACTTTGGCCAATGTTGCAAACATAGATGGAACTTTGGCCAATGTTGCTTACAAAAATGCATTGGGAAAGAAAGAGATTATAGAAAGGGTATAAATTGTAGTCTTGAATATTAAATTGAAATACGCTTTTAAAGGTTTGCAAATTCTTGCAAACAACCATCTCTAATCATATAAGCAGGAGGCGTTTATATTTTGCAAAAAGGGTTTCTCATTCAAGTTCCAAAAATGCATAGATGCCAAGTAAGATACAGTGGCCTTCAAAATTGAAGGTGGAAGATGGACCTCGAAATTGTCCAAAGTAACAAAATAAACTTGTCACTAACAAGTCTTGCAACCCAAATAGCATTGGTTGGATGTCTCTAGTTTGTTGACCGCAAGAAATATATGAATTTGAAGCTTGGAAAACATTGCTTTGATTAATTTTCTTCAACTAGGTCCAAACTATAAGCTCGGTTATGTTATCGGGCATGCATTCTAATGCTTGCATGCTGGATGATAAGACTTGTCCGGCAAACATAGATGGAACTTTGGCCAATGTTCCTTACAAAAATGCATTGGCAAAGAAACAGATCATAGAAAGGGTATAAATTGTAGTCTTGAAATATTCAATTGAAATGCACATCTTAAAGAGTAAGTACACGCTTTTAAAGGTTTGCAAATTCTTGTAAACAACCATCTCTAATCATAAGACAAGCAGGAGACGTGCCATTGTTAGTTGTATTTTGCAGAAAGGGTTTCTCATTCAAGTTCCAAAAGTGCCTAGATGTCAAGTAAGATACTGATCATGGAATAATTTAAGGGCTAAACTTAGCTATTTGGCGATTTTTTAGCACATTTTCGAAAAAAAATTGG
The DNA here is from genome assembly GCA_021234155.1 of Isoetes taiwanensis. Taxonomy (NCBI): domain Eukaryota; kingdom Viridiplantae; phylum Streptophyta; class Lycopodiopsida; order Isoetales; family Isoetaceae; genus Isoetes; species Isoetes taiwanensis. Next base: position 3,470,272 of record JAJEKV010000101.1, read on the forward strand.
CTAAAGTAAATGGAAAAAATTGGAAAAAAGATAATAATTTTAGCTTAACTTTTTTTGGGACTGCACCAGCCCTGGAGCTCTTTAGCCAAATGCTAGAAAGTAAGAGAGTGAAATTTTATATTGTTTAGCTAAGCCATAGAAATATCATTCTAATTTAAAAGAAATATATGATTAGTAGTTTAGTTTCTAGCATTATAAATTAATTTAAGTCATAGATTTTGCTAGTTAGCATTATTTTAGAATATTTTCACAAAGAAAATGACTAAAATAAGTGGAAACAATTGGAAAAAAGTATAGTAATTTGGCTTGATATTTCCGTTGGCCACACCATAGAAATTTTTGGGAAGATGTTTGGGTTAGTTTAGCTAAACGCTAGAAAGTATGAGATGAAAATATGTAGAGTTTAGCTAAACCACAGAAAGTTTGGGGATTACTATCGAGCAAGTTTAGCTAAAGTCATTCTGGCTAATAAGAAATATGCGATTAGTAATTTATTCCCTGGATACAGTGGCCTTTAAAATTGATTTCAACAAGTCAATTCAAGTGCTTCTTGTTGGTGTTAATGATGGCAAACATAGTCTGATAGATACTCTATATGAATCTATTTATCACTATTGTTAACATCTCCACTCATCTTTATATTATAATGTTAACTCATGTGTCATGGATCACGCCCTAAAACTTTGGACGGCCCAGATTTACTTGAATTTTTTTTTGATGCCTTAGATTTACTTGAAAAAGTTGATTGGTACTTTTCTTTCTTAAGTTTTCCACGTTTTAAGGCTGCTACGGCCGCCATTGGCAGGATATGACAGGGTAGCAATGGAGCAGTTGTGGAAATAGGATGCGGAAGGAAGCCGTTTTTTCGTGAGTTACTTTAGAAAGCATCTTCACAAAGCATTTGCAGTGCGTGGCTTGGTGGTTGGATTTGCTACATCTAATTTAGACAACAAAAATAACCCAAATAATCTGTCATTTCTGTGTTGATTCTCTTGCTCCAGAGGTCCAAATCTAGCGCTCCATCCTCTTAGATGTCTCTAGGTTTGATCCTGTCCCCCTCGCCTTGCCACTTGCATCATGTCGTGAGGCTAATACATCAACCACATAGCCTAGCATGGAGCGCACAATCTGCAACCATCCTATTGAAAAGCACATCTTAAAGAGTAAGTACATGCTTTTAAAGGTTTGCAAATTCTTGTAAACAACCATCTCTAATCATAAGACAAGCATGAGACGTGCCATTGTTAGTTGTATTTTGCAAAAAGGGTTTCTCATTCAAGTTCCAAAAGTGCCTAGATGTCAAGTAAGATACAGTGGCCTTCAAAATCGATTTCAACAAGTCGATTCAAGTGCTTCTTGTTGGTGTTAATGATGGCAAACATAGTCTGATAGATACTCTATATGAATACGTTTTGTCACTATTGTTAACATCTCCACTCATCTTTATATTATAATGTTAACTCCTGTGTCATGGATCACGCCCTAAAACTTTGGACGGCCCAGATTTACTTGAAATTTTTTTTGATGCGTTAGATTTACTTGAAAAAGTTGGTCGGTACTTTTCTTTCTTAAGTTTTTCACGTTTTAAGGCTGCTACAGCCGCCATTGGCAGGATATGACAGGGTAGCAATGGAGCAGTTGTGGAAATAGGGTGCAGAAGGAAGCCGTTTTCCAGTTTCACAAATTTGTAAAATTCGTGAGTTACTTTAGAAAGCATCTTCACAAACCAAACTTCTTATATCCTATAAAGTCTTCTCCTCTTTTGCAGTGCGTGGCTTGATGGTTGGATTTGCTACAACTAATTTAGACAACGAAAATAACCCAAATAATCGGACATTTCTGTGTTGATTCCCTTGCTTTAGAGGTCCAAATCTAGCGCTCCATCCTCCTAGATGTCTCTAGGTTTGATCCTGTCCCCCTCACCTTGCCACATTATTTTCGATCTTCTTTATGACAACTCCAGGCATTGGCACAACAGCTGTCATTATTGTTTATTATGATGTCTGCATGATTGGATTGGAATGAAGGTCCAAGAGATTTCTTTGCTTCTAATATGACGCTTAAACCAAGCCTATGGCTCTTACATTTTGGGAGGAAGGAGCCCCTAAAAATCTGCTTTTGTTTTTGCTTTTACCTCAGTTATATATGATAATAGAGTTAATGACAAACGGAGCTCTGCATGTTGTAGCGTTTTGGCCATGGGATGCACATGACGGTGTGCCTTACTATTTATGCTTCATATCTTTTGTGCCATCTCTCTCTCTCTCTCTCTCTCTCTCTCTCTCTCTCTCTCTCTCTCTCTCTCTCTCTCTCTCTCTCTCTCTCTCTCTCTCTCTCTCTCTCTCTCTCTCTCTCTCTCTCTCACACACACACACACACACACACACAAAAATATGGTCAATGTGTGTGCTCCGATTATTTTGTACTTTGGTACTTTTCTGGGTGTCGGACTAGCAAGGAAATTGCAATTTTTGAGTTCCACCAAGGTATTACATCTGTCAGTGCTTCTTAAAAAGGCAGTTGAAGCCCATATATATGCTTTATGTCTACATGTAGTCGTTGATTAAAGTTTTTTACATGCCCAAAGGGGCCGAGCAACCTAACCTAAACACAATATGGCAATGGGGCCTCAACGCCTAAAAGCCCTTCTTGGCGAAAAAGAGAGCTCGATGGTGGCCGGATGGAATGTGAGGAGCACAGGTGCATCCAAGTGCAAGCGGAGGCCCGGTCATTTGCCGATCTCATTTGGAGGGGAGGGTAACATTGCATGGTATGCAATTTTTGTTGTGTGAGCATGGGCATCATTGCATTGTTTTTGTCAAGCTTCTAGCAACAAATGAGGTTGGTGTAATGTTGGAAGCATGAATCTTTGTTCATAGATTTGTAATTGACTTTATCTTTTGCTTCCTTTGAATGTGGAGTTTGGAAAAGCATCTCTAGAATCATAAAATTGATTAAGGTTTAAGATGATTCTTGTATTATGAATGTGGCGGCGAGGTTAGATGCATGCATGCTAGAGATGGAAGACGCCTTTTTTCTTTTTCTTTTTTCTCCTTTTGTTTTGGGTAGGGTGTGGTGGATGGGGGATGATGATGATGGGGAATGGCTATGTGTGAGAGCTATTTCGTCTCTATTGATTATTTTCTAGGAAGCCATTATTTAATTTCTAGTTCTTACTTGAATTATGCCACGTTTGGTGCTTATGGCTGGTGTAGAGGGCCAATGTTGTTAAATACTTTGCATACCATACGGGTAGCATACGTTTTTTAAGTTTTTTTTAAGTTTTTTATTTTTGGTTTTTAAAATCTTAGAATACGTTAACTTAATAATATAGATAGATAGTAGTTTTAACGTCACGCCACTAGGCATAAAGATTTAGCTTATTATCATACTAGAGGTAGATAGAAGAGAAATGAATATAGGTAAAAAAGAATTATTTGAAGCAGCTATACCTTTGGAACGGTTTTGGTTCACTTCCTGCTTCTATTTATCACTTATGGCGGTCCGGATCTTGAAGCAATATAGAAAAAAAAATGAATCGAAATAAAATTAGTTGTAAAAGAAGAAGAATGGAAAAGTTACCTTGGTTGGATTTGGTTTTGGATTAGGCGCAAGAAGCTGTTTCACGGTTTGCATGGTGCGATAAAACCTTTCTTTCATTGAGCAAAAACCGGAACCACGGTTCTACATGCATTCCGCATGTTTCTACATGCATCACGCGTCGCTCATAGTTCCAAAATCTTGTTTGCTAGACTAGAAAATCTAAATGAAAGTCATTCGAGGCATTGATAATGGTTTTTTTTTTTTTACATTTTTTGATAACCCCCGATGGTTGCAAACGTTTAGAAAACATAGGGGTTTTTTAAGAAGTACTCTATGGTTAAAAACGGGGTTTTTTAACAACACTGTAGAGGGCGCAATTGAGTGTAAAACTGCAATGAAGAATGGTGTTCATGTAATTTAAAAGTGGTAACCTCAACTTTCGGTGAAATGTTGCTAATTTAAAAAGATGCATTAAGCATGAAGACATGATCATAGTAGCCAACTAATAATTCATAATGATTTTGCATCCGTGACCTTAATCATGCAATCGTGTGGATTTGTTTCCCTTGTCCCAGTGCAACTGCTATTGTACAGGAGCTTAGAATGATAATATAAGTAACATCCTTTAGTATGTAGAGACATTCTTCGTAACAATTTTCTCAAAACTATTGCCTACACATATCCTAACCTATATCTCATGTTTACATAATATTCTTCCAGCAATCATGGTTTCGAAGACTCTCTAGGCTTCCTCAAGACTTGCACAATGAATCAAAATGTCGCTTCATAATAGAGTCAATGACATGGCACACTTGGCATTGCATAGAGCCTAAATGATGTTAGCGCAAGCTGTCTAAGTTTGTTTTTGCATTATTATTTCATGCGGTCTCCTAGCATCAAAATGAATTTACAAAAGTGTGTGTCTTGAACGGACATAATTCAAACAAAGTGGACACAAAGATGCCAACGTGACAATACCCAAAACTTATTATCCTTAAATGTTTTCCAAATCATTTTAGCTTGTCGACCTTGATTTGTTGCAACTTGAAATTTCAATCCTTAAAGCAATCATTAGGAAATGCCTTGTGCATATTTACAAACTGGAACATAATATGTTGCATTACCTAGTTATGGAAAAGGATTTGTGAACTGCAATAGGATTGCATCCATCGTCCAGTGGTCCTCAAGGATTTAGCATTAAATAAGGCAAAATGCCTAAGCTTGGAAGAGTCATGGAATGTATTCCAACACGGGAACTTGCAAAATAATATGATATGGTTGAAGTAGATAACAGATATTTGCCTATTTAGAAAAAGAGCCAAAGGCATAGTAGGCATTCCATCTTAATGCTCACTTCTTTCTGGCGGAATTTTTGGCTCTATTGATCAGTTTGCTAAGTAATTTATATTTTCATTTCAGGTGACAACTCTGACAGGTCGTTTCAATGTATTGTTGGAGAACGTGCAGATGATCCTCATAGGAGCAAAAAAGTGAATAGAAATTTGAAAAAACTGAGCAAGAAGTAAACAGGGCATGAAGAAGAATTTTGAGCTGTATAAGCAACGCTTGTTTGACATTCCAAATCTTATGCATTAATTTATCAAGCATGCAATCTGTATTGACATCTAAGCTATAAATTAATTTACCTCTTACCAAATCAATAACATCGTCTGCTCTATCTTTGCTTGAGTTCTGCAACTACAGTTCTATCTTATGCATGCTGCCCATATCCAGAAATCAATGGTTGTGTCATGATACTACATGTTTACTTGGTAATCTTCCAAAGCTCCAAAGCTCCTAGACGCAGTATCCAAGTCTCCATATATGGGCATACATATCTATAAGTGCATTGTCAGCCTCGTCTGTAGCTTTACATGCTTTTATAATGCTCAAAATGCAACTTCTGGATTATACTTGGTCATCTTGATTTGAAAGTTTCATGTCCCACATAATAATTATAAGGCATGCGAACCCAGCCTTGTGGATGCATTAGTTCTGTCAACACAGTTACCCTTCCACGACTTTTAGTCATGATTCGCTTTCTCCTATGATAAATAACACCACATTCCAGATGCAATATAACATGGAAGGCTACCTTCACATTTGATCGCAACACATACAGTGCTAGAACTAGATTGACATGACAAGCCATGTGAATTTATGAGAAAAAAAATATGTGCATGCCCTATGAGTTCAAACAAAAGGAGGATTATATTATGTGCATTAGACATAGCTGACCGAAATTCAATGCCGTGGATAACTATTCTTTGTTTAAAATACCAAAATTTGGAACACAGACAGCCAATAGAACAAACATGTAATGGCTCTAACAATCCTTCCGTGCAGATCTAGAATACATAACTGAATCATCTAACCAGAGCTCTGATACCTAGGCAACATGCCTCATGTCTCTATCACTCTAGCCTCCAGAATAATTCAGTCAACTGCTGCAGTGCAAGCTGATTCACTTTTTGCAAGCTTGTGGAGTCACGAAAACTTCCATTTCCATTTAGACCAATGCGGACCCAGCATATGCTAATATAATCTAGAGCAAACTAAACTACAAACATATAAATCCTTACCTTTTGAAATAATAAAAGCCCAACGACATCAACCGCTTCAATCATTTGAAGCTTCCATTTGGCATTAACATTCAATTTCTAAGAACATCGGAGTCTGTTGCTATCTAAGAGACTATTTATTTTAAAGAAAATACCTGCAACAAAATTCCGTCCAAGCTTGTTACATCTCTATATAATTCGCAAAACTCTATACAAACCGATGTAAACTACAACTAAGCACATGAAGTAGCTTAGCTTGGTAGCCATTGCAAGCTGGTATAACACAACCATGCCAAAACAAACTCAAGGCTTTCAAATAATCCTCAATTATATTGCAATATCTGCTGGAGGAAAACACATAGAGAGGAATTTGAAGAGGAATTTGCAGTTAGTAGGAAAACAACCTAAATCTTTGGGGCATGATGTAACGTTGTGCAGATTAAGATAGAAAAGTGTTGGCCCAAGTTCAATGACGTGAGCATGATAGCATGGATTTTCACCTTTCTTGCATCATGTTCGTTATCTCCTTCACAGTCCTGGTTTTTTATATCTGCAAATTAAAATGGCAAAGCATTGGCCAAGTTCCAGGATGTCAGCTTAAAGGCATGATAGTATGGATTTTCATCTTTCTTGCATCATGTTCGTTGGCTAGTTCACAGTCCTGCTTTTTATATCCGAGCAGTAATTGTTTTCTGCAAGTGAATATGAGTGTGTCCTAATTTTTGCTTCCTTCTAGTCATAGATAATAGTGAACTGCCTTTGTGTGCCAATAACACTATGAACATAGTCTGCAAATGCCTTTAATACCATTGAAACCTCTGTGAGATGAAGCTGAAAGGCCTTTATAGCTCAAGCTCTCTTTGTCCATTCAAGAGAAACCTCCATGCTATGAGAGTTTGCAATGGGTGCCTCCAGGTTTGACAGTGGTGGAATTGCATGGCCAGCTCCAGTGGGCTCTTGAGAACAAATTCTCAAGGTAATAGGATGTTGCGTAGAAAATATTACCCCTTAAAGGGGCAAGATGAGAAGTGGCCATAGTATGAACAAAATTTATTGCCTACATGCATAGGCATTCTTCAACAAATAAAGGTCGCCGACCCATGGAAATTCATTGCCCCTGCATGCAAAGCCACTCTCACCGAATAAAGGTTTTCCGATCATACCTTCACTGTATATCATGTTATTATTCACCCAAACATAAGGACGTCTGTAAATTTCTTCTGTTGCTAAATAAACTGCAAGGACATGTGCAGAATGAATATGGATTTGCTGCAATGGGATTAGCATCTGGATTTACACGATTAGCATTTGAATGTCATGATTGCTGCTTGAACATGGCAGAGATATGCCTTTCTCTAGATCCTCCATTCTCACATTTGAGAATAACCAAGAATGACCTTGACTGAGAAAGGTCTCTTCAAAAAAGCTCACATCCTTGCATTCTACAAAATTTTTAAGCTCGTAGAAAAACCAATAAATTGAAGTACTGCCTTTGGACCCTTGGTACTAATAAAGCCTTAACAGACCATAATTATCCAGTTCAAATAGTCTAAGGTAGCTTAAGGAACCCTGGGATCATCATATTCTCTTCTGAATACTATTTATCTAGCAATGAGCAGGACTTGCAATTGAAGCAAGCCATGAATTGAAAAGTGGAGTTATTGATGGCTTTCTTCTTACAAGATCATTGATAACTAAGGTCTAGCCCAAAAACACATGCATGGCCACGGGAGGAAATGAGCCCGGCAATAACTAGTCACAATAATTAGCAAATCATTCAATTTCCCTAAACACAACTGCAAACCATCACCTTAAATAACATGAGATAAGCTCCTGGCAGCACGTCTCCTGCGATTCCTAGGGCCTGCAAAAACCACGAGGATCACGGGCCTGCATAAAAAAGAAAGTGCGGATGTGAACATTCCAAGAGTATTGCCCTGGATGGAACTCTAAAGATTATTTCAAGCAAAATCACATTGCACAAATTAGTAAAGTGATCACTTTAAATAACATGCAGGCAAGCTCTAGAATATGCACAGCTTAGCAGCATTTCCCCTTTAGAACGTGTATCGTCAAACAGTTGGAATACTAGATTAAATATGCAAGCTTAGGGGCATCTCAATTTGATGCAAAACCCTGGATACCTTACAAAGGATGGTTTCTTCGCCCATATAGTAATGCACAGCATATGCAACCAATTTTAATAACATGCTGTCAATCCTCCACATGCTGCTATTACATGCAACAAAACGAATTTAAGGGGCATATAGTATTTGCGCATAAAATCACCATACTCTTCCATTTCGTGCCAAGATCGGCCAGCAAAGAATTAGGTTCAATAAGAACTCATCAAGAAGAAAAAAAATAATGCTTGCCTTTTTTTTCCCTTTTCCCTTTTGCGTTTCTTTTCATTTCCTTTGCCCTTTTCCTTGCTTGTTTAAAAGAAGCAGAGTGGTGAGAAGCAGAAGCAGAAGAGAGTGTTGAGAGAAGCAGAGGCAGTAGAGAATGTCGAGGGAAGTAGCTCATGTTAGCAGATTAGGTCTATGCTTGGTTTTGCTTACAATTTGGGTTGTATCTGTAGCAGCAGGCGCAGAAGAAGCTCCCAAATTAGATACAGTAATTGGTATTGATCTGGGAACAACATATTCTTGTGTGGGTGTTTATAACAAAGATGGGCATGTAGAAATCATAGCCAATGACCAGGGGAAATCGAATCACACCATCATGGGTAGCCTTCACAGATTCTGAAAGGCTTATTGGAGAGGCAGCCAAGAACCAAGCTGCTTCTAATCCCCGAAAGGACAATTTTTGACCCTAAACGTTTGATTGGAAGGAAGTTTGACGACAAAGAAGTCCAAAATGATATGAAACTATTGCCCTACAAGATCATCAACAAAGATGGGAAACCTTATATACAAGTTAAGATCAAGGATGGCGAAGTTAAGCTTTTCAGCCCAGAGGAGATTAGCGCTATGATTTTGATAAAAATGAAGGAAACCGCCGAGGCATTCTTAGGAAAGGTCGTAAAAAATCTTTGTTATCAACGGCCCCAAACTTATTTCAATGATGCCGCAGACAGCCACAAAAGATCTTTGGTATCATTCTTTGGACTTAACGGGCTCAAATTTCGAATGAGCCAAGCTGCAAAGCATTGGCTTATGGACTTAATGAGAAGGGAAACGAGAAGAACATACTTGTGTTTGACCTTGGTGGTGGTACCTTTGATGTCAGCATCTTAACAATTGATAATGGAGTATTTGAAGTTTTAGCCACAAGTGGTGATACTCATCTTGGAGGAGAGGATTTTGACCACAGAATTATGGAGCACTTCATTAAACTCATCAAGAAGAAGTACAACAAGGACATCAGCAAGGATAGCAGGGCTATTGGGAAACTCCGTCGCGAGGCAGAGCGTGCAAAGAGGGCACTCAGTAACCAGCACCAAGTTAGAATTGAGGTTGAGAGTCTTTTTGATGGTGTTGATTTCTCTGAACCACTTACCAGAGCAAGGTTTGAGGAGCTTAACAATGACTTGTTCAAGAAGACATTGGGCCCTGTTAGGAAGGCCATGAATGATGCTTTGGCCTTAAGAAGTGTGATTGATGAAATCGTTCTTGTTGGAGGAAGTACTCGTATCCCAAAGATACAGCAATTGTTGAAGGACTACTTTGAGGGCAAGGAGCCTAGCAAGGGAGTCAATCCTGATGAGGCTGTAGCCTATGGTGCAGCAGTTCAAGGAGGCATTCTAAGTGGGGAAGGCGGCGAAGAGACTAAAGATGCACTCATCCTTGATGCCACTCCTTTGACCCTTGGCATTGAAACTGTTGGTGGAGTGATGACAAAGCTCATTCGAGGGTTTCTGATTCCAACTAAAAAATCCCAAGTGTTTAGCACCTATCAGGATAAGCAAACAACCGTGTCTGTTCAGGTCTTTGAAGGAGAAAGAAGCTTGACAAAAGATTGTCGGGAACTTGGAAAATTTGATTTGAGCGGTATTGCCCGGCTCAAGAGGTATTCCTCAGATTGAAGTTACTTTTGAAGTAGATGAGGATGGAATTCTAAAAGTGAAGGCAGAGGATAAAGGCGTCGGTAAAGGCGAGAGAAGATCATCATTACTGGCGACAAAGATCGTTTATCTTGAGGATGAGGTTGATAGAATGATCAAGGAGGTGAGGAATATGCGAGCAAGATAAGAAGGTGAAGGAAAAGATTGATGCAGGGAATAGATTGGAGACATATGTGTACAACATGAAGAGTTCAATTGGTGACAAGGACAAGCTAGCGGATAAGCTAGATTCTCGATGACAAAGAAAAGATTGAAGCTGAATTGAAGGAAATCTTGGAGTGGTTGGACGATAACCAAAGTCTTTGAAGGGAGGATTTCAAGAGAAACCGAAGGAGATTGAGGATGTTTGCAATCCCATAATAACCAAGGTTTATCAAAAGACTGGTGCTCATGTCTCAGAGGAAGAGGATGAAGATCACTCTGAGCTGTAAATATCTTGAGACATTCAAAATTCATGGTCACGACAAATGTAACGAATACTTGTAGATATGGAAATAGCAATATGAGATGTATATTAGCTTATGCTTATTATCCGGTTTTTCACACCACTTGTCTTAGCTTTCAACTTTTCTAATAACTTTTAAAATTTTGCACACGTTCTACCTGTTAGACATGCATTTACAAGACTTTGCTTGCATGAAACAAAAGAAAAGAAGAAGTGGTAGTGAATGAAGGTGGAAGATGGACGTCGAAATTGACCAAAGTAACAAAATAAACTTGTCACTAACAAGTCTTGCAACCCAATGTCTTTCTTTGCTGACTGCAAGAAATATATGAATTTGGAGCTTGGAAAACATCGCTTTGATCAATTTTCTTCAATTAGATCCACACTATGCCTCTGGTTACTTTATCGGGCATGCATTCTGATGCTTTCATGCTGGATGGTAAGACTTGTCCGGGCAAACATAGATGGAACTTTGGCCAATGTTGCTTACAAAAATGCATTGGCAAAGAAAGAGATCATAGAAAGGGTATAAATTGTAGTCTTGAATATTAAATTGAAATGCACATCTACGCTTTTAAAGGTTTGCTCTAATCATAAGACAAGAAGGAGGCGTACCGTTGTTAGTTATATTTTGCAGAAAGTGTTTCTCATTCAAGTTTCAAAAATGCCTAGATGCCAAGTAAGATACAATGGCCTTCAAAATTGAAGGTGGAAGATGGACCTCGAAATTGTCCAAAGTAACAAAATAAACTTGTTACTAACAAGTCTTGCAACCCAATAGCATTGGTTGGATGTCTCTAGTTTGTTGACCGCAAGAAATATATGAATTTGAAGCTTGGAAAACATTGCTTTATCAATTTTCTTCAATTAGGTCCCTTTATACGGGTTATATTATCGGGCATGCATTACGATGCTTGCATCTTTGGATGGTAAGACTTTTACGGGCAAACATAGATGGAACTTTGGCCAATGTTCCTTACAAAAATGCATTCGCAGAGAAACAGATCATAGAATCATAGAAAGGGTATAAATTGTAGTCTTGAAATATTCAATTGAAATGCACATCTTAAAAAGTAAGTACACGCTTTTAAAGGTTTGCAAATTCTTGTAAACAACCATCTCTAATCATAAGACAAGCAGGAGACGTGCCATTGTTAGTTGTATTTTGCAGAAAGGGCTTCTTATTCAAGTTCCAAAAGTGCCTAGATGTCAAGTAAGATACAGTGGCCTTCAAAATTGATTTCAACAAGTCGATTCAAGTGCTTCTTGTTGGTGTTAATGATGGCAAACGTAGTCTGATAGATACTCTATATGAATCTGTTTGTCACTATTGTTAACATCTCCACTCATCTTCTTATTTAAAATGGGATAGCATTGATATTTGTGCCGGGAACGCCGCTGTGCAGACGCATGCGGCGTTCCCTTCCCCGCTTGCGGCTCTTCTTGGTAGACGCAGCATGCCCGGCATTCAATGTCAGTTTGAATTGCTTTGAAAAAAAAAATCGATGCAGGCTCTCTTCTTCTACGATTTCTGGGTTCTCGCTCCCTGCAAGTTCTTTTTTCCCCTCTATCATCTTGGCGCTAACTGGATAGCGTGATTCTTGGGCGTCTAACTGGGTCGTGATTCTTAAGTTGGATCGTCAAGAGTGAGTAAAGTTGAGATTGTATAACATAGCAAGTTTTCTCTTACGGCATTCCATCTGCAAGCAACCTTGCCTATTTTTCATTATGGCATTTCATCTGCACGCAACACTTCAGATTTTTTCATTTGTCTAACATGAACATTGAACAGATTTTTTTTTTCCTTGATACTTGGTGATCGGTCACAAAGTTCAATGAGTAGCCAACAAGACGGGAGGCTATTACAGATCAGAGTGTTGGTGCAGATCAGAGCTTTGATGTCTAGCGTTGGTGCATGTCAGAGTAGCTGGCTTTTATTGTGCATAGCATACGGTATGATCCATGCACTATTCTCAAACGAATGCATTATTTTCAATTTGGTTGGATGGGTTTAGGGTATTGTTGGTAACAGATGTCCGGCATCCCGATGGTGCCCAATAATAGTCCGGCCTTACTTTGTACGTGGTTTTTTCTTTTCTTTGGTAAGTACCTCCTTTAAAATTTTGGTTTTACCCGAATTCAATTTCGGTTTTTGCCATCATTCCGCATTTGTTGTCTAGAACTTTTCTCTCATAAACTCATGTGAGCTGGGCTGCATAAGCTTTTCTGCACATTATCTTTCTGCTGCACAGGCTTTTCTCTCAATCTGCACACCGCACATGCTTTTCTCTTTTCAAATTTTATCTACTCTTAGGGATTCCATGGCTTGGCATTTCTTAGTGATGATATCCACTGACGTGCAGCATCCAATCTTGCAGTCTTGGTTAATGAGTTGCAAGATCCATTTAGAAGATTCTAACACTTCTAAGAGCGATTATGCAGTAAGAATTATTATCTTAAGCATATAAACAATGGGGTTCTGACAAGGGGGAGAAATTGTGCAATGCACAGGTGAGCGCCTTTGAATTGCCATTTGGTTGTATAAAGCAACCAAAGTTATTCACTATCCATTGTTTTTTGATGCAAGCCATGGTGGAATAGGATGAAGCATGACACAGATAGGTGCTCATGCCGAATCTACATCTACTGATAATCTCACGCCGGTAATCTCATGCCAGATCATGCAGGTAATCTCATTCTCCACGTTTTTATTCGATCTTTGGACATTTCTACCGCTAGCCCATTGTTTTGTTCTGTATCCTTGAGGATTGGCTATAGCCTCCTGCTTTGTTTAAGGCCATAGCTCCATAGCTCCTGCTATGTTTTCTTTAATCTGTAACCATTGTTCTCTTCTGAAATAACAAATGCAGCTGAAGATTTAGTACAACTCTTGATACATTAACTGATTATGCATGCTGGAAATTAGGCTTTTCAATGCCTAAATATGGCTCTGTTACATATTTTAGTCTTCATTTAACTGCAGTTGCATGCTATATTCTCCATGAAAGCTAAGGAGGAGATTTTGATTGGTACCATCACTTTGCATTCTTTTTACTACAGACCAAAGTGGTTACACATGGCGCATTCATTTCGGTACGTGCTCCTTTGCTCTGACTGCGATTAAAATTGCATAGCAGGCTTTTAATAACAACAAGTTCTGACAATGCACAGGTTAAAGAGGCTAAAGGGGTTGTTGCACAGGTGAATCACAGAAGCATTTGCATTTTTATTGATATTTGCTTTTGCTAAGGAGAAGTTCGAGCGAAAGTGGAAAAGTAAACTACTCTACTTTTTTTCCATAAATTTTTATGTAAATCCAGAATTTGAGTCCTCTGCAAAACAACAACAAACACTACTTTGGCATCCAAATTTGGCCTGGCAAACAAGCATAGATGAGCAAAGTTCTTCCACGTTTTTTATCTGTAGCAACTGCAAAGCAAGTATTGCATATGCCAGGTCTTCATGAGATGAGAACATTGTAGATAAGGGATAGACATTGTAGATGATGGATGATATGCAGTTTTGTTTGACAAGTAGGGTTTTGGTGGAAAATGCTTAAGGTATTTGCTGAATTTGTGATTTATAGTGTAGTGGAACTCACATCGGCATCTGAAATTATGGAGCCACACATGTTTGCATTGTCAAACTTTTAAAAGCTTTTAATTTGCAGTTTAAGTAGTTTCTTTAGAACTTAGTGGTTTTTGAGTATTAGCTATCCAGATATTACTAGAATAGAGCAAGGTCTCTCAAGTGTCTAGAGCAAGGTCTCTCAAGTGTCTGTACCTGACACTCTAAATTAGCAAAGTGTGGAACCTACTTACATTAAATTGTTGCCTTGGCACTACAAGGAAAACTAATGCATGTAGGAATGGCATATTTATTCCCTAAATTAGATTTGTGCTATTTTAAGGTATCGTAGTCCAATGTAAAAAAAAAAACTATTGAAGGAGAAATTGAGAACTTGCAGCTTGCAGCCACTAATTGTAGAATTATATGAAAGATGCATGTTGCATACCAGAAGAAGTTTGGATGCTATAATGTTCAAATATTTTAAGTGTCGTCCATGCCCTATATGATGTTATTTTGCTGCCGGGTATTTTAGTTATTCATTTATATCATATATACATGTTTGAATATGCACTATGCACATCTGTCCAACCATTCAATTTAGTTATGACTTGCTTTCTATGTTCAGTTTAAATAATTTACACATCTTTTTCTAGAATGGGTGCAAAATATATTAGCATTTTATGCGCAGATCATTCACACGTCATTTTGGAGCACTTATTTGATGATCACAAATAAACAATTACTTGCCATGGATTTCAAAGCATTGTTTAAATGGTTTGACAGATTATATTGCATTGTTTAAATAGGAGTAGATTAAGTCTTGACCGTTTATATAGGGAAAGAAGATTGTACATAGCAAAAAGTTGAATAATTCCCCATTAAGTTTGAAGCTAAAAGACAAAGGTGATATTTGCATGTTCAACATATGTTGAAAGTGTTACTAGAGGTGCATGCCCAAGGGTGCCAAGGTTTGTACTCATGTGACACTCTTAAGCTTAGATATATATTTTTGTTTTATCTTTGACTAGCAAGATTTAGCTATTTTTCTACTCATTCAAGAAAAATATCGTGAGCAATTTACCAATTACTATCATACATGAAATGTACATAATTGAATGCCTTCCTCCATGTGTATCTCTATACTTGGTAGAAACGTTTAGCATCCTTGGATACATATGTTTTGGGTTTAGGATTTTGGGTCAATTTCAATAATAGTCGACACTGATTTAGGGTTTAGGATTAGGGTTGAAGGGTTCAGAATTTTGGGTTTATTTAGGGGTTTCTTCAAGTTTTGGGTTTTAAGGGTTTGGGATTTATGTAATCTAGATTATGGGGGGCAAACATGATTAGATGGACCTGTTCAAGCCAAATGCCCCCTTGACTGTGAGGTCAGAGTGCACATCCAGCTATTCTAGGGAAATATTTGAGCAATCCCGGGAGAAGTTCTTGCACCCCTAGAAACTACAAATAGAAGCAGATAGAAGATATCCCTTTATCTTTGTCATTTAATCCCAAAATTCAAGAACATCGGATCTCTGGGATCCAGAGAATGCCCCCCCTTGCCTTGATGAGGTGGCAACATAATAAGGAGGCTAAGGAAGTCTATTACACTAACCATTCAGCACGTCCACGACTAATGCCCGACATCGTCGGGCACACGTTTCTAGTCTTTATATTATAATGTTAACTCATGTGTCATGGATCACGCCCTAAAACTTTGGACGGCCCAGATTTACTTGAAATTTTTTTGATGCCTTAGATTTACTTGAAAAAGTTGGTCGATACTTTTCTTTCTTAAGTTTTCCACGTTTTAAGGCTTCTACAGCCGCCATTGGTAGGATATGACAGGATAGCAATGGAGCAGTTGTGGAAATAGGGTGCGGAAGGAAGCCGTTTTCCAGTTTCACAAATTTGTAAAGTTCGTGAGTTACTTTAGAAAGCATCTTCACAAAGCAAGCTTCTTTATATCCTATAAAGTTTTCTTCTCTTTTGCAATGCGTGGCTTGGTGGTTGAATTTGCTACATCTAATTTAGACAACAAAAATAACCCAAATAATCTGTCATTTCTGTGTTGATTCCCTTGCTCCAGAGGTCCAAATCTAGCGCTCCATCCTCCTAGATGTCTCTAGGTTTGATCATGTCTCCCTCGCCTTGCCATTTGCATTATTTTCGATCTTCTTTATGATAACTCCGGGCATTGGCACAAAAGCTGTCATTGTTTATTATGATGTCTGCATGATTGGGTTGGAATGAAGACCCACGAGTAAAGAATTATATAATTTAGATACAGAAACATGTGCTCTTATTCACATGCACATGGCAAAGAGATTTCTTTGCTTCTAATATGATGCCAAACCAAGCCTAGTTCTCTTCATTTGGGAGGATGGAGCCCCTAAAAAACTGCTTTTATCGTTGCTTTTACCTCTGTTGCATATGATAACAGATTTAATGACAAATGGAGTTCTGTTGGAATCTGCATGTTATAGCGCTCTGGCCATGGGATGCACATGATGTTGTGCTTTATTATTTATGTTTCATTATCTTCTATTCTATCTCTCTCTCTTTCTCTTAAATATAGTCAATGTGTGCGCTCCGATTATTTTGTACTTTGGTACTTTTACAATGTTGGACTAGCAAGGAAATTGCAATTTCTGAGTTCCTCCAAGGTATTAGTTCGCGAATGCTTCTTAAAAAGGCAGTAGAAGCCCATAACTATATGCTTTATAATGTCTGCATGTATTCATTGGTTAAAGTCTTCTATATGCTTTCTAATCTTTCCATGCCTTCATTGGTTAAAGTCTACCATCAGGTTCTTCTATTGATGAAATCGTTTTAGAGAATTGGCATGTCATAAATTCTTTTACTTTTTTGCACGTAAATGCAGCATTGACTATGCCTTCATTGTAGCTTGCTTTTAATTTCTCTCTCCTACTTCAGTATTGTGCAAGTGGTTCATTTAGAAGAAAAGCAAGCCTTTTTTAAGGTGCATGCTAAGTTAGGTGAGTTTTATCATCTGCAAAACATAAACGATGCAAGAAATCTTGCAATTTATCTTTCTCACTTTTATATTCGCATGCGCTTTCTAGGTAGCCTTTTTTTAAGAATAGAATAGAATAGAATTGGATTTTTATTGTCCAGGGAGACCAATTGGCCAAACATAGATGGAACTTTGGCCAATGTTGCAAACATAGATGGAACTTTGGCCAATGTTGCTTACAAAAATGCATTGGGAAAGAAAGAGATTATAGAAAGGGTATAAATTGTAGTCTTGAATATTAAATTGAAATACGCTTTTAAAGGTTTGCAAATTCTTGCAAACAACCATCTCTAATCATATAAGCAGGAGGCGTTTATATTTTGCAAAAAGGGTTTCTCATTCAAGTTCCAAAAATGCCTAGATGCCAAGTAAGATACAGTGGCCTTCAAAATTGAAGGTGGAAGATGGACCTCGAAATTGTCCAAAGTAACAAAATAAACTTGTCACTAACAAGTCTTGCAACCCAAATAGCATTGGTTGGATGTCTCTAGTTTGTTGACCATAAAAAGAAATATATGAATTTGAAGCTTGGAAAACATTGCTTTGATTAATTTTTCTTCAACTAGGTCCAAACTATGCTTACGGGTTATGTTATCGGGCATGTATTCTAATGCTTGCATCTTTGGATGATAAGACTTGTCAAGACAAACATAGATGGAACTTTGGCCAATGTTCCTTACAAAAATGCATTGGCAAAGAAACAGATCATAGAAAGGGTATAAATTGTAGTCTTGAAATATTCAATTGAAATGCACATCTTAAAGAGTAAGTACACGCTTTTAAAGGTTTGCAAATTCTTGTAAACAACCATCTCTAATCATAAGACAAGCAGGAGACGTGCCATTGTTAGTTGTATTTTGCAGAAAGGGTTTCTCATTCAAGTTCCAAAAGTGCCTAGATGTCAAGTAAGATACAGTCATGGAATAATTTAAGGGCTAAACTTAGCTATTTGGCGATTTTTTAGCACATTTTCGAAAAAAAATTGGCTAAAGTAAATGGAAAAAATTGGAAAAAAGATAATAATTTTAGCTTAACTTTTTTTGGGACTGCACCAGCCCTGGAGCTCTTTAGCCTGATGCTAGAAAGTAAGAGAGTGAAATTTTATATTGTTTAGTTAAGCCATAGAAATATCATTCTAATTTAAAAGAAATATATGATTAGTAGTTTAGTTTCTAGCATTATAAATTAATTTAAGTCATAGATTTTGCTAGTTAGCATTATTTTAGAATATTTTCACAAAGAAAATGACTAAAATAAGTGGAAACAATTGGAAAAAAGTATAGTAATTTGGCTTGATATTTCCGTTGGCCACACCATAGAAATTTTTGGGAAGATGTTTGGGTTAGTTTAGCTAAACGCTAGAAAGTATGAGATGAAAATATGTAGAGTTTAGCTAAACCACAGAAAGTTTGGGGATTACTATCGAGCAAGTTTAGCTAAAGTCATTCTAGCTAATAAGAAATATGCGATTAGTAATTTATTCCCTGGATACAATGGCCTTTAAAATTGATTTCAACAAGTCAATTCAAGTGCTTCTTGTTGGTGTTAATGATGGCAAACATAGTCTGATAGATACTCTATATGAATCTATTTATCACTATTGTTAACATCTCCACTCATCTTTATATTATAATGTTAACTCATGTGTCATGGATCACGCCCTAAAACTTTGGACGGCCCAGATTTACTTGAATTTTTTTTTTTGATGCCTTAGATTTACTTGAAAAAGTTGATTGGTACTTTTCTTTCTTAAGTTTTCCACGTTTTAAGGCTGCTACGGCCGCCATTGGCAGGATATGACAGGGTAGCAATGGAGCAGTTGTGGAAATAGGGTGCGGAAGGAAGCCGTTTTCCAGTTTCACAAATTTGTAAAATTCGTGAGTTACTTTAGAAAGCATCTTCACAAAGCATTTGCAGTGCGTGGCTTGGTGGTTGGATTTGCTACATCTAATTTAGACAACAAAAATAACCCAAATAATCTGTCATTTACGTATTTGATTCTCTTGCTCAAGAGGTCCAAATCTAGCGCTCCATCCTCTTAGATGTCTCTAGGTTTGATCCTGTCCCCCTCACCTTGCCACTTGCATCATGTCGTGAGGCTAATACATCAACCACATAGCCTAGCATGGAGCGCACAATCTGCAACCATCCTATTGAAAAGCACATCTTAAAGAGTAAGTACACGCTTTTAAAGGTTTGCAAATTCTTGTAAACAACCATCTCTAATCATAAGACAAGCATGAGACGTGCCATTGTTAGTTGTATTTTGCAAAAAGGGTTTCTCATTCAAGTTCCAAAAGTGCCTAGATGTCAAGTAAGATACAGTCATGGAATAATTTAAGGGCTAAACTTAGCTATTTGGCGATTTTTTAGCACATTTTCGAAAAAAAATTGGCTAAAGTAAATGGAAAAAATTGGAAAAAAGATAATAATTTTAGCTTAACTTTTTTTGGGACTGCACCAGCCCTGGAGCTCTTTAGCCTGATGCTAGAAAGTAAGAGAGTGAAATTTTATATTGTTTAGTTAAGCCATAGAAATATCATTCTAATTTAAAAGAAATATATGATTAGTAGTTTAGTTTCTAGCATTATAAATTAATTTAAGTCATAGATTTTGCTAGTTAGCATTATTTTAGAATATTTTCACAAAGAAAATGACTAAAATAAGTGGAAACAATTGGAAAAAAGTATAGTAATTTGGCTTGATATTTCCGTTGGCCACACCATAGAAATTTTTGGGAAGATGTTTGGGTTAGTTTAGCTAAACGCTAGAAAGTATGAGATGAAAATATGTAGAGTTTAGCTAAACCACAGAAAGTTTGGGGATTACTATCGAGCAAGTTTAGCTAAAGTCATTCTAGCTAATAAGAAATATGCGATTAGTAATTTATTCCCTGGATACAATGGCCTTTAAAATTGATTTCAACAAGTCAATTCAAGTGCTTCTTGTTGGTGTTAATGATGGCAAACATAGTCTGATAGATACTCTATATGAATCTATTTATCACTATTGTTAACATCTCCACTCATCTTTATATTATAATGTTAACTCATGTGTCATGGATCACGCCCTAAAACTTTGGACGGCCCAGATTTACTTGAATTTTTTTTTTTGATGCCTTAGATTTACTTGAAAAAGTTGATTGGTACTTTTCTTTCTTAAGTTTTCCACGTTTTAAGGCTGCTACGGCCGCCATTGGCAGGATATGACAGGGTAGCAATGGAGCAGTTGTGGAAATAGGGTGCAGAAGGAAGCCGTTTTCCAGTTTCACAAATTTGTAAAATTCGTGAGTTACTTTAGAAAGCATCTTCACAAACCAAACTTCTTATATCCTATAAAGTCTTCTCCTCTTTTGCAGTGCGTGGCTTGGTGGTTGGATTTGCTACAACTAATTTAGACAACGAAAATAACCCAAATAATCGGACATTTCTGTGTTGATTCCCTTGCTTTAGAGGTCCAAATCTAGCGCTCCATCCTCCTAGATGTCTCTAGGTTTGATCCTGTCCCCCTCACCTTGCCACATTATTTTCGATCTTCTTTATGACAACTCCAGGCATTGGCACAACAGCTGTCATTATTGTTTATTATGATGTCTGCATGATTGGATTGGAATGAAGGTCCAAGAGATTTCTTTGCTTCTAATATGACGCCAAACCAAGCCTATGGCTCTTACATTTGGGAGGAAGGAGCCCCTAAAAATCTGCTTTTGTTTTTGCTTTTACCTCAGTTATATATGATAATAGAGTTAATGACAAACGGAGCTCTGTTGGAATCTGCATGTTGTAGCGTTTTGGCCATGGGATGCACATGACGGTGTGCCTTACTATTTATGCTTCATATCTTTTGTGCCATCTCTCTCTCTCTCTCTCTCTCTCTCTCTCTCTCTCTCTCTCTCTCTCTCTCTCTCTCTCTCTCTCTCTCTCTCTCTCTCTCTCTCTCTCTCTCTCTCTCTCTCTCTCTCTCTCACAAATATGGTCAATGTGTGTGCTCAGATTATTTTGTACTTTTCTGAGTGTTGGACTAGCAAGGAAATTGCAATTTTGAGTTCCACCAAGGTATTACATCATCACGGTGCTTCTTAAAAAGGCAGTTGAAGCCCATATATATGCTTTATGTCTACATGTAGTCGTTGATTAAAGTTTTTTACATGCCCAAAGGGGCCGAGCAACCTAACCTCGCTTACAATATGGCAATGGGGCCTCAACGCCTAAAAAAAACTGCTTGGCGTAAAAAAAAAGAGCTTCGATGGCTGGCCGGATGGAATGTGCGAGAGCACGAGGTGCATCCAAGTGCAAAGCGGAGGCGGATCGGCTGTAGATCTCAATTTGGAGAGGGGGAGGGTAACATTGCAAATGGTATGCAATTTTTGTTGTGTGAGCATGGGCATCATTGCATTGTTTTTTTGTCAAGCTTCTAGCAACAGCGAGGTTGGTGTAATGTTGGAAGCATGAATGCTGTTCATAGATTTGTAATTGACTTTATCTTTTGCTTCACTGAATGTGGAGTTTGGAAAAGCATCTCTAGAATCATAAAATTGATTAAGGTTTAAGATGATTACTGTATTATGAATGTGGCGACGAGGTTAGATGCATGCATGCTAGAGATGGAAGACGCCTCTTTTCTTTTTCTTTTTTCTCCTTTTGTTTTGGGCAGGGGGTGGATGGGGATAATGATGATGGGGAATGGCTATGTGTGAGAGCTATTTCGTCTCTATTGATTATTTTCTAGGAAGCCATTATTTAATTTCTAGTTCTTACTTGAATTATGCCACGTTTGGTGCTTATGGCTGGTGTAGAGGGCGCAATTGAGTGTAAAACTGCAATGAAGAATGGTGTTCATGTAATTTAAAAGTGGTAACCTCAACTTTCGGTGAAATGTTGCTAATTTAAAAAGATGCATTAAGCATGAAGACATGATCATAGTAGCCAACTAATAATTCATAATGATTTTGCATCCCGTGACCTTAATCATGCAATCGTGTGGATTTGTTTCCCTTGTCCCATAATGATTTTGCAAGTAAATCTGCTATTGTCTGAGGAGCTTAGAATGATAATATAAGTAACATCCTTTAGTATGTAGAGACATTCTTCGTAACAATTTTCTCAAAACTATTGCCTACACATATCCTAACCTATATCTCATGTTTACATAATATTCTTCCAGCAATCATGGTTTCGAAGACTCTCTAGGCTTCCTCAATCAAAATGTCGCTTCATAATAGAGTCAATGACATGGCACACTTGGCATTGCATAGAGCCTAAATGATGTTAGCGCAAGCTGTCTAAGTTTGTTTTTGCATTATTATTTCATGCGGTCTCCTAGCATCAAAATGAATTTACAAAAGTGTGTGTCTTGAACGGACATAATTCAAAACAAAGTGGACACAAAGATGCCAACGTCACAATACCCAAAACTTATTATCCTTCAATGTTTTCCAAATCATTTTAGCTTGTCGACCTTGATTTGTTGCAACTTGAAATTTCAATCCTTAAAGCAATCATTAGGAAATGCCTTGTGCATATTTACAAACTGGAACATAATATGTTGCATTACCTAGTTATGGAAAAGGATTTGTGAACTGCAATAGGATTGCATCCATCGTCCGTGGTCCTCAAGGATTTAGCATTAAATAAGGCAAAATGCCTAAGCTTGGAAGAGTCATGGAATGTATTCCAACACGGGAACTTGCAAAATAATATGATATGGTTGAAGTAGATAACAGATATTTGCCTATTTAGAAAAAGAGCCAAAGGCATACTAGGCATTCCATCTTAATGCTCACTTCTTTCTGGCGGAATTTTTGGCTCTATTGATCAGTTTGCTAAGTAATTTATATTTTCATTTCAGGTGACAACTCTGACAGGTCGTTTCAATGTATTGTTGGAGAACGTGCAGATGATCCTCATAGGAGCAAAAAAGTGAATAGAAAATTGAAAAAACTGAGCAAGAAGTAAACAGGGCATGAAGAAGAATTTTGAGCTGTATAAGCAACGCTTGTTTGACATTCCAAATCTTATGCATTAATTTATCAAGCATGCAATCTGTATTGACATCTAAGCTATAAATTGATTTACCTCTTACCGTCAATAACATCGTCTGCTCTATCTTTGCTTGAGTTCTGCAACTACAGTTCTATCTTATGCATGCTGCCCATATCCAGAAATCAATGGTTGTGTCATGATACTACATGTTTACTTGGTAATCTTCCAAAGCTCCAAAGCTCCTAGACGCAGTATCCAAGTCTCCATATATGGGCATACATATCTATAAGTGCATTGTCAGCCTCGTCTGTAGCTTTACATGCTTTATAATGCTCAAAATGCAACTTCTGGATTATACTTGGTCATCTTGATTGAAAGTTTCATGTCCCACATAATAATTATAAGGCATGCGAACCCAGCCTTGTGGATGCATTAGTTCTGTCAACACAGTTACCCTTTCCGACTTTTTTAGTCATGATTCGCTTTCTCCTATGATAAATAACACCACATTCCAGATGCAATATAACATGGAAGGCTGCCTTCACATTTGATCGCAACACATACAGTGCTAGAACTAGATTGACATGACAAGCCATGTGAATTTATGAGAGAAAAAAATATGTGCATGCCCTATGAGTTCAAACAAAGGAGGATTATATTATGTGCATTAGACATAGCTGACCGAAATTCAATGCCGTGGATAACTATTCTTTGTTGAAAATACCAAAATTTGGAACACAGACAGCCAATAGAACAAACATGTAATGGCTCTAACAATCCTTCCGTGCAGATCTAGAATACATAACTGAATCATCTAACCAGAGCTCTGATACCTAGGCAACATGCCTCATGTCTCTATCACTCTAGCCTCCAGAATAATTCAGTCAACTGCTGCAGTGCAAGCTGATTCACTTTTGCAAGCTTGTGGAGTCAAGATTTAAAACTTCCATTTCCATTTAGACCAATGCGGACCCAGCATATGCTAGTATAATCTAGAGCAAACTAAACTACAAACATATAAATCCTTACCTTTTGAAATAATAAAAGCCCAACGACATCAACCGCTTCAATCATTTGAAGCTTCCATTTGGCATTAACATTCAATTTCTAAGAACATCGGAGTCTGTTGCTATCTAAGAGACTATTTATTTTTAAAGAAAATACCTGCAACAAAAATTCCGTCCAAGCTTGTTACATCTCTATATAATTCGCAAAACTCTATACATAACCCGATGTAAACTACAACTAAGCACATGAAGTAGCTTAGCTTGGTAGCCATTGCAAGCTGGTATAACACAACCATGCCAAAACAAACTCAAGGCTTTCAAATAATCCTCAATTATATTGCAATATCTGCTGGAGGAAAACACATAGAGAGGAATTTGAAGAGGAATTTGCAGTTAGTAGGAAAACAACCTAAATCTTTGGGGCATGATGTAACGTTGTGCAGATTAAGATAGAAAAGTGTTGGCCCAAGTTCAATGACGTGAGCATGATAGCATGGATTTTCACCTTTCTTGCATCATGTTCGTTATCTCCTTCACAGTCCTGGTTTTTTATATCTGCAAATTAAAATGGCAAAGCATTGGCCAAGTTCCAGGATGTCAGCTTAAAGGCATGATAGTATGGATTTTCATCTTTCTTGCATCATGTTCGTTGGCTAGTTCACAGTCCTGCTTTTTATATCCGAGCAGTAATTGTTTTCTGCAAGTGAATATGAGTGTGTCCTAATTTTTGCTTCCTTCTAGTCATAGATAATAGTGAACTGCCTTTGTGTGCCAATAACACTATGAACATAATCTGCAAATGCCTTTAATACCATTGAAACCTCTGTGAGATGAAGCTGAAAGGCCTTTATAGCTCAAGCTCTCTTTGTCCATTCAAGAGAAACCTCCATGCTATGAGAGTTTGCAATGGGTGCCTCCAGGTTTGACAGTGGTGGAATTGCATGGCCAGCTCCAGTGGGCTCTTGAGAACAAATTCTCAAGGTAATAGGATGTTGCGATGAAAATATTACCCTTTAAAAGGGGCAAGATGAGAAGTGGCCATAGTATGAACAAAAATTTATTGCCTACATGCATAGGCATTCTTCAACAAATAAAAGGTCATACCCATGGAAATTCATTGCCCCTGCATGCAAAGCCACTCTCACCGAATAAAGGTTTTCCGATCATACCTTCACTGTATATCATGTTATTATTCACCCAAACATAAGGACGTCTGTAAATTTCTTCTGTTGCTAAATAAACTGCAAGGACATGTGCAGAATGAATATGGATTTGCTGCAATGGGATTAGCATCTGGATTTACACGATTAGCATTTGAATGTCATGATTGCTGCTTGAACATGGCAGAGATATGCCTTTCTCTAGATCCTCCATTCTCACATTTGAGAATAACCAAGAATGACCTTGACTGAGAAAGGTCTCTTCAAAAAAGCTCACATCCTTGCATTCTACAAAATTTTTAAGCTCGTAGAAAAACCAATAAATTGAAGTACTGCCTTTGGACCCTTGGTACTAATAAAGCCTTAACAGACCATAATTATCCAGTTCAAATAGTCTAAGGTAGCTTAAGGAACCCTGGGATCATCATATTCTCTTCTGAATACTATTTATCTAGCAATGAGCAGGACTTGCAATTGAAGCAAGCCATGAATTGAAAAGTGGAGTTATTGATGGCTTTCTTCTTACAAGATCATTGATAACTAAGGTCTAGCCCAAAAAACGGGAGGAAATGAGCCCGGCAATAACTAGTCACAATAATTAGCAAATCATTCAATTTCCCTAAACACAACTGCAAACCATCACCTTAAATAACATGAGATAAGCTCCAAAATATGCAAGTCCTGGCAGCACGTCTCCTTCGATTCCTAGGGCCTGCAAAAACCACGAGGATCACGGGCCTGCATAAAAAAGAAAGTGCGGATGTGAACATTCCAAGAGTATTGCCCTGGATGGAACTCTAAAGATTATTTCAAGCAAAATCACATTGCACAAATTAGTAAAGTGATCACTTTAAATAACATGCAGGCAAGCTCTAGAATATGCACAGCTTAGCAGCATTTCCCCTTTAGAACGTGTATCGTCAAACAGTTGGAATACTAGATTAAATATGCTAGCTTAGGGGCATCTCAATTTGATGCAAAACCCTGGATACCTTACAAAGGATGGTTTCTTCGCCCATATAGTAATGCACAGCATATGCAACCAATTTTAATAACATGCTGTCAATCCTCCACATGCTGCTATTACATGCAACAAAACGAATTTAAGGGGCATATAGTATTTGCGCATAAAATCACCATACTCTTCCATTTCGTGCCAAGATCGGCCAGCAAAGAATTAGGTTCAATAAGAACTCATCAAGAAGAAAAAAATAATGCTTGCCTTTTTTTTCCCTTTTCCCTTTTGCGTTTCTTTTCATTTCCTTTGCCCTTTTCCTTGCTTGTTTAAAAGAAGCAGAGTGGTGAGAAGCAGAAGCAGAAGAGAGTGTTGAGAGAAGCAGAGGCAGTAGAGAATGTCGAGGGAAGTAGCTCATGTTAGCAGATTAGGTCTATGCTTGGTTTTGCTTGCAATTTGGGTTGTATCTGTAGCAGCAGGCGCAGAAGAAGCTCCCAAATTAGATACAGTAATTGGTATTGATCTGGGAACAACATATTCTTGTGTGGGTGTTTATAACAAAGATGGGCATGTAGAAATCATAGCCAATGACCAGGGAAATCGAATCACACCATCATGGGTAGCCTTCACAGATTCTGAAAGGCTTATTGGAGAGGCAGCCAAGAACCAAGCTGCTTCTAACCCCGAAAGGACAATTTTTGACCCTAAACGTTTGATTGGAAGGAAGTTTGACGACAAAGAAGTCCAAAATGATATGAAACTATTGCCCTACAAGATCATCAACAAAGATGGGAAACCTTATATACAAGTTAAGATCAAGGATGAAGTTAAGCTTTTTCAGCCCGGAGGAGATTAGCGCTATGATTTTGATAAAAATGAAGGAAAGCGCGAGGCATTCTTAGGAAAGGTCGTAAAAATGTTGTTATCACCGGTCCCAAACTTATTTCAATGATGCCTGCAGACGGAGGCCACAAAAGATGCTGGTATCATTGCTGGACTTAACGTGGCTCGTATTCTGAATGAGCCAACTGCAGCAGCATTGGCTTATGGACTTAATGAGAAGGGAAACGAGAAGAACATACTTGTGTTTGACCTTGGTGGTGGTACCTTTGATGTCAGCATCTTAACAATTGATAATGGAGTATTTGAAGTTTTAGCCACAAGTGGTGATACTCATCTTGGAGGAGAGGATTTTGACCACAATTATGGAGCACTTCATTAAACTCATCAAGAAGAAGTACAACAAGGACATAAGCAAGGATAAGCGGGGCTATTGGGGAAACTCCGTCATGAGGCGTGCAAAAGGGCACTCAAGAACCGGCACAAGTTAGAATTGAGGTTGAGAGTCTTTTTGATGGTGTTGATTTCTCCCGAACCACTTACCGAGAGCAAGGTTTGAGGAGCTTAACAATGACTTGTTCAAAGAAGACATTGGGCCTGTTAGGAAGGCCATGAATGATGCTGGCCTTAAGAAGTCGCAGATTGATGAAATCATTCTTGTTGGAGGAAGTACTCGTATCCCAAAGATACAGCAATTGTTGAAGGACTACTTTGAGGGCAAGGAGCCTAGCAAGGGAGTCAATCCTGATGAGGCTGTAGCCTATGGTGCAAAGCCAGTTCAAGGAGGCATTCTAAGTGGGGAAGGCGGTGAAGAGACTAAAGATGCACTCATCCTTGATGCCCTCCTTTGACCCTTGGCATTGAAACTGTTGGTGGAGTGATGACAAAGCTCATTCCCAGGGGTACTACGATTCCAACTAAAAAATCCCAAGTGTTTAGCACCTATCAGGATAAGCAAACAACCGTAATGCATTGGTCTTTGAAGGAGAAAGAAGCTTGACAAAAGATTGTGGGAACTTGAAAATTTGATTTGAGCGGTATTGCCCCAGCTCCAAGAGGTATTCCTCAGATTGAAGTTACTTTTGAAGTAGATGCAGATGGAATTCTAAAAGTGAAGGCAGAGGATAAGGCGTCCGGTAAGGCAGAGAAGATCATCATTACTGCTGACAAAGATCGTTTATCTTCAGATGAGGTTGATAGAATGATCAAGGAGGCTGAGGAATATGCAGAGCAAGATAAGAAGGTGAAGGAAAAGATTGATGCCAGGAATAGATTGGAGACATATGTGTACAACATGAAGAGTTCAATTGGTGACAAGGACAAGCTAGCGGATAAGCTAGATTCTGATGACAAAGAAAAGATTGAAGCTGAATTGAAGGAAATCTTGGAGTGGTTGGACGATAACCAAAGTGCTGAAGGGGAGGATTTCGAAGAGAAACTGAAGGAGATTGAGGATGTTTGCAATCCCATAATAACCAAGGTTTATCAAAAGACTGGTGCTCATGTCTCAGAGGAAGAGGATGAAGATCACTCTGAGCTGTAAATATCTTGAGACATTCAAAATTCATGGTCACGACAAATGTAACAAATACTTGTAGATATGGAAATAGCAATATGAGATGTATATTAGCTTATGCTTATTATCTGGTTTTCACACCACTTGTCTTAGCTTTCAACTTTTCTAATAACTTTTAAAATTTTGCACACGTTCTACATGTTAGACATGCATTTACAAGACTTTGCTTGCATGAAACAAAAGAAAAGAAGAAGTGGTAATGAATGAAGGTGGAAGATGGACGTCAAAATTGACCAAAGTAACAAAATAAACTTGTCACTAACAATTCTTGCAACCCAATGTCTTTCTTTGCTGACTGCAAGAAATATATGAATTTGGAGCTTGGAAAACATCGCTTTGATCAATTTTCTTCAATTAGATCCACACTATGCCTCTGGTTACTTTATCGGGCATGCATTCTGATGCTTTCATGCTGGATGGTAAGACTTGTCCCGGCAAACATAGATGGAACTTTGGCCAATGTTGCTTACAAAAATGCATTGGCAAAGAAAGAGATCATAGAAAGGGTATAAATTGTAGTCTTGAATATCAAATTGAAATGCACATCTACGCTTTTAAAGGTTTGCAAATTCTTGTAAACAACCATCTCTAATCATAAGACAAGAAGGAGGCGTACCGTTGTTAGTTATATTTTGCAGAAAGTGTTTCTCATTCAAGTTTCAAAAATGCCTAGATGCCAAGTAAGATACAATGGCCTTCAAAATTGAAGGTGGAAGATGGACCTCGAAATTGTCCAAAGTAACAAAATAAACTTGTCACTAACAAGTCTTGCAACCCAATAGCATTGGTTGGATGTCTCTAGTTTGTTGACCGCAAGAAATATATGAATTTGAAGCTTGGAAAACATTGCTTTATCAATTTTCTTCAATTAGGTCCACACTGCTTCTGGTTATGTTATCGGGCATGCATTCTGATGCTTGCATGCTGGATGGTAAGACTTTTCTGGGCAAACATAGATGGAACTTTGGCCAATGTTCCTTACAAAAATGCATTGGCAAAGAAACAGATCATAGAATCATAGAAAGGGTATAAATTGTAGTCTTGAAATATTCAATTGAAATGCACATCTTAAAGAGTAAGTACACGCTTTTAAAGGTTTGCAAATTCTTGTAAACAACCATCTCTAATCATAAGACAAGCAGGAGACGTGCCATTGTTAGTTGTATTTTGCAGAAAGGGCTTCTCATTCAAGTTCCAAAAGTGCCTAGATGTCAAGTAAGATACAATGGCCTTCAAAATTGATTTCAACAAGTCGATTCAAGTGCTTCTTGTTGGTGTTAATGATGGCAAACGTAGTCTGATAGATACTCTATATGAATCTGTTTGTCACTATTGTTAACATCTCCACTCATCTGTATATTATAATGTTAACTCATGTGTCATGGATCACGCCCTAAAACTTTGGACGGCCCAGATTTACTTGAATTTTTTTTTGATGCCTTAGATTTACTTGAAAAAGTTGGTCGATACTTTTCTTTCTTAAGTTTTCCACGTTTTAAGGCTTCTACAGCCGCCATTGGCAGGATATGACAGGATAGCAATGGAGCAGTTGTGGAAATAGGGTGCGGAAGGAAGCCGTTTTCCAGTTTCACAAATTTGTAAAGTTCGTGAGTTACTTTAGAAAGCATCTTCACAAAGCAAGCTTCTTTATATCCTATGAAGTTTTCTTCTCTTTTGCAATGCGTGGCTTGGTGGTTGGATTTGCTACATCTAATTTAGACAACAAAAATAACCCAAATAATCTGTCATTTCTGTGTTGATTCCCTTGCTCCAGATGTCCAAATCTAGCGCTCCATCCTCCTAGATGTCTCTAGGTTTGATCCTATCTCCCTCGCCTTGCGATTTGCATTATTTTCGATCTTCTTTATGATAACTCCGGGCATTGGCACAAAAGCTGTCATTGTTTATTATGATACCGCATGATTGGGTTGGAATGAAGACCCACAAAAAGTAAAGAATTATATAATTTAGATACAGAAACATGTGCTCTTATTCACATGCACATGGCAAAGAGATTTCTTTGCTTCTAATATGATGCCAAACCAAGCCTAGTTCTCTTCATTTGGGAGGATGGAGCCCCTAAAAAACCGCTTTTTATCGTTGCTTTTACCTCGTTGTATATGATAAATGATTTAATGACAAATGGAGTTCTGTTGGAATCTGCATGTTATAGCGCTCTGGCCATGGGATGCACATGATGTTGTGCTTTATTATTTATGTTTCATTATCTTCTATTCTATCTCTCTCTCTTTCTCTTAAATATAGTCAATGTGTGCGCTCCGATTATTTTGTACTTTGGTACTTTTACAATGTTGGACTAGCAAGGAAATTGCAATTTCTGAGTTCCTCCAAGGTATTAGTTTGCGAATGCTTCTTAAAAAGGCAGTAGAAGCCCATAACTATATGCTTTATAATGTCTGCATGTATTCATTGGTTAAAGTTTTCTATATGCTTTCTAATCTTTCCATGTCTTCATTGGTTAAAGTCTACCATCAGGTTCTTCTATTGATGAAATCGTTTTAGAGAATTGGCATGTCATAAATTCTTTTACTTTTTTGCACGTAAATGCAGCATTGACTATGCCTTCATTGTAGCTTGCTTTTAATTTTCTCTCTTCTACTTCAGTATTGTGCAAGTGGTTCATTTAGAAGAAAAGCAAGCCTTTTTTTTAAGGTGCATGCTAAGTGAGGTGAGTTTTATCATCTGCAAAACACGAACGATGCAAGAGATCTTGCAATTTATCTTTCTCACTTTTCTCTTCGCATGCGCTTTCTAGGTATCCTAAACATTGCAAAACATGTCCAGCAGAAACCATTAAGCTTGAATAATGTAAACATTTTGAATAATGTGGACAATTTGAGATTATGTAAACTTCATTAAACTTATTTGCTTACATTGATCCTTCATATGCTCTTGCTTACATAGCTAAAAGAAAGAGCAAAGCTATCAATCACTTTTACTATCTAAGTATCACTTTCACTTTTACTATCACTTCCACTCTGAGCTGTAAATATCTTGAGACATTCAAAATTCATGGTCACGAGTAATGACACAAATACCTGTAGATATGGAAATAGTAATATGAGATGTATATTAGCTTATGCTTATTATCTAGTTTGTTCAAACCACTTTTCTTAGCTTTCAACTTTTCTAATAACTTCTAAACATTTTGCACACTCTTTATAAAAATTTGTCCAGCATGTTCAACATGCATTTACAACACTTTGCTTGCATGAAACAAAAGAAAAGAATTATCTTCTTATCATTATACGAAGATAAATTCAATTGTCAAAACCAGATAGACAGCATTAGAGCGAGGAAAAAGGAGACAAACTAAAAGAAAGCCACATCTGGGCATCTCCACTAAAACAAATAACTAGAATACAAAGCTATCCTTTGAAAGTGTAACCATTATAGCCGGGATTAAAAAACCTCGTCCTTTTGGGTTTTCGAGGAAAAACCCTGATGATAATAGAAACACTAAACAAAGATCTTTATCTGAACACAACTAAGTATAACAAGGCTTAAATAAGCCGATAATGCTGCTTGAGAAAAGCTGGTAGTCATGACTCTCTGATCCGTGTATACACCAATACTTGAATCTCCAGAAGCTCACGAACTAACAACCTGCACATGCCGTGAGGCTAATACATCAACCATATAGCCTAGCATGGAGCTCACAATCTGCAACCATCCTCTGACAACCATCAAACTAGGCACGAGGGCCTCTCACAACCAATAATACTAGGCACGAGGGCCTTCAATCTCACAACCAACCACTGGCACGAGGGCCACAAAACTCACAAACCTCCACTGGCACAAGGGCCACCATACACAAACATCTATATGCAAAGGGGTCACAAAACCATAATCAATACTTGTCACAAGAAGCATAAAGGTCTTTCATAAATAAGCATATTAGCGGGATGGTTGAAGGGGTGGGTGGGTGGTGGTACAGGGTCAAGAAAGCAAGGAAGCATAATGCAGATGTGCAATACAATGCTAGAATACAAAGTTGTCACTATGTTTCCTCCAAACAAGAGCCTGCCACAATACACATTAACCATGATGCTAATGCTGCTCGAACCATAAATCTTCACCAAAACATAAGATGCACCACAACATGCAAGCCACACATTAGCCACATGCTAATGCTGCTAATGTCTGCATGTATTCTTTGGTTAAAGTCTTCTATATGCTTTCTAATCTTTGCATGTCTTTATTGGTTAAAGTCTACCATCAGGTTCTCCTATTGATGAAATCGTTTCAGAGAATTGGCATGTCATAAATTCTTTTACTTTTTTGCACGTAAATGCAGCATTGACTATGCCTTCATTGTAGCTTGCTTTTAATTTTCTCTCTTCTACTTCAGTATTGTGCAAGTGGTTCATTTAGAAGAAAAGCAAGCTAAGTTAGGTGAGTTTTATCATCTGCAAAACATAAACGATGCAAGAAATCTTGCAATTTATCTTTCTCACTTTTATCTTCGCATGCGCTTTCTAGGTAGCCTTTTTTTAAGAATAGAATAGAATAGAATTGGATTTTTATTGTCCAGGGAGACCAATTGGCCAAACATAGATGGAACTTTGGCCAATGTTGCAAACATAGATGGAACTTTGGCCAATGTTGCTTACAAAAATGCATTGGGAAAGAAAGAATAGAATAGTTTTTTTTATCGTATAGAAAGGGTATAAATTGTAGTCTTGAATATTAAATTGAAATACGCTTTTAAAGGTTTGCAAATTCTTGCAAACAACCATCTCTAATCATATAAGCAGGAGGCGTTTATATTTTGCAAAAAGGGATTCTCATTCAAGTTCCAAAAATGCCTAGATGCCAAGTAAGATACAGTGGCCTTCAAAATTGAAGGTGGAAGATGGACCTCGAAATTGTCCAAAGTAACAAAATAAACTTGTCACTAACAAGTCTTGCAACCCAATAGCATTGGTTGGATGTCTCTAGTTTGTTGACCGCAAGAAATATATGAATTTGAAGCTTGGAAAACATTGCTTTGATTAATTTTCTTCAACTAGGTCCAAACTATGCTTCTGGTTATGTTATCGGGCATGCATTCTAATGCTTGCATGCTGGATGATAAGACTTGTCCGGCAAACATAGATGGAACTTTGGCCAATGTTCCTTACAAAAATGCATTGGCAAAGAAACAGATCATAGAAAGGGTATAAATTGTAGTCTTGAAATATTCAATTGAAATGCACATCTTAAAGAGTAAGTACACGCTTTTAAAGGTTTGCAAATTCTTGTAAACAAATCTCTAATCATAAGACAAGCAGGAGACGTGCCATTGTTAGTTGTATTTTGCAGAAAGGGTTTCTCATTCAAGTTCCAAAAGTGCCTAGATGTCAAGTAAGATACAGTCATGGAATAATTTAAGGGCTAAACTTAGCTATTTGGCGATTTTTTAGCACATTTTCGAAAAAAAAATTGGCTAAAGTAAATGGAAAAAATTGGAAAAAAGATAATAATTTTAGCTTAACTTTTTTTGGGACTGCACCAGACCTGGAGCTCTTTAGCCAAATGCTAGAAAGTAAGAGAGTGAAATTTTATATTGTTTAGCTAAGCCATAGAAATATCATTCTAATTTAAAAGAAATATATGATTAGTAGTTTAGCTTCTAGCATTATAAATTAATTTAAGTCAATAGATTTTGCTAGTTAGCATTATTTTAGAATATTTTCACAAAGAAAATGACTAAAATAAGTGGAAACAATTGGAAAAAAGTATAGTAATTTGGCTTGATATTTCCGTTGGCCACACCATAGAAATTTTTGGGAAGATGTTTGGGTTAGTTTAGCTAAACGCTAGAAAGTATGAGATGAAAATATGTAGAGTTTAGCTAAACCACAGAAAGTTTGGGGATTACTATCGAAAGCAAGTTTAGCTAAAGTCATTCGGCTAATAAGAAATATGCGATTAGTAATTTATTCCCGGATCTGATGGCCTTTAAAATTGATTTCAACAAGTCAATTCAAGTGCTTCTTGTTGGTGTTAATGATGGCAAACATAGTCTGATAGATACTCTATATGAATCTATTTATCACTATTGTTAACATCTCCACTCATCTTTATATTATAATGTTAACTCATGTGTCATGGATCAAGCCCTAAAACTTTTGGGCCCAGTTACTTACTTTTTTTTTTGATGCCTTAGATTTACTTGAAAAAGTTGATTGGTACTTTTCTTTCTTAAGTTTTCCACGTTTTAAGGCTGCTACGGCCGCCATTGGCAGGATATGACAGGGTAGCAATGGAGCAGTTGTGGAAATAGGGTGCGGAAGGAAGCCGTTTTCCAGTTTCACAAATTTGTAAAATTCGTGAGTTACTTTAGAAAGCATCTTCACAAAGCAAGCTTCTTTATATCCTATGAAGTCTTCTTCTCTTTTGCAGTGCGTGGCTTGGTGGTTGGATTTGCTACATCTAATTTAGACAACAAAAATAACCCAAATAATCTGTCATTTCTGTGTTGATTCTCTTGCTCCAGAGGTCCAAATCTAGCGCTCCATCCTCTTAGATGTCTCTAGGTTTGATCCTGTCCCCCTCGCCTTGCCACTTGCATCATGTCGTGACGCTAATACATCAACCACATAGCCTAGCATGGAGCTCACAATCTGCAACCATCCTATTGAAAAGCACATCTTAAAGAGTAAGTACACGCTTTTAAAGGTTTGCAAATTCTTGTAAACAACCATCTCTAATCATAAGACAAGCATGAGACGTGCCATTGTTAGTTGTATTTTGCAAAAAGGGTTTCTCATTCAAGTTCCAAAAGTGCCTAGATGTCAAGTAAGATACAGTGGCCTTCAAAATCGATTTCAACAAGTCGATTCAAGTGCTTCTTGTTGGTGTTAATGATGGCAAACATAGTCTGATAGATACTCTATATGAATCTGTTTGTCACTATTGTTAACATCTTCACTCATCTTTATATTATAACTAGAAAAAGTGCCCAGCGTTGCTGGGCTTTTTGTCGGGCATAAAAATATTGAAATTGTATTAAAAGTGGCTTCAGGTTGATTATATGAGGACAATCATTATCTTCTTGAAATGACAGAGACCGACGCTATCAGTCTTTAGTAATTTTTTGTTAGGAAATGGGAAAATAAATTTTGTCTATGTCTTTTTGTGAAAGTGTCATGTAAGTAGAGAAATACAACGACAGTCTGTGCACATTTGGACCGTTTATTTCATTTTGTGTTAAAACTTTCATTTGGACCGTTTATTTCATTTTGTGTTAAAACTTTCATTTGGACCGTTTATTTCATTTTGTGTTAAAACTTTCATTTGTAGCTTGTTAGATCATGAGTGATGTCTTATAACCGTGTACTTGATTTAACCCTACATGGTTCACTTTGCAGTATTGGGGATGGCACCTCAAACCTTGAACTTAATTCTACATCATTTACTATATAGATTTGACACAGAGAGCACATCATTTGGGGATACATTCACTACCTTCTAACCAAGTAGCCATTGAAGAATTATGTGTCACCTTTGGAAATGCGATCTGTCACTTGCAAAGACAATACAATGCCCCAAGTTATAAATTAAAAGATAAAGGATCAAAATGTGCAAGAATTTGGATGGTGACAAGTAATGGATATGTCAAGCTCAAGTGCATGAATCTAACAGCAGAGTGAACATGCATGGATTTATTGCTTTAAGGTTAAGGCACAAGGTGGGAGTCATTATCACAACACAAAAGTGGCAAGCAAATATATGGCCTCTAACAAAAGGGCAAGTGTAAATAAACTAATTCTTCTTTCCATACGCCAAAAGGGACAAAACAATAAACAATATAGAAATGTTGGACTATCCTTATTGAAAAGACAATAATAGTCATCAATAACAGCTTCAACTTTGTCCAAAGTCAAACAACAAAAAAACCAAAGAAGCCCAAGCGTTGAAAGCTCGAATTTTTGAGTTCCTTTAAGTGTTTCTCCATTCTTGGAATAGGCCATACCTGAAAATTTAAGATACACAAACAGATCTGTAAATGCAAAATGTAGTTCATACCCTTTTTTCTTTCTGTGCTAGATCTAAAACCTGCAAAAGCAATCTGCTACATAAATTTCCCCTCCATTGCAACGCTACACAATGAAATATACTGGTATCAAGGATATGCACATATGAGTGAGCTGAGAAATGCCCTTTTTTCTCTTCCAATTTTTGTCCAAACAACCATTCAATCTGGCACGCTAATTTGTCACCTTCTCCTCTAGAAATGGACACTCCAAATAACTTCCCAATTTTTTTTCCAAAACTCACAAATGCCGCTGCTGTTACAACTCCAAAACCCTAAGAATCAAACCTCACCTTATGCACCAAATCCTTCCATCAGCAAATAAGAAGAATGTGAATATGAAGGCAAATGGACTTAGCAGACTACTTGTGTAAGTGTTATATTTCATGTACTACTACAATGATATATAATTCAGTAGATATTATGTACAGCTACAATGCAATAACGAAGAACGACTAATGTTTTACCTGGAAAATAAAATGGCGAAATCATGTACGTGGAATGCCAATGCCGAAAGCAAGCGCTTCAAAGCCAAGGTGTTGCTAGCATATAATTGCATTGTGTATGTTAACATCTGCCTCAAGCCAAAAAGTGTCAGAGAATACTCTGTGGCATGAGCTCCTTCTCTAGCACAAACAGAAAACTGATCACTTTTGAAAACTGATCACTTTGTGTCTCATGCGATGGCATAAATGTATG
Organism: Isoetes taiwanensis; assembly: GCA_021234155.1. Taxonomy (NCBI): domain Eukaryota; kingdom Viridiplantae; phylum Streptophyta; class Lycopodiopsida; order Isoetales; family Isoetaceae; genus Isoetes; species Isoetes taiwanensis. Next base: position 3,507,753 of record JAJEKV010000101.1, read on the forward strand.
ATAATTTAGCTCATGGTTAGCAGGTAGTCTCAAACCTTTGGAATGATTATCTGAATCAAACCCACATATCTGCAAGGAAAGATATCTGAATCCAAAAGGTTTCTTAAAGCTAGAGGTCTGGCAGCTTGGCTTTGGCTTCATGAACTGCTGAAAACAAAATCTGAAGACATGTTTTGAAGACTTTTGCTTTTCAGATCGAGATATGCCCTGACAATATGCATGAGAGAGTTCAGAGTTTCTACAGGTTGGGAAGAAATGCGACATCATATCATGGCCAAGACTCTGAACTGAACTCTGCTTCAACAAAATTGTCCACCATAATATGACCCATTATTTTTTAATACCCATCTTTCTCAGAGTACATGTACCTATTTCGAGCTATCTTGGCCTTTTTGGTTTGACTACAGAGATCAGTTCGGCTTGAATTACCACCGCATGCTTGTACATCAAGACAAAATAATAAGCAATAAGACCTCTGTTTTTTCCAGCAATGCATAAATCACGCAGTACTCTAATGTATTAAACCGGCATCTTATATAAAAAAATATCAGCTTTTATATCAACAAAGCTAACATATTGCACCCGTTTGGATGAGAACCAAATCGAAGAGCATGTTTTCTCAGCATATGCTTTTATCTAGCAATAACTGGCATCAACTGCATTCCAAAGAATGATGGCTGCTTTACATTATATTTTTGACTCTCACGCTCTTTAGAATCCATATACCTAGACGGCATTGCATGCTCAAGCCCTGGTTAGAGTTCAAGCTCGGGTTCGGGTCAGAATGTCAGAGGAAGGCCAAGCAGTCCAACGCCAACTGCTTCAACTGAAGCAGCAGGAGCTTCGGAAAAAAGCTATGGTAAGACTATTTTCCAAGGTCCTCTTTCCTAGTTTCGGAACATATGCGAATAAAATTATGTTTATCTTGCAGTCAGAATGCAATTCCCAGGATGCTAAGAGTGAGAGTGTTATAAATGACAGAAATTCCAACAAGTATTGGAACGATAGCAATTTATCAGCAGAAGAGATGCAAGCAAGAATGCAGAAAACACAAGAAGCAGCACTTAAACGCGAACGAGCATTGGGATATGCATTTTCTCACCAGGTTTCCAACACCTTTCATTTCAATTCTTGTAACTTGTGATTTATTTGTCTTGGAATCTGAAGCTTGATTATGATGCTGAATATACATAAGCTATGGAAGACGGGTGAGGAAGCTGCCAGTACGTTTATAGATTGTGATCCCGAGAAAGCACCTTGGGGATGGAGCTGGCTAGAGAGGTGGATGGCTGCAAGGCCTTGGGAAAACAGGTTAGACAGTAGTACCAATGAAGTCGAAACTCCAGTTAAAAAGAAAGAGGATGCAGCTAAGAACGTCGAAACCATTTTGGCCAGATTAAGCACAAGCAGCAAAAGCTTAGCAGCAAATTGCTACAGCCATAACGGCACTCCAGGTTCAGCACAGATAACAAGCCAATCACCCAAAACTCCTGGAAAGCCAACACATGTTCTTGTCAAGTCTGCAAGTCCTCATGCTATTAGCAGGCTCATAGATGACCAAATGAGTGTGGCATCAAGTGCTCTGAGTACTCCTAGCATGCCCTTGGCTGCCTTACGTTATGGAAATCTGTCTAATGTAAGCTCTTTCAGAAATGATGAAAGCTCTGCCAGTGCTCACATATTGCCTAGCTACATGGCACCAACCCAATCTGCAAAAGCTAAGGTACGCTCCCATAGCACTCCTAGACAGAGTCCTGGTACTCCAGATAAAGGTGCATTATCATCAGCAAAGAAAAGACTATCTTATCCTATCTATGAAGGCTCTGTTAGCAGTTTTGGAGCAAATATACATGTCATATTGTGCTGTAACCTTGCTATTTGAGCACATAAATACTGGTCCAAACAAATGCAATAAATTTTGGATGAAAATATCACCTGCCATCATCGGATAATACAAGGCAACGTTGCTGAAAAATGTTCAAGATCTTGTCTCCAGTATGACGTTCTTTAAAGACTATAAGAGCTTGGCCTGGTGAAGGCAATACATTTTACTCAAAGAAGGAAATACATCTTGAATCCCATAGTGTCAAAGTATATAATAACCTAGAGCAAGAATTGAATCTCCATTTTGTTGCTGAGAACAATGCAATGAACAACGATGTGCCACTGATGATACACGACATACAACTTTTGGAAAGAGCCGTAAATGCTGGGAACCACGATCAACGTAAAGCTTGCAAATGTGTTCGATTTAAAAATGTGTTTTTTCATGCAATATATCTTTGAATTGAATTTCATGGCGCTTTTAGCCCGCATTTTTGAAAAGGGTTTTGTTCATAGACTTACTTTTGAGTAGTATTCTTCGATTCAAGCCCCTTTTCCTTGCCGGTTCAGCGGATTACTCGACCTGGGTTTTATCGTCTCCATTTCTCAGGTGCCTTGTTCTCGTTTCGCAGCCACAAAATAAAAAGCCTAAAAATCAGCCTAAATCCCTGCTCAATCTGGAAAAAAATAGTGCGTAATGGCGGAAAGAAGTGGGAAGATGCCCAGATTTGTGGGAAGAAGAGAGCCAGAACCGTCGTATAAACAAAACTGCCAAAAGCCAAAATCAAGGGACGAAAATAAGTTAAAAAATTCAATGTACAAGATTGCGCACAGACTATCATAAAACGCCTTTATTATTATATATAGATGTTAACTCCTGTGTCATGGATCACGCCCTAAAACTTTGGACGGTCCAGATTTACTTGAAATTTTTTTTGATGCGTTAGATTTACTTGAAAAAGTTGGTCGGTACTTTTCTTTCTTAAGTTTTTTTCGTTTTTTGTCGCATACAGCCGCCATTGGCAGGATATGACAGGGTAGCAATGGAGCAGTTGTGGAAATAGGGTGCAGAAGGAAGCCGTTTTCCAGTTTCACAAATTTGTAAAATTCGTGAGTTACTTTAGAAAGCATCTTCACAAACCAAACTTCTTATATCCTATAAAGTCTTCTCCTCTTTTGCAGTGCGTGGCTTGGTGGTTGGATTTGCTACAACTAACAACGAAAATAACCCAAATAATCGGACATGTCTGTGTTGATTCCCTTGCTTTAGAGGTCCAAATCTAGCGCTCCATCCTCCTAGATGTCTCTAGGTTTGATCCTGTCCCCCTCACCTTGCCACATTATTTTCGATCTTCTTTATGACAACCTGTGCATTGGCAACAAATTTGTCATTATTGTTTATTATGATGATCCGCATGATTGGATTGGAATGAAGGTCCAAGAGATTTCTTTGCTTCTAATATGACGCCAAACCAAGCCTATGACTCTTACATTTGGGAGGATGGAGCCCCTAAAAATCTGCTTTTGTTTTTGCTTTTACCTCAGTTATATATGATAATAGAGTTAATGACAAACGGAGCTCTGTTGGAATCTGCATCTTGTAGCGTTTTGGCCATGGGATGCACATGACGGTGTGCCTTACTATTTATGCTTCATATCTTTTGTGCCATCTCTCTCTCTCTCTCTCTCTCTCTCTCTCTCTCTCTCTCTCTCTCTCTCTCTCTCTCTCACACACACACACACACACACACACACACACACACAAATATGGTCAATGTGTGTGCTCCGATTATTTTGTACTTTGGTACTTTTACAGTGTTGGACTAGCAAGGAAATTGCAATTTTTGAGTTCCACCAAGGTATTAGTTCTGTCAATGCTTCTTAAAAAGGCAGTTGAAGCCCATATATATGCTTTATGTCTACATGTAGTCGTTGATTAAAGTTTTTTACATGCCCAAAGGGACCGAGCAACCTAACCTCGCTTACACTATGGCAATGGGGCCTCAACGCCTAAAAGCCTGCTGGCAGAAAAAGAGAGCTCAGTGGCTGGCCAGATGGAATGTGCAGGAGCACAGGTGCATCCAAGTGCAAACGGAGGCAGATCGCTGCAGTCTCAGATTTGGAGGGGGGAGGGTAACATTGCAGTGGTATCCAATTTTTGTTGTGTGAGCATGGGCATCATTGCATTGTTTTTTTGTCAAGCTTCTAGCAACAGCGGGGTTGGTGTAATGTTGGAAGCATGAATGCTGTTCATAGATTTGTAATTGACTTTCTCTTTTGCTTCACTAAATGTGGAGTTTGGAAAAGCATCTCTAGAATCATAAAATTGATTAAGATTTAAGATGATTACTGTATTATGAATGTGGCGACGAGGTTAGATGCATGCATGCTAGAGATGGAAGACGCCTTTTTTCTTTTTCTTTTTTCTCCTTTTGTTTTTGGGGGGGGTGGATGGGGATGATGATGATGGGGGATGGCTATGTGTGAGAGCTATTTCGTCTCTATTGATTATTTTCTAGGAAGCCATTATTTAATTTCTAGTTCTTACTTGAATTATGCCACGTTTGGTGCTTATGGCTGGTGTAGAGGGCGCAATTGAGTGTAAAACTGCAATGAAGGAAGCCGTTTTCCAGTTTCACAAATTTGTAAAATTCGTGAGTTACTTTAGAAAGCATCTTCACAAACCAAACTTCTTATATCCTATAAAGTCTTCTCCTCTTTTGCAATGCGTGGCTTGGTGGTTGGATTTGCTATAGCTAATTTAGACAACGAAAATAACCCAAATAATCGGACATTTCTGTGTTGATTCCCTTGCTTTAGAGGTCCAAATCTAGCGCTCCATCCTCCTAGATGTCTCTAGGTTTGATCCTGTCCCCCTCACCTTGCCACATTATTTTTGATCTTCTTTATGACAACTCCAGGCATTGGCACAATAGCTGTCATTATTGTTTATTATGATGTCTGCATGATTGGATTGGAATGAAGGCCCAAGAGATTTCTTTGCTTCTAATATGACGCCAAAGCATGTAGTCACTGATTAAAGTTTTTTACATGCCCAAAGGGGCCGAGCAACCTAACCTCGCTTACACTATGGCAATGGGGCCTCAACGCCTAAAAGCCTGCTGGCGGAAAAAGAGAGCTCAGTGGCTGGCCAGATGGAATGTGCAGGAGCATAGGTGCATCCAAGTGCAAACGGAGGCAGATCGCTGCGATCCTCGATTTGGGGGGGGGGGGAGGGTAACATTGCAGTGGTATCCAATTTTTGTTGTGTGAGCATGGGCATCGTTGCATTGTTTTTTTGTCAAGCTTCTAGCAGCAGCGGGGTTGGTGTAATGTTGGAATCATGAATGTTGTTCATAGATTTGTAATTGACTCTCTCTTTTGCTTCACTAAATGTGGAGTTTGGAAAAGCATCTCTAGAATCATAAAATTGATTAAGGTTTAAGATGATTACTGTGTTATGAATGTGGTGACGAGGTTAGATGCATGCATGCTAGAGATGCGTCTTTTTTCTTTTTTCTTCTCTCTGTTTTTTTTTTTTTTTTTTTTTTTTTGGGGGTGGGTGGATGGGGATGATGAAGATGGGGGATGCCTATATGTGAGAACTATTTCGTCTCTATTGATTATTTTCTAGGAAGCCATTATTTAATTTCTAGTTCTTACTTGAATTATGCCACGTTTGGTGCTTATGGCTGGTGTAGAGGGCGCAATTGAGTGTAAAACTGCAATGAAGAATGGTGTTCATGCATTTGTAATTTAAAAGTGGCAACCTCAACTTTCGGTGAAATGTTGCTAATTTAAAAGATGCATTAAGCACCTAAGACATGATCATAATAGCCAACTAATAATTCATAATGATTTTGCATCCGTGACCTTAATCATGCAATCGTGGTGGATTTGTTTCCCTTGTCCTGCAGGTAACTGCTGCTTTGACAGGAGCTTAGAATGATAATATAAGTAACATCCTTTAGTATGTAGAGACATTCTTCGTAACAATTTTCTCAAAACTATTGCCTACACATATCCTAACCTATATCTCATATTTACATAATATTCTTCCAGCAATCATGGTTTCGAAGACTCTCTAGGCTTCCTCAAGACTTGCACAATGAATCAAAATGTCGCTTCATAATAGAGTCAATGACATGGCACACTTGGCATTGCATAGAGCCTAAATGATGTTAGCGCAAGCTGTCTAAGTTTGTTTTTGCATTATTATTTCATGCGGTCTCCTAGCATCAAAATGAATTTACAAAAGTGTGTGTCTTGAACAGACATAATTCAAACAAAGTGGGCACAAAGATGCCAACGTCACAATACCCAAAACTTATTATCCTTAAATGTTTTCCAAATCATTTTAGCGTGTTGATTTTAGCTTGTTGACCTTGATTTGTTGCAACTTGAAATTTCAGTCCTTAAAGCAATCATTAGGAAATGCCTTGTGCATATTTACAAACTGGAACATAATATGTTGCATTACCTAGTTATGGAAAAGGATTTGGGAACTGCAATAGGATTGCATCCATCGTCCAGTGGTCCTCAAGGATTTAGCATTAAATAAGGCAAAATGCCTAAACTTGGAAGAGTCATGGAATGTATTCCAACACGGGAACTTGCAAAATAATATGATATGGTTGAAGTAGATAACAAATATTTGCCTATTTAGAAAAAGAGCCAAAGGCATACTAGGCATTCCAATGTGTTGTTGGAGAACGTGCAGATGATCCTCATAGGAGAAAAAAAGTGAATAGAAAATTGAAAAAACTGAGCAAGAAGTAAACAGGGCATGAAGAAGAATTTTGAGCTGTATAAGCAACGCTTGTTTGACATTCCAAATCTTATGCATCCATTTATCAAACATGCAATCTGTATTGACATCTAAGCTTATCTTATGCATGCTACCCATATCCAGAAATCAATCCTTGTGTCATGACAAGCCATGTGAATTTCTGAGAGAAAAAAATATGTGCATGCCCTATGAGTTCAAACAAAGGAGGATTATATTATGTGCATTAGACATAGCTGACCGAAATTCAATGCCGTGGATAACTATTCTTTGTTATAAATACCAAAATTTGGAACACAGACAGTCAATAGAACAAACATGTAATGGCTCTAACAATCCTTCCGTGCAGGTCTAGAATACATAACTGAATCATCTAACCAGAGCTCTGATACCTAGGCAACATGCCTCATGTCTCTATCACTCTAGCCTCCAGACTAATTCAGTCAACTGCTGCAGTGCAAGCTGATTCACTTTTTGCAAGCTTGTGGAGTCACGAAAACTTCCATTTCCATTTAGACCAATGCGGACCCAGCATATGCTAGTATAATCTAGAGCAAACTAAACTACAAACATATAAATCCTTACCTTTTGAAATAATAAAAGCCCAACGACATCAACCGCTTCAATCATTTGAAGCTTCCATTTGGCATTAACATTCAATTTCTAAGAACATCGGAGTCTGTTGCTATCTAAGAGACTATTTATTTTAAAGAAAATACATGCAACAAAATTCCGTCCAAGCTTGTTACATCTCTATATTATCTGCTTATGCTTATTATCTGGTTTTCACACCACTTGTCTTAGCTTTCAACTTTTCTAATAACTTTTAAAATTTTGTACACTTTCTATAAAAATTTATCCAGCATGTTAGACATGCATTTACAAGACTTTGCTTGCATGAAACAAAAGAAAAGAAGAAGTGGTAATGAATGAAGTTGGAAGATGGATGTTGAAATTGTCCAAAGTAACAAAATAAACTTGTCACTAACAAGTCTTGCAACCCAATAATCTTGCAACCCAATGTCTTTACTTTGCTGACTGCAAGAAATATATAAATTTGGAGCTTGGAAAACATCGCTTTGACTGGATGGTAAGACTTGTCCGGGCAAACATAGATGGAACTTTGGCCAATGTTGCTTACAAAAATGCATTGGCAAAGAAAGAGATCATAGAAAGGGTATAAATTGTAGTCTTGAATATTAAATTGAAATGTACATCTATGCTTTTAAAGGTTTGCAAATTCTTGCAAACAACCATCTCTAATCATATGACAAGCAGGAGGTGTTTGGGGTCTGGTTCGGGAACTCCTGCAAGACAGCCCTCTGTGAGGACCCTTGGATCTAACAGGAGAATCCAGGAACTATGTCACGCGGGATTTGCAAGAAAAACTAAGGAAAGGGAAAAGAAAACAAAAGAGAATAATGAGATCACAATAATAAGCTTCCTTGATATCAATGATGATGATACATGAGCTCTCGCAACCGAGAGAAAACTGAAGTGAGACAAGACTCAAAACTCATCTAAAAACTCATGTGCTAGCTCTACTCATATATATAGTACAATGGCCTTTGGCCCAATATAGACACTGACCGATTTGGTGCCGGCTCACGAAGGAGGCCCCGATTTGTGAGGAATCTTTGGCGGTGCCTCTTGAAAAGCTCGAATACGCCGACGTTGACGCTGGCGGTGGCCGGGTCGCATACTTGTCCGCGCCTCTTGTTGGACGCCAGCGTGGTCTTTGTCTGCGTGGTCCGCTTGGTCTCATTGGCGAGCCTTTGACAACGACCGCTACTTTGTGTGGATCCTTGGCCTTGACTTTGGTCCGTCCGAATGCATGAATAGTCCCGCATCAGAGGCACAAGACTACTCCCCCCACCAAACGACATTCACTGGAAGAAAAAGGAGGAAAAGCTTAGAGGGAAGGGAAACTAGCGATGCGAAAGAAAGTGATCCTCACGGAATGAGGATCGCCATTATGGTAATGAGCAATGAGGTCCCCGGGCGTGGTTTGAAGGGCCAGAGTGTTGAGCCCAAGGGCAGGATCGGCATCAATGAGGAAGTGAGAGCGCATTGGCGTCTTCCAGCGGCGATGCGCGTCCGAAAGAACAAACTGGCACTCCTGCGAGAAGGCAGGTCGAGACCGAAGGCACCGGACGCCGGGCATTGGGATTGCAGTAAAAGATTGGACGCTGCCGATTTAAAGAGCTGACCAGGATGCATTTGAGAGCAGCACAGAAACCAGCTTGACGGTGGACTGAAGGGTCTGGTGAGGTGGCGGCATTCTGCAAGAAGGTATCAAGACCATGTAGCACAAATAAAAGGCCGTTGCAACCACGCTCATTAGCGATATAAATCCAATTCTCAGTAGTGTCCAAGGTGGCATTATCCTCCCAATTGGGCGCTCGACAAATCGGGGGATCCCACTGGGAGATCCGTCGAGATCATCTGAGGCGAGTCGACCCGGCGTGGCCATCCATGATGACCGTCCAAGGGGGCGCCCGTCGAAGAGAGGAACCGTGCGGGTGGAGGGACTCCTAAGGAAGCATATGGAGAGGGAAGGGCCCGTATCGTGGGTTTGCAGCCATGTCCTCAATTCTACCAAGACAAGATTCTAATCAAGAGCACGACACCAATGGTCCCACTCAAGTAGAGAGTAATTGATAGGCTGGAGGATTTACCCAACCCGTTTGGGATTCTTGCTTTCAGAAGGCCACGGAGTTGATTGTAGCCTCCTGCGTCTTTGCATATAAATAACTGGGCTTAATTCAAGATCATCGAGGGATCGCCAAATTTTTGTTTTTCTTCCTCCAATGTTTCAGCCCGCCGCAGGTAAGGCCGAACAAGTTCGTGCATGTACTCCTCGCTCAAAAGTCCGAGACGAAAGGGGATCCTTGAAATATGGGTTGGTTGATGATAACAACCAAAGCAAGCATTGAGTTGCCTCGAAAAACACAATGGGCCTCATCTCGAATTTATCATGGAGATCCGCCGGTAGAAGTCATGAAAAACATAAGCCATTGGTGAACAACACGGAAAGTGACCAAATCGGGGTCTTCAGAATTGAGCTGATCAAAGACTAAGAGTGCACAAAATAAACCCTTGTCTTCCACAGAGAGATCCGGCCAGATCCGAAGAAAATCCGCACTTTTGAGTGGCTGTTGATGAACATTGCCATTGGCCGCGTACCACTTCAAAAAGGAAAAGGTGTCGCCGGGCCACCACATAGTCAAGATAGGCTGGAAGGAGTAGAGAAGTCCACAGGGATGTTGGTAGCAATGTCGATATATTCCTCCTATTTGTTTTGGGCTTCTTCAGCAGATTGAACTACTTGCTGGAGCTGATGTTCAAGGTCACGGATCCGATTCTCCTTTTCTAACAAAAAGGGGACTGATCACGGACTCGTTTAATAGGAAGCGGCATGTGAAGAGGATTGCCCCGAGTATTGAGGTGGCGTGACAATCTACGGCGTCATCGATGACCTTACGTTTTACGAGCCTCCGAAAGCCGAGCACGGAGGGGCGAAGCGATTGGTCGGAAAACCAGCTTCAAGGGAGGTGAGTCGAAGTCATCTCGTCAAGGCCATGAACTTGAGTGCGGTAATTGTGAGAAAGCTCTGTACAAGGTGTCTAGCTTAGCAATGTCTTTCTCCCTTGTCACCCGGGGAGGATATCTTTTGTCTTGTTTTGCTCCAACAAGTCCTGAATTGTGATTTGAGCTGAGCTGATTGATGCGCGCGCTGGTCGATCCTCGAGCATTTTAGATCTACACGGGCCTGTAGAATAGAGCCGCGTGCTTGTCTTGAAGTTTGGCCTCAGATTTTGAATTTGTGCAGGGCGGCTTTGAAGGTCTCGGTGAATCGCATCCGAAGCCTCGAGGGGCCTTTGAACACCATTCATGAGAGCCGCCTGTGATGCTTGTAGCTGCCCGGGCGGCAGCTTGAACATCCTTTGGAATTGGTATAGAAGCCGGGCGAGGATTTGGAGGTGTCGGCCCCATTCTTGCCTTTGTCTCGAGATTGTTGGGAGACATGACGGAAGTGGGAGGCAGAGTGGAGGAAGAGGAAGGTGACATCGTGGGTCCGGTTTGAACGTGACCAGGAAGTTCTGGCGTGAAGGTACAACTTGTTGGTTTTCACTGGCCTGGGAATGCAGGGGACTTCGAAGTGGAGGCATGAGAAGTGGAAGGGCTCGAGAGCGGGAAGATAATGACGGATGAGTGCCCGAAGATGGCCACCCAAAACTTCCGAGACAGAGGAGGAGGTAGCCCTCAATCACGGTCTACTTCTTGAAGAAGCAGAGGTAGAACAAATGTGGGCCAATCAATGTGGAGATTGGAGCGGATGGCGCTGATGACCATATTATAGAATGGGCTTATTGATATGGGTGTTCTTGATAGAATACCCAAGCAATTTGCCACGAAACTTCACAAAAGTGTCATGTGACTTGGCAATATTTGTGCGGCGATCTTTGGTTGGCTTGATAAGAGAACCGAACCGAGTGGCGATCCATGTCTGTAAAGCAGCCCAAGATCTGAAGGTTTTTGCAAAGGAATACGGAATACCTCCGAATTCAAGGGCTGAGTAAGTAAAATTGTGGTGCCATCGACCACCGTAGCAAGGCCTTCCGGGCTATTGATGATGTGAGCAACGAACTATTTCAATTGCTCTCGGTTGGGGCGGAGCTCCATTTGTAAGAATTAAATAAAACTTCTGGGTGTTCGCTACTTCCATTCGGACCAACGGACCAACAGGGGCCTCGCGAAAGGTGGGCGTCGAGAAAGACATAGACTCGAAAAGAGTCGCATCCCTTGGAGCAGAAGCTTGAAGGATAGGAAATTTGGGTGCAGCCATGGCGAAAGCGCCGGCCTGAACGTATGAACCGTCTGAGGAGGAGAGAGGAAGTGAGCGTAAGACGCATGTGAGATAGGCGAAAAGGTTTAGGGCGGCAAAGCGTAGGCGAAGGGGCATGATGAGGGCTAAAACGGCAACCGCTGATGATGCAATTGGCGATAGATGCGAAGGCGATTGAAAGGCAAAATTTTGGCTAAGTCCCCAAGCGGTAAGGGAGAAGCAAGGAACGGTGGAGATGAGGCGCGAGAGAATGATCGGATGTGCCGGTGGCGAAAGGACGCATACATTAATGTTGTGGCGGAAAAGAAAGAATGTCATTTAATGCTGGCAGCTTCGAAGTGGGATATCATTAAAGCGAAGGTGTCGGAAGGTACCATGGCTAGATATCGGCGGGAGAAAAGATTCCCCATTTAAAATGACCTTGCATTGCAACCACGTTGGCAAATTTTCGATTGGTCCGTCGTCGAGGGGGAGGTCCTCGGTTGGCTATATAAGACAAACAGGTGGCGGCGGAGACACCCAATGGCCTTCGGTATGTCTGGCTGGCGGGGCCGCGACAAGTGCACTATGCCTTCTAACTGCCTGGAGTGGATAACTTGTAAAATGGACTGCCTGGACCTCTAGCGGTGTCAATGTCATTGGCATTGCCATGGAGCCGGATGGTGTCTTGGGGATGGCGAGCATGCCGATCCCCACACCAACGGGATGGAGGTGATTACTTTTCTTGGTTGGGACCCTGAGCACAACTGGTACCATATCAGTGCATATCACCTCTGCTCCAAACCCGGAGTAGAGGGTTTTTCTTCTTAGGATGTAGTAAATAGGGCTCTCAGCCCATTTTTGTAAATAGGGCTCTGCCCATAGCGGAAAATAGATGGGCTCTGCTCACATTTTGTAAAAATTTCACCTTTATAATATAAATATGCCGCTTGTTAGTCACTATCATTTATTGTGCGTATGCGGAGCAGTTACATTTGTATGAAATTGTTTTGGTAAAAGCCATTAACTAGTGTAGGTAATGGAGTTCCATCTAATTCAGCCAGCTTGAAAATGCTGGGTTGCACTACTTGAACAATTTGATAAGGGCCAAGCCATCGAAACTTTAACTTGCCCGGAAAATTTTTGTAACGAGAATCATAAAGAAGAACCAAATCGCCTTCATTGAATGTTTTTGTCTTAAGTCGTTTGTCATGCAATGATTTACGCAACCGTTGTCCATGAAGAACACGAAATGTAAGCATCGGCGCCTAAGTTCATCAAGCTGTTCCAATTGATAAACCCTTTCCTTGAGTGCGGCGGGTGGATTATGTCTTTGTAGTAAAGGTGAAAAGCGGAGAGTTGGAAGAATATATTCAAAAGGCATGAGAGCTTCTTGACCATAAACCGGTTTGAAAGGAGTGTGACCCAAGAGGCTATTTTGAAACTAGTGTTGTAAGCCCAAAGAACAAGAGGGCAACTTTTCACGCAATAAATGCGTGAAGCGTCACAAATTTTCTTGAAGCTGTGATAAGTGTTCTCATTTGGTACTTTCAGCCAAGCCATTTCCTTGAGGATAAGGGTGTACTCTTCGGTGTTGGATGTGAAGATAATCCGTCGACTCCTTAATGGTATGGTTGACAAAATGCACGCATACGATCACTAACAAGTTCCGTGGGACAACCAAAACAGCGTGATGATGTGCGTGTAGAGAACCTTTGTCTGTCGGTAGCGGTGTTGTCGGGAAGTGCACAAGTTTCCGCCCATTTGGTAGCATAATCCGTGATGACCGAATATAGCGCACGGTGTGCCGCGCAGCGATGGGTCCATGGGCCCCACAAAAATCCATACCCCATTTCTTTGAAGGGATGTGGCGTGGCGGCGGCGTCAATGGAAGGCGCCACGGGGCGTGGGTTTTCCCACGGCGACAGAGCGTCACCGCGTCGCGGCGTAAGCGTGGGCATCTTTGAAGAGTGGGGCGTAAGTATCTCCCGAGGAAGAATTTTTGCGTCGTCGCGGCGTCACCACTAAAATGACCACCACCAAGCCCGCCGTGAGCTTGGCTTAACAATATCGCACCTCATGAGGGAGGACACAACGCCCGAGGACCATGTCTTTGCGGCGCTTGTAGAGATGACCTACAACGATGGTGTAGTCACCGGACCCTTAAGAAACCGACGGCGGGGAGGGCTTTTCCGAGAGAGCGTCCGGATCGGCGGGAGGAAGAGCACCGGAGAAGATATTGCCGAAAGTTGTGAAACCAATGGGGCGTGGCCGCGACGGGGAACAATTGAGCATCCGGAAAGGCGTCCCAAACACCCGTGGATGGATCATCCGTGTGGATGCGTGAAAGATAATCGTGCACCACACGATTTGCACGCCTTATGAACAATTTCAAGGGAGCGAATTTTGCAGAAGAAGTACCCAACGAAAGCAATTCTACCCGTGGGTGGCTTTGTTGATCAAATAAAGAAGAGCTTGATGGTCAACAACGAACTTAACTGCTACCCAACAAATAATGTCCAAACGTTGGACACAAAAACTAAGCCCAAAGCTTCTCGCTCCGCGGTGGCGAGTAGTTGCGCCTGGCAGATTGAGTTTCCTACCGACATAGCGGATTGGTTTATCGTGGTGTCATCATAAGCCCGAGAGAGAATAAAGCACCAATGGCAAAAAGCGTAGACGCCAACATGAGCGTGGAAAGGCTTGTCCCATTGAGGAGGAACAAGGACCGGCTCGAGTAAGTAACGGCTTCAACTTCGGCATTTCCACCGGGAATTCCAAGCCCAAGTGGATTCATCACCCGTGAGTTTATGAATGGGGTCAGCTATAGCCGCAAGTCCGAGAATGAAGGTGGAATAGTAATTTACCTTTACCGAGAAAAGAGTGTCTCTTTGATATTAGATGGTGCTTGAGCTTTTCGACGACGAATCGATTTTTAGCGGGATCCGTGGTGATGCCTTTTTTGACCACATGACCCAACAAAACGCCTCGAGGTGACGCAGAAGGTGCACTTCGTGATTGAGACTAATGCCGATTCATCACATTTTGAAAAACAAGCTCCAATTTGTCCAAGTGATCATCCATGGAGTCAGAGGCGTAAAAATCATCTTGAAAGATCTCAAGAAAAGGTTTATCCTTCATAAAGTCATGAAAGACAGAGAGCATGATGCTTATTTGAAAAGTTGAAGGAGAGTTTGACAAACCAAAAGGGACCACCTTGTAGGCAAAAAGTACTTACCCGGGTGGTGAAGGCAGTTTTGAGTTGATCTTCTTGCTTGATAGAAATTTGATTGTACTTGAAAAAACCATCCATGAAAGAGTACATCTCATGACCAGCAACTTCTTTTCAAGAACCGGGTCGCTGAAGGGAAGCTGAAAGTGATCACGCCCGCGGGTTTGATTGAGTTTTTCGTAATCCACGCAAACGCGGATCCTACCATTGTGTTTGAGAGCTATGACGATGGGGCTCACCCATTCAGAATGTTTGACCTCATAAATCAGGCCAGCAGCCAAGAGTTTGTCAATTTCACCCTTGACTCGGTCACGGTAATTTGGGTTGAGCCTGTACTGTCGTTGCTAGATGGGTCGTGCATCAGATTTGGTAGGAATGGTGAGTTCCCCCACACTGACCCCAATTTTTGGTCCACAGTTGTTTTTTACCTGTACGGAAGTGTTGTTTTATGCCAAAAACAACACCAAAATGGCCCCAAAAGTCCACGTGACCCGTTTATCCGGATTTGCACAAAGAGACAGTGGTTTTTTGGCAAAAAATTCCACGGTGGTTTTTCTGGCACTTTTTTGTTTTTTTGTCAACGTGTCCTTTTTTTCAGTGTTGTTTTTACCAAACTTTTTCGACGTGTGGTTTTTTTCTCGACTGTTGTTTTTTTGAGGAGCCACGTGTTGTTTTTCCTTAAAATAAGACACGTAGATTTAAATATTGCTATACGTGAAAGACTAACTTACAACAATGGTTTTCAAAAAAACCACATGTTATTTATAAGAGAACGACACGTGTTATTGAAATCTATCTATTGTTTCTAGTGCTATTAAGTATTGTTTTTCTAAAATAACAACATGTAAAAAAGCATTATATCTAAAATAAGGACATGTAAAAGAGCATTATAATAACATATAGGAAAAACAAGGTGTTGTTTCTAATTGCCTTTTAGCTAATGAAAACTTTTTAAATAAAAAAAAAATATTTTAACTAATCAAATATCGACACGTGGCATACTTTTTTAAACACGTAACCAATGACATATAAACACGTGGCATGCTTTTTAAATAAAAAGCGTTATTTTAACTAATAAAAAAAGCATTATTTTAGCCAATGAAATATGTACGTGTGGCTTTTAAAAGAAAAACATTATTTATTTTAACTAAAATATTGACACGTGGCTACATAAATTAAAAACTTCATAAATCTTGCTCTTGATTCATCTTATTTATTTCTAAAAAGCCTTTCGGGAATCGAACCCAAACAATTCCACAAAGGCATAATAATTTGAAATTGCAATCAAATTCAACCTCACATTTCATTTAAGCAAACTGGTTTACATTTACTTTAGTTTTGTTTCACTTGAGTTGAGCAAACTAATTCATGTTTTCTTTAGCTTTTTTTTTCCAGATAAATGTGCTTCATTTCTAAGATAAGAAATTTCAATGCATTCAAAAAAAGCCTGCTGTGTTTTCTTAGTAAAATTCAAAAACAATCACTTTCATAACACATAAACAATAAGGCATTCTGATATCTTTGCCAGATCTTGGTTGAGACAGAAATAGGAAAAGCATATGCGATGTTTATCTCCAGGACTCTGCTGCACCAGCATCAGCTCCTTCCCCAATTAATGAAGATACTTAGAGCGCAAAAAAAATGCCAAAAATTACACATCCTTCTAAAGGAGCTCTCTGCAAAATAGATAAGGTAATCAGAAAGAATTGAACTCCAAAGAGAAAAAAAAAAGGAACAGATAAAAGAAAGAAAAGATTCACCTGTTATGAAGGAGAGGCATCGGAAAGGGGCCAGCAAAAGGCAGCCAAACTTCTCTGCATCTTTTCCTGCAACCACAAAAATGAGTTAGAGGGTTGTAGCAAGCATTTCCGGAAAGAAAAAACAGAGTGACAACCAGCCACCGTATTTGTATGAGAGATCGAACCTGAAGCATCTGACCTGACAGATTTTTGGAGATGAAGTAACCAGGTACAGTGGCATAAACAAAAGTGGATGAGAAAACTTGCAGACCAGCATGAAAATAGGAAAATTTTAAGCTCCTTAGCAGCAAGCTTTTCCAGCGGCAACAGAGAAGCCGGACAACAAAAAAGAATACTTTAATGAATTCCGGCAGTCTGCAAATCCTTCCGGCCCACTGTCCGGCCCACTGCAACCACTTCAACAAAGCTCCGTTCTCCAATCCCTCTTGCCGCCATATCACAATAGACGCAAAAGATTCGAACCAGAACAATTTGCCCAAAACCCTGCTTGCTTATGACATATTGGCACCATGAGATGCGATGCCAACATGCCTTACTTCTCAATCTTCAGAGGCAAAAAAAATTTGGATAAGCCTCCTTACCTTACAGGCCTGGCTTTAAGGCCGACCTCCCTATTCCAACGCATCTAAGATCTGAGCACCACCGGCGCCATTACCAGAAGAGAAATAACAAAGAAGAAAGCTGGGCTGGAAATCGGCAGAAGAGAAATGGGCTATGGTTTATGGTAATCCGCAAAGCATAGAGCAGAGGAGCAAAACAAACCTGAGCGCCATCTCCAGAAGAAAGATGAGCGCCACCGCCAAAGACAGAAGAAAAATCGCATGAAAGGGAAGAGAATCGAGCTGAAGAGAATCGGCTATAGTTCAGAAAGCACAATAGGGGAGCGGGAAAATGATAGACCAATAAGAGCAAAGTACCTGGATCACCATCTGGGCCGTTTATCTCTGCCAAATCCGGACCGTTGTTCAACCATTGAATGGGCCATTTTTCTCACATATATAATTTATCTTTAATTTTGAACTTATGATAATTTATGTTCTACTACCTTTGGCGGGGAGATATGGGTTCTGCTACGTTCAAGCCATATGGTCATTGCCAACATGGCTGGGACACGCGCTGCGCCATCTTCCTAGTTGTATAAGCTCAAGAGTTCCGTATTTTTAATTCTCAATGAGTGCCTGAAAAATTTTGGGGACAACTCATTGAAATTGAAAATCTTCGAGCGAAGATATTTCTACGATGCAAACCATTCCCTATAGGATCTCAAAGTCATTAGGCTCATAAGTGCATTAACTCTAATTTGGCATTATGGTATCTATCATTTGGGGCGTGTTTTGATTTTTTGTGGCCATTAGATCATAGCACAATTTGGGGAGTATTCCCTATGGATCCATATGATCCGTCCGCTCAAAGTCAAGATGGGGTCAAACAACCCCATGTTGACCCAGGGGGGCAATTAAAACTACAAATCCAATGGTTATCATCCTCACATCAAGCATACAACACAACAAGCATGCAATATAGCAAATTGAACTTCTCACAGCAAACCTTTCTTACTGGTATTTCTTCAGAGGAATTGAACATCTATGTTTCACCAGAAGACAGAAAGAAATACATACTGTGAGAAAATAGAGCAACAACAAACTGACACTAAGTTGTTTCCTCAGCTTGAACCAATTCCTTGAGACAAGACAAGTAGCTTATATGTAATGTGTATTGTTTGCATATAAGCCACGATACCATGATAAGTAATTGAACTAGGCCCATATTCTCATGCCTCTTGATTCATGTTTTGAACTTGAACCTATACTCTATGTCAATCTTAGTAATTTCACTATGCTCATTAGTTTGTCATGGATGAATAGAAAAAAGATGATGCAAGCTCTCTGATTGTCTCCTCTTCTCAATATTTATCTATGCCATAGTATTCACTATATCAAGATTAAATTTTGCATATCATTTCTTTCAATATCTTTCCTTCTTGCCGGGTTTTAAAAAGTAGCGGACCGTGAGTTGTTCGAGGATTATTATATTCTTTTAATCGCACTTATAGCTTCAATTGCCTGAAAAGAAGATGGGGTCAAACAGCCATGTTTTGACCCCATCATGTCAATGGGTACCAAAAAACCAATTCAGTGGTTTTCAACTACCAAATTATACAATGTCAATGCATAACCAAATTACGTGGACGAGAGCACGGAGAGTTGCTCCCCACCTAGGCACCAACATGCCACCTAGGCTCAAACATGCCAAGGTAGCTCAAACATGCCAAGGTGGCTCAAACATGCCATGTGGGCTCCAACATGCCACCTAGGCTCCAACATGCCAGGTGGCTCAAACATGCCACGTGGGCTCCCAACATGCCACTTAGGCTCCAACATGCCATGATGCCACTCGGCCCAAACATGCCAAGGTCGCTCAAACATGCCACGCAGGCTTCAACATGCAACCTAGGCTCCCAACATGCCAAAGGTGGCTCGAACATGCCACCTAGGCACCAACATGCCACCTAGGCTCAAACATGCCAAGGTGGCTCAAACTGTCTGCAACGGGCTCCAACATGCCAAGTTGGCTCAAACATGCTATGTGGGCTCCAACATGCCAAGGTGGCTCAGGCATGCCAAGGTGGCTCAGACATGCCACCTAGGCTCGGCATGACAAGGTGGCTCAAACATGCCACGTGGGCTCCAACATGCCACCTAGGTTCCAACATGCCAAGGTGGCTCAAACATGCCACGTGGACTCCAACATGCCACGTGGGCTCTAACATGCCCGCGTGGGCTCTAACATGCCAAGGTGGCTCAAACATGCCACCTAAGCTCTAACATGCCACCCTAGGCTCAAACATGTCAATGTGGCTCCATATGCCACGTAGGCTCCAACATGCCACCTAGGTTCCAACATGCAAAGGTGGCTCAGGCATGCCACCTAGGCTCAAGCATGCCACCTAGGCACTCAAGTGGTGACATGGCATGTCAAGTAAGCAAGGCCAAGTTTTGACTAGGCCAAAAATGAAAAGATGTCCATCTTTGGTCTTTTCATTGGGTGATGTTGGCAAATTTTGGGTGACATGGCTAGATGGTGGTGGCGTGACTAGGACTTTATGCAAGAAATATGATAACCTTTGAAATTTTTGTAGAGGAGTTTGGCAAGGGATAGAATAGAAGGATCTTGGAGAACTCACAAGCCCCTTTCGGTGAAGGGAGTGCGGATCAGCATGTTTGCTCGAACATAGGGGGATTGACCCCATCTCAGGGCATGGTCCCCGAGCATACATGAGAACTCCATGCAAAGTTTGGGATGTGTGAGTCTCCGGTCTTGGCCTTTCGAGATGTAAACCCTAGCAAACCTAGGGTTTGATAGGGTTTACATTCGGGGATGCTCAGATGACCCGGAGGGACCCGAGGATCGGCGTGGAATACCCGTCTTTGGATTACCCTCATGGCACTTTGGGAGGCGAGCCAAATTTCCCGGTGCGGCATACCTTTGGAGACTCCCTTCACAAGCCCCTTTCGGTGAAGGGGTGCGGAAAAAGCATCTTCGCTTGAGGGGATTCGACCCATCTCAGGGCATGGTCCCGAGCATACGAGAGAACTCCATGCAAAGTTTGGATGTATGAGTCTCCGTCTTGGCCTTTCGAGATGTAAACCCTAGCACACCCTAGGGTTTGATAGGGTTTACGATCGGGGATGCTCCGATGACCCGGAGGGCCCGGGATCGGCGTGGAATACCCGTCTTTGGATTACCCTCATGGCTTTGGGAGGCGAGCCAAATTTCGGCAAACATACCTTTCCGGAGACTCCCTTCACAAGCCCCTTTCCGGTGAAAGGAAGTGCGGGAAAAGCATCTTCTTGCGGGGGGATTTGACCCATCTCGGGCATGGTCCCCGAGCATACACGAGAGAACTCCATGCAAAGTTTGGATGTGTTAGTCTCAGGTCTTGGCCTTTCGAGATGTAAACCCTAGGGTTTGGTAGGATTTACATTGCAGGGGATGCTCCTACGATCAAGAGGGCCGTGGAACTTGTCCCCTAGGGTAATTTGGCGTTCAGATGACATGGAGAGGTCGGATCGCCAATCAGGGGCCTCCTCCATGCCCCAAAATAAAAACGTGGTCTAAACCCCCGCCGAGGGCCAGCGGTGGCCATCCCAATCAAAAATCGAGGGTCTAAAAGCTCACCCGGGAAATACAGGGGATTTTCTCTGTGCGGCTCAGCGGCCAATTGGCAAGCCGGTGGCTGAAAACCATGATTTTTCCGCCCATGCATTAATCATGAATTTCCGGATCATAAACACAAAGAAAAGCCACGGATAAAAATCCGGGTCTCGAAAAAGGTGAAATCTTGGCGGGATGTGCAGCATGATTGCACGCCAAGAAAAAAAATGCACGGCAATAGAAGCCAAGCAGAGGCATGAGGCGAGCTTCGAGCCAACCCCCTTAGGAGGCCGCGGCATTAGGGTTTTTGAGATTAAAAAGGGCCTTCAAAACATGCCAACTAAGCCAAATGAAGATAAATGAACTACCAATCAGAAATCAGAGCCTGAGGGTCCAGTCAGCAAAACTGTTATAACTAACTCACTGGATCACATTTTCTAGCATAACTATTGATAGAAAAGCCCAAATGAGTTCTCGTCTAGTGCAATAGATAGATCTCGTTGAGATCTTTCCAACCCTTAGTGCTTTGCACATATTTTAACCACTTATGATTGTCAAAACTCACAAAAATATGGTTTTTACAATTTTTTACTATCCTACGAGGCTAAAAGATATGCAAACCACCCAAGGTTGGAAAGATCTCAATGAGATCTATCTATTGCACCAAACAAGAGCTTATTTGGACTTTTTCTATCAACACTTATCTTTAGAAAATGTGATCCGGATGAGTGAAGTTAGTTATAATCGCTTTGGCTTGGATCACCGGCCTTTTCGATTGGTAGTTCATATCTTTAGTCATTTGTTCTTAGAGGGCCCTTTATGATCTCAAAAAATCCCTAATGGCCCATGAACGTCCTCTTGGGCGGTGGAGCTAGCTTTTGCTTCTCCGTGGTCACATGTATACCACCTAGCAGTCCTAGTTTTGCTATTCTCACTTCGATCTTCTACCGGGGCCTCGGGGGTGACCCCAAGTATCTTGTTCTCATGAGGCTAGTCCAGGCCAATGAGGGACGGGCTGGACCCCCACTCCGGGGCGAGGCGGCTCGCCAATGGACCGGAACATCCCATTACCTAGGAGACCAAGTTTAGGCGGGGAAGACCACCCTCTCCAAGAAACGCCAAAGTAGGTCATTTACTACACACTTGTAGTCAATTGGCATGGAGGTGGATCTTTGAATACCTCCTAGTGGGGGTAAGTGATTGATCCCCACAGGAAACGGTAGTGGAACTTGTCCTCTAGGGTAATTTCGCGTTCGGACGATGTGGAGAGGTCGGATCATGTCAAGGGGCCTCCTCCATGCCCCAAAATCAAAAGCGTGGTCTAAACCCAGCCGAGGCCAATGGTGGCCATCCCAATCAAAAATCGAGGGTCTAAAGCTGCCCGAAAATACCGGGATTTTCCTGTGCGCTCACATGGCCAATTGGCAAGCCAGCTGGCTGAAAATCAGGATTTTTCCCCGCCCCATGCATTAATTATGAATTTCCGGAGCATAAACACAAAAAAAAACAAGATAAAAATCCGGGTCGAAAAAAAGGTGAAATCTTGGCGGGATATGCAAGATGGCGCTGCACACATAAGAGAAAATGCACCGACAATAGAAGCACAAGCGAGAGGCATGAGGCGAGCTTAGGAGCCGACCCCTTTGGAGGCCACCGGGTCGATGGCGTCCCCATCGATTGATGGAGCTAGCTTTTCTTCTCGTGGTCACATGTATACCACCTAGCAGTCCTAGTGCTCCTATTGTCACTTCAATCTTCTACCGGGGCCTCGGGGTGAACCCCAAGTATCTTGTTCTTGCGAGGCTAATCCAAGTTGGGGGCCGAGGACGGCCGGACCCCACCTCGGGCAGAGGCTGGCTCGCCAATGGATGGAACATCCCTATTACCTAGGGGACCAAGTTTAGGTAGGCGAAGACCACCCCTCTCCAAGAAACGCCAAAGTAGGTGGATTTACTACACACTTGTAGTCAATTGGCATGGAGGTGGATCTTTGAATACCTCCTAGTGAGGGGTAAGTGATTGATCCCACAGGAAAAAACGCAGTGGAACTTGTCCCCTAGGGTAATTTCGCCGCCGTTCGGACGCCGGGCGAGGTCGGATCGCCAATCGGGGCCTCCTCCATGCCCCAAAATCGAAAAACGTGGTCTAAACCCCAATCCAAGGCCAGCGGTGGCCATCCCAATAAAAATCGAGGGTCTAAAACTCATCCGGAAATACGGGGATTTTCCTATACTCTCGGGGCCACTTGGCAAGCCAGCTGGCTGAAAACCAGGATTTTCCCCTGCCCCATGCATTAATTATGAATTTCGGACATAAACACAAAGAAAAGCACGGATAAAATTCGGGTCTCGAAAAAAGGTGAAATCTTGGCGGGATGTGCGGCATGGCCCGGCACACGCAAGAGAAAATGCCCCGGCAATAGAAGCACAAGCAGAGGCATGAGACGAGCTTCCGAGCCAACCCCCTTCCGGAGACCACCGGGTCGGTAACGTCCTACTAGGTAGTGGAGCTAGCTTTGCTTCTCCGTGGTCACATGTATACCACCTAGCAGTCCTAGTGCTGCTATTCTCACTTCAATCTTCTACCAGGGCCTCAGGGTGAACCCCAAGGGTGAAAGCATGCTACGGTGTACCACTTTTGGAACCCTCAAAAGTACCTACACTGGGTACTTTTAAAACTGGTACTTTCTGCTTTTTCTTCCCATTAAAATCAATTCAAAAATTTTGAATTCAAGGTCAATAAAATGTTAATCTATAGTATTAATGGGTAACAATACTATTAAAGATTAAAATGAATGAATCAACTCTCAAACTTATTGCTTATTGAGACATTTATGCAAGTTCCCAGTACCCAGTGCTGGGTACTTTTCTGGGTAGTTTTGCACTCCCTAAAAAGAACTTTAGATGGTACACCCTAGCATGCTTTCACCCCCAAGTATCTTGTTCTCGCAGGCTAGTCCAAGCTGGGGGTTGAGGGGGCTGGACCCCCACTCCGGAACCGAGAACTGGCTCCGCCAATGGACCCGGAACATCCCCATTACCTAGGGGACCAAGTTTCGTGGGCAGAAGACCACCCCCTCTCCAAGAAACGCCAAAGTAGGTCGTTTACTACACACTTGTAGTCAATTGGCATGGAGGTGGATGCTGAATACCTCCTAGTGAGGGGTAAGTGATTGATCCCCAGGAAAACTTCGTAGTGGAACTTGTCCCCTAGGGTAATTTCGCCCGTTCCGGACGACGCTGGGCAGGTCGGATCGCATGTCGGGGCCTCCTCCATGCCCCAAAATAAAAACGTGGTCTAAACCTTTGTCCGGGGGCTTGGCTACGCCATCCCAATAAAAATCGAGGGTCTAAAACTCAGTAGGAAATACGGGGGATTTTCCCTATACTCTCGGGGCCACTTGGCAAGCCAGCTGGCTGAAAACCAGGATTTTTCCCCTGCCCCATGCATTAATTATGAATTTCGGAGCATAAACACAAAGAAAAGCCACCGGATAAAAATCCGGGTCTCGAAAAAGGTGAAATCTTGGCGGGATGCAAGATGACCTTTGCATAATGCAAGAGAAAATGCACCAGCATATATACCTTCGGAGACTCCCCTTCACAAGAAAGGGCGGCCGTCGAGGTGTGCTGCCCGGTGTTTGCAAAGACATCAAGGTCCATGTCACCATCATCTAGCCATGTCACCTAAAATTTGCCAACATCACCCAATGAAAAGACCAAAGATGGACATCTTTGGTTTTTGGCCTAGTCAAAACTTGACCTTGCTTACTTGGCATGCCATGTCACCACTTGGGGTGCCTAGGTGGCATGCTTGAGACTAGGTGGCATGCCCGAGCCACCTTGGCATGTTGGAACTGCATGGCATGTTGGAGCCACCTTGGCATGTTTGAGCCTAGGTGGCATGTTAGAGCCACCTTGGCATGTTGGAGCCCGTGGCATTATGGAGTCCACGTGGCATGTTTGAGCCACCTTGGCATGTTGGAGCCTAGGTGGCATGTTTGAGCCCACCTTGGCATGTTTGAGCCACCGGCATGTTTGAGCACGGGTGGCATGTTGGAGCCTAGATGGCATGTTTGAGCCACCTAGGAATGTTGGAGCCTAGGTGGCATGTTGGAGCCGCGTGGCATATTTGAGCCACCTTGGCAAGTTGGAGCATAGGTGGTATGTTGGGCCCCGTGGCATGTTTGAGCACGTTGGAGCCTAGGTGGCATGTTTGAGCCATTTTGTCATGTTGCGGCCTAGGTGGCATGTTTGAGCCACCTTGGCATGTTTGAGCCTAGGTGGCATGTTGGAGCCACCTTGGCATGTTTGAGCCAAGGTGGCATGTTGGAGCCACCTTGGCATGTGGGGTAACCATGTTTGGCATGTTTGAGCCTAGGTGGCATGTTTGAGCCACCTTGGCATGTTGGAGCCCCTTGGCATGTTTGAGCCACCTTGGCATGTTTGAGCGCGTTGGAGCCTGGGTGGCATGTTTGAGCCACCTTGGCATGTTGGAGCCTAGGTGGCATGTTGGAGACCACGTGGCATGTTTGAGCCACCTTGCCATGTTAGGAGCCTAGGTGGCATGTTGGAGTCTGTGTGGCATGCTTGAGCCACCTTGGCATGTTGGAGCCCGTGGCATATTTGAGCCACCTTGGCAAGTTGGAGCATAGGTGGCATGTTAGAGCCGTGGCATGTTTGAGCATGTTGGAGCCACCTTGGCGTGGCATGTTGGGCCCACGTGGCATGTTTGAGCCTAGGTGGCGGGTTAGAGCCACGGTGGCATGTTGGAGCCTAGGTGGCATGTTTGAGCCAACTTGGCATATTTAAGCCTAGGTGGCATGTTGTGAGCCACCTTGGCATGTTGGAGGCTAGGTGGCATGGTGGAGCCCGTGGCATGTTTGAGCCACCTTGGCATGTTTGAGCCTAGGTGGCATGTTGGAGCCCTGGGTGGCATGTTTGAGCCCACCTTGGCATGTTTGAGCCACGGCATGTTTGAGCCTAGGTGGCATGTTGGGAGCCTAGGTGGCATGTTTGAGCCACCTTGGCATGTTTGAGCCTAGGTGGCATGTTGGAGCCACCTTGGCATGTTGAACCTAAGTGAGCCCGCATGGCATGTTTGAGCCTCATTGGCATGTTTGAGCCACCTAGGAATGTTGGAGCCTAGGTGGCATGTTGGGCCCACGTGGCATATTTGAGCCACCTTGGCAAGTTGGAGCATAGGTGGCATGTTGAACTGCGTGGCATGTTTGAGCACGTTGGAGCCTAGGTGGCATGTTTGAGCCATTTTGTCATGTTGGAGCCTAGGTGGCATGTTGGAGCCACCTTGGCATGTTTGAGCCTAGGTGGCATGTTAGAGCCACCTTGGCATGTTAGGTGCCACGTTATGCAAAAATAGGTGTTAAGTAATTGAAGTAGTTGAAGTAACTTGTGTTACATGGAATACTAGTATAAGAACATGTGATCGCACGTTGCATCACATGTAGCAAATCAAGTACTACGTCCTACCACTATAAAGACCATTGATATGGAAGGATAGGACATGTAGAGAATCAAGTACTCTTTCCTACTTCTATAAAGACATGTGAGAATAGAAGTATTACACATGTCGTAATTCATGTATTCTTTCCTACAATGCCTTAGCAAATAAAGTACTCGTCCTACTACTATAAAGACATGTGACATGGAAGCATATGACATGTAGAGAATCAAGTATTCTTTTCGGACTTCTATAAAGACATGTGACAATAGAAGTATTACACATGTCGTAATTCATGTATTCTTTCCTACAATGCCTTAGCAAATAAAGTACTCGTCCTACTACTATAAAGACATGTGAATGGAAGTATAGGACATGTAGAGAATCAAATATTCTTTCCTACATCTATAAAGACATGTGACAATAGAATTATTAGACATGTAGAAATTCAAGTACTCTTTCCTACAGTGGATTGTATTATAAAATGACATGTCACAATAGAAGAAACTACAAAACAACAGTGGATGTTTTAGTCCACTGAAAAAAGAACACCATTATCGAACAAAACCATACCTTCACAAATCCACATGTAGGATTCTTTGAAAACAGGACATGTAGACCTACCAAAACTGATGTTTTCAACAGTGGACCAAAAACCGGGGTGAGTGTGCCCCAATTCTTTTTTGATACCTCGAAGGTCTTTGTAGCTCCAAGCAAAAATATGTTTGAATTTCTTGAACAGCGTCACAGCGCGTGCTTTATAGGTCGGTGGAAGTTTAGCAGCTAAGCGGACGGGTTGATTGTTTCCAATGTCCACGATTTCCACTTCTGGAGTTTGAATGTGAGGAACAACCTCCCGGTCCCGAACGCATTTGATGAGCGGGAGGTGAAGCATGCATGGGGAGGAGCCGCGTCGCGCGTCGGAAGAAAAGAAAAGAGCTGGCGTCATCAAGCAGGGGTTGCTTCATGGCGGCATGAACATCAACCGCCTACGAGGAAGGAAGTGGGTCAGAAAAATGATCAAGGCGTTGAATGCGATTGCGAGGAAGCGGTAAGGGTCAAAGAGAGCCGCCAACGCCTTAGTCCTGATTGAGCGTCATGTCACCCCAGGGATCAGCATACTCAGGGTAAGAGGAGAGAGGTAGACCCGCTGGAGGAGCTTGAACATGATAAATATTTTGGGCTTCTTCAGAGTCAGTGTCGGAGATGGAAGGTTCAGCATTCTCGACAGAGATCAATTGGCCAGTTTCCAGATCCATTGTGGCATTGAGATGGCCATCGGTGATAACAAGTTGGTCCGTGGCCCAGTAATGAATACTCTTAGCCTGGCGGAGAAAAGGTCGTCCAACCACCATTTCATAATCACCCGGGTCTTCTCCTGCTTTCCAAACACCAAATTCCAAGGGGAATTTGAGATCACCAATCTTGATGTGGAGAAGAGGAGTGATACTTTGAGGGCGCTGATATGCGGATATGGCCATTTGCCAATTTGATGTCATAAGGTGCACCGCAGTATAATTGTTTAATGCCCAATTGCTTTCGAAGTTTATCAAGAATGAGATTGGCGGCACTACCACCATCAATTTGGACATGATTGATATGTTGATTGCCCAACCGTGGCATGCACCGTGGGTGTTGAAGTCGCAAATGACTCCAACGAGAACCGTGGGAAGAGGTAACTGATCTTTGAGAGCCGGACAGAGTTTCAAAATAGTGGCCAGGCTCAAAGGAATCTTGATCTTTGCAAGTTCTTCCTGAAGTTCCAAGGGAACATGTGAAAAGGGGTCCGCAGGGTCCAATGGAGCTGGGGACTGTGGTAAAGAAGCAGAAACTTCTTTGAGAAGCTCAACCTTAGCAGCAATATTTGGATATGGTCGGAGAGCGTGTAATCGGGTAGATGATGCCGGTCTTTGTCGTATTTCTTGAGCTCGTGGTGGTGGCATGAACATTTGCCGGTGTTCAACCTTCCGCAGCCTGCATGAGTTTCAGAATACTTTGTCTCACTTTGGGCATGACGTGAGGCATAAGTTTGTCAAGATCAGGTGCGAAGTGAACTTTTTTATCATCGTCATGAGGGACAGTTTCCACAGCAAAAGCAGGTTGCGTGTCATGAGGAATGATGGTCAAAGGGCGTGAAGCCCGTGTGTGACGCGAGACAAGACCAACCCAATTGGACTGTTGGACGGGAGGGTTGAGAGCCTGATAAATCTCCTCCTGAGCTTGTTGATCCATAGGATTGAAGTAGACGCAGCTTCTTTGGCATTGTTGAGGCGGCCGAGGAGGCTTTCTCAAAATAGGACGAGGGCCCTGTTTCCCGTTGGCCACCCAGAGTTGATAAGCCGTGAGACGGACAGAAGCCGGTTGATTGGAACCTGGAAGTTGAACTTGAACTTGAGGCAGTTGAGGACATGCCGTGGTGGTGTGATCCCATTCATGACAATGATAACATTGAGCTTTTGAAGGATCAAAGGGAGGACGGTTGCCTTGTCCCCGTGGCTGCTGAGATTGCTGTTGTTGTTGATACTGCGGCTGTGGTTGAGTTGGATATTGCTGAGGCTGCTATGACTGCTGTTGTTGAGGGGTGGTCTGGACTTGATAGACCATTTTATTGCGAAAAGGTGTAGGATGGGAACGAGTGCATTCTTCCGTGGCGTGATTGCACATATTGCATCGTTTACAATGAGGAGGTCCATTGGAGGAGTTGCATTCATTTGCCAGATGACCTTGATATTTACAAATAGTACACCAGATGTGAGCGCGTTGTGGATTTGCTTGCTGAGGTTGAACACAGTTTTGAGGAACCATGACGGGGGGCATGAAAGGAAGTTCCTGGAGAGCAACACCCCTGGGAGAAACATTGACCGAGTGATTGACCAGTTCAATGGCCTGTTCCAGAGACTTGGGACGCAGGTATTCTGTCATGAGTCGAATGGCAGGAGGAAGGCCCTGCAGAAACCAGACAAGGATCTGGCTTTGCGTGGGGTACTCCTGGAGTTTACTGACAAGAATGTGTAGACGGTCCGCAAAATCCCAGGCGGACTCCGTGGGCTCTTGTTGAAGATCATTGAGTTGCTTGAGGAGTAACTGATCATCGTCCGTGGTGTCATAATGAGACAGAAAGGCAGTTTTCATTTCTTGCCAACTTTGTTTCCAGTGACTCTTATTGGCCATTAACCACTCATGAGGGGCGCCTCGGAGCGTGGTCGAAAAGATATGAAATATGAGTTGTGGCTGCGCATGACCGTTCAGAATGGCCAAGGCTTCAAATTCCTCCAGGTGTGCCGAAGCACTTTGATCCAGAGGTTTGCCTTTAGTGTTGCCAAAAGTGGGATAAGTAAGCTTCAAATTATGAGTGGGGGATGAAGGCAGAACTTGAGCATAGACAGGGGGATTTGGTTGAGGATATGCAGAAGCATAGAGAGGTGGAACTGCCTGAGACTGGGTGCAAGGTGGTGGGGCTGAAAAACCCGATGGTCCATAAAAAGTAGCATCTGGTGGGGAAGGGCCTTGAGAGCCATCCTCATTGGGCTTGAGATCCGTGGTTTGATAAACAGGAAGAGCGTGTTGAAAAGATGGAGAAGTTGGAATGCCATGAACATAGGAAGGGCCAAAGGTGACATGATGGTAGCCCATTCCAGCAGGAGGAGAAGATGGTTGGGACGGCTGAGGGGTGTGACCTGAAGGAATATTGATATAGGTGCTGTCAGGAGTCTAAAAATAGTGAGGTGTGGGCTGAACAGGGGTATGTTGTGGAGATTGCGGTTGTGAACAATGATGACACACAGGGGGAGACCCTGGTCGAGAATGAGCACGAGGGGTAGGAGGTGCCGACTGAGCGCGTGAGCGGATACGCCCTCCCTCAATGTCATAAGCAGTGTCATACATATCCCGAACAGCCTCGCGGTGTTGATGGCGCTCCAGTCGAGCCGCCGTTTGGCAAAGAAGTTCTTCAGGAGTGAAACCTCGAGCAGACATGATGGAAAGAAAAGAAAAATCAGACCCGACAGCGGCGACAGTGTTTGGGGTCTGGGTTCGGGAACTCCTGCAAGACAGCCCTCTGTGAGGACCCTTGGATCTAACAGGAGAATTCGGGAGCTATGTCACGCGGGATTTGCAAGAAAAACTAAGGAAAGGGAAAAGAAAACAAAAGAGAACAATGAGATCACAATAATAAGCTTCCTTGATATCAATGATGATGATACATGAGCTCTCGCAACCGAGAGAAAACTGAAGTGAGACAAGACTCAAAACTCATGTGCTAGCTCTACTCATATATATAGTACACCTTTGGCCCAATATAGACACTCTGACTGATTTCGGTGCCGACTCCTGGAAGGAGGCCTGATTTGCAGGAATGCTGGCGGTGCCTCTTGAAAAGCCTGAAATCACGCTGACGCTGACGCGGGCGGTGACGGGCCGTCACTTGTCTGAGCGCCGCCTCTTGTTGACGCCAGGCGTGGTCTTTGTCTGTGTGGTCTGCTTGGTCTTCTGCTTAGCCTTTGACGACTGACCCGCGCCTGGTTGTGGATCCTTGGCCTTGACTTGGTCCGTCGAATGCATGAATAGTCCTGTACCAGGAGGCACAGGACTAACAGGAGGCGTGCCGCCGTTTGTTATATTTTGCAGAAAGGGCTTCTCTTTCAAGTTCCAAAAATGTCTAGATGCCAAAATTGATTTCAACAAGTCGATTCAAGTGCTTCTTGTTGGTGTTAATGATGGCAAACGTAGTTTGTGCCTAGATGCCAAGATACAGTGGCCTTCAAAATTGAAGGTGGAAGATGGACCTCGAAATTGTCCAAAGTAACAAAATAAACTTGTCACTAACAAGTCTTGCAACCCAATAGCATTGGTTGGATGTCTCTACTTTGTTGACCGCAAGAAATATATGAATTTGAAGCTTGGAAAACATTGCTTTGATTAATTTTCTTCAACTAGGTCCAAACTATGCTTCTGGTTATGTTATCGGGCATGCATTCTGCTGCTTGCATGCTGGATGGTAAGACTTGTCCGGGCAAACATAGATGGAACTTTGGCCAATGTTCCTTACAAAAATGCATTGGCAAAGAAACAGATCATAGAAAGGGTATAAATTGTAGTCTTGAAATATTCAATTGAAATGCACATCTTAAAGAGTAAGTACACGCTTTTAAAGGTTTGCAAATTCTTGTAAACAACCATCTATAATCATAAGACAAGCAGGAGACGTGCCATTGTTAGTTGTACGGTTTCTCATTCAAGTTCCAAAAGTGCCTAGACAGTGGCCTTCAAAATTGATTTCAACAAGTCGATTCAAGTGCTTCTTGTTGTCGTTAATGATGGCAAACGTGGTCTGATAGATACTCTATATGAATCTGTTTGTCACTATTGTTAACATCTCCACTCATCTTTATATTATAATGTTAACTCCTGTGTCATGGATCACGCCCTAAAACTTTGGACGACCCAGATTTACTTGAAATTTTTTTTGATGGCTTAAATTTACTTGAAAAAATTGGTTGGTACTTTTCTTTCTTAAGTTTTCCACGTTTTAAGGCTGCTATGGCTGCCATTGGCAGGATATGACAGGGTAGCAATGGAGCAGTTGTGGAAATAGGGTGCGGAAGGAAGCCGTTTTCCAGTTTCACAAATTTGTAAAATTTGTGAGTTACTTTAGAAAGCATCTTCACAAAGCAAGCTTCTTTATATCCTATGAAGTCTTCTTCTCTTTTGCAGTGCGTGGCTTGGTGGTTGGATTTGCTACATCTAATTTAGACAAAAAAATAACCCAAATAATCTGTCATTTCTGTGTTGATTCCCTTGCTCCAGAGGTCCAAATCTAGCGCTCCATCCTCCTAGATGTCTCTAGGTTTGTTCCTGTCCCCCTCACCTTGCCACTCGCATTATTTTCGATCTTCTTTATGATAACTCCAAGCATTGGCACAAAAGCTGTCATTGTTTATTATGATGTCTGCATGATTGGATTGGAATGAAGACCCACGAGTAAAGAATTATATAGTTTAGATACAGAAACATATGCTCTTATTCACATGCACATGGCAAAGAGATTTTTTTGCTTCTAATATGATGCAGCCTACCCTCTACCTTATATTTACATTCAACCTCCAAATTTTGCAAGCTCCACAAGGTTGGTTGCATACCAATGCTTGACCCAAATGCGTAGCAGTATTCTATGCTTGACCCAAACATGCTTAAAATTCAAGGCAATAGTTTAACTCAAGGTTTAGGGTTCAATGATTCAATGGTCCCTCTTAGTTTAATGGTGGTCACTCAAAAAAAAAAAAAAA
This sequence comes from Isoetes taiwanensis, assembly GCA_021234155.1. Lineage (NCBI taxonomy): Eukaryota > Viridiplantae > Streptophyta > Lycopodiopsida > Isoetales > Isoetaceae > Isoetes > Isoetes taiwanensis. Next base: position 3,540,082 of record JAJEKV010000101.1, read on the forward strand.
AAGGGAACACCAATGGTCCCTCTTACTCCAAACACTAACACTGGTTAGAGCTTGAGACTTTGTCTATCCTGGCGTTACCCAGGCCCAAGCCACTAACCCTAGCATTAAAGCACCTAAGTACCAATATTAGCCTAAAAGCTCTTTGAGACTAAGACAAGCCTAATGGGGATCAAGTCTTTGATACCAAACTAAGCTTATCCTTTGTCGTAAAAAGCCGAGGCATGATCCTTATGATAGTATATTGATTAAGCCAATAAGCATGCAGAATGTTCCCATCCAATAGCATTTATTTAACCATTTTATTCTATCCAGATTCACACTTAACTTAGCATGAATTAATTGCTAAAATAATGATGTTTCCAAAGAAAATACAATGAGTTACAAATCTTTCATATTAGCATTTTATGTAAGACCAAGGGCCATAAATACATAATATGTATATGTTTTTAAAACATGACAGTCTTGAATACCATGAGTGCGCAACTTTATCTACGGCTAGAGATAAATTATCAAAACTATCCTAAACTTAGATAGCAATTTCTCCACAAGGAAAATTCAACTTTCAGCAGTAAACTTTCGTCTAGAGAGAGCTAGCTGGATTAAACCTTTCTGCTAGTACTTTTTTTAGAAAAGGTTTGTCAACTTAGAAGTCCTCATCTTGATTTAATGCCAGTACTCAACAATTTTGCAGTACTATAGAACCCAACAAAGTTTAAAATGAAACGCACTTATTTGCTGCAAACGCACTTCAAAAGGAATCTTTGAAAGATTCCCTAAAATTCCCTTAAAAAATGCCCTTTTCTTGGTATATTTGTGACAAGTGTGACAATTTGAATATTTTAGGCACCATTTTTGGAGGGGAATTTGAACTCAGCTTCCATTCAAAATTGTTTGGTACCATTTTTTGGCCTCCTAGTTTGGTTTGAGAAATAGTAATATTTTTAAGGACAAAACAAAATAGACATTGAAAAAAAACAACAAGCGCTAAGAGTGCCCAAAAACGTATTTAGTTCAAAGTTTATGAATTCACTACAAAATTATGAACAAAATTGCAAAAAATGCAACACATTTTGATATTGCCTCAATGAAGCAAATATTGTCACCTTAAAGTATAACTCACACGCGAGTTGAAGTTGAAGATGCTTGCGCTTTGCTTTATACACTTGCTCTTATTTGCTTCTCCAGCTTGCTATAGACTTCTGTATACCGCGATGGCGACGTATGTATCCAATCTGGACTTTTTTAAACTTTGTAATTTATTTGTTCTCTGTAGTCCTTAGTTTCTTCCAAATAAATTTCAAGATGGTATAAATTTATACCTCAATAGATAGTAATATGTGGACATAGTATGCTAGAGAGTTTGCACGGTATAAATTTATACCGCAAGAAGACTTGAGGATTTATACAACAAAAGAACTCGAGCGGTATAAATTTATACAGCAAAAGGACTCGAGCGGTATAAATTTATACCGCAAGAGGACCCAAGCGGTATAAATTTATACCGCAAGAGGACCCAAGCGGTATAAATTTATACCGCAAGAGTTTTCTCGGTATAAATTTATACCAAAGATATATATATATATATATATGTATATTATATAAATATATAATATATATAAATATATAATATATATAACATATATATTTACATATATATATCCGAAAAAAAAAGAAGTCTTGCGGTATAAATCTATACCGAGAGACTTCCTGCGGTATAAATTTATACCTTTTTTTTTTATATATACAAATATGTGAACGTATATATATTATATTAAATATATATATATTAAGATGTATATAAATATATATACAAGAAATTTAATGCGTCCTACGGTGCATGTTCGAGTTTTAGCATGTTCCTACGTGCAAGTTCTTGTAAAAGAATCTCTTGATAGATTCTCTAAGATTCTACCAAGGTTCTCTTAGAGGGTTCGTGAGCATTTCTCTAAATTTTATAAGATTCCCTCTAGATTCTATTAGATTTTCCTAGATTCTCCAAGATTCTATGAAGATCCCCTTAAATTCATTTAGATTTTATGATATTGCCCTAGGTTCCCTTACATTACATGAGATTCAAAGAGATTCTATAAAGATTCCCTTAGATACTCTAAGATTTCATCAACATTTTCTTAGATTCCCTTAGATTTTATGAAGATTCCTTTAGATCCCCCAGATTTTAAGAGATTCCCTTAGGCTTGTAAATATTTTCCTAGATTCTCTTACATTTTATAAGATTTTCTTACATTCTATTAAATTCTTCTGGATTCCTTTACATTCTATAACTTTTTAGAACATTCTAAGACTTTCTGGAACATTCTACGACTTTCAATATATTCTAGAACTTTCTGGAAGTATTTCCCTAGATTTCCTTACATTCCCGTAGATTCCCCTACATTCTAGAACATTCTAAAACTTATTAGAACAATTTGGAACTTTCTGGAGGAATTTTCTTAGATCCCCCCTAGATTCTCTTATGTTCTAGAACTTTCTAGAAGATTCTAGAACTTTCTAGAAGATTCTAGAACTGTTCTGTTTCCGAAGGGATTTATCCATCTATAGTAGGAATCACATTGGTAGGAATATGAGCAGGCACGTCTCCAGCTTGTGTTTCAATCGCAGGTGATGCAGTCGAGCTACCCGCACCTGTTCGGTCTGACATTTTAGCGGCTCTTTCTGATGAACGAGGATGTGAATGGGACACATCTCCTGGGGACGCCTCACGGCCCGGTGGTCGACGTGATAATGATGGCGTTTCTAGAGCCTTCCAGAACATTCTAGAACCTTCTTGAACTAGCTAGAATGTTATAGTCTATTTTATCTTAATGGGAGCATTACCCTTAAGTATATTTGAGATGTAAATTGTTCATAGAATTAATGCTTGGTCTAGTGGTTAGAATGGGGGGTTGGGGGGTCAATGGCCAGGGTTCGAATCCCCCACAACAACATAAAAATTTTAAAAGCCGTTTCCTAAGGGATGAGCATTCAACTTGGGTCGTAGGATCTTGGACTCGATCAAGGGTCGAGATCTCACGCAACATGAGCCATAGGATCTATTACATATAATTCCCAAAGTCATGTACACCGTAGGATGTACTTAAGGGATAATTTTATGCAGTTTTCTTAGTTTTTTAGTTCAAAAAGTTCTAAAATAGTTCTAAATTCTCTGACCTTGTAATGCAATGTTAGAGCATAAATTAGTCGAATCCCGTTGTTCTTTTTACTTTTTTTTCTCTACACACATGCTAACTTCACTTTAGGCAGCTCAAAAACTGCTACTAAAGGCAAAGGACCCCAAAATGTTATGGAGACACATGTGTTCAACGAGAAGGAAACTACGTAGTTTGTCCATAGGGGTGCGAGGAGTAGCAACCCCAAAAAAGTTTACCTATTTCTTTGCAAACACACAAAAAAAAGCAAGATAGACAAATACTTCTCTCGTGGAGAAATGTAATGGATGCCCCGCTACAGATGATGGAATTGTGCTGAAGACTCTCAACATTGACAAGGAGCTTGACTATCTTCTCAACATCACTATATTGTGGATTGGTATTGTGCAAGCCCAAAGACATGATAAATACATCTCCGAGAACAACAAAAAAGGCCATGTAATCACAGAGCTTCACTACTTCAACTTCTGTTTCCTCGGTATAAATTTATACGGCATCGTCAGTTGGAACTTCAACTAACTGCATGATTTCATGGATGTATTACCATTTGTAATACCATATGATGCAAAAACAATAATTTTTCATTCAAGCAGTTTGTTCAACTGTCTCCCAATGTCTTTTAAGGTCAATTAGGATGTTTAGCCAAAATGGTTGTGAAATAACAAATTTTTTGTCTTCTATAACAGCCAATATAAATGTTCTAAGGGATAAGATACAAAAGCGTCTAATTTTATCATATGATTTTGCCCCATAATAAATCTTTGGCTTTCGTAGTGGCCCTTTTCCCCTCTAAAATGAGATATTTTTCTTTGTTGTTCTTCTCCTTAATGTTAAGTCTTCCTAAAATGTCTGTTTTCATAAGCAATTTTATAAATCTTTAGACACAAGATAGTAAAAGAGTCCTTTTTAGGGGTATTTTAGAATTTTGTAAATTTTTTGAAGGAATCTTTCAAACGCACTTCTTAAATAAGTGCGTTTCATTTTAAACCTTGTTACCCAATGAAGCAACCTTTTATAATACAGTTTAACCTCAGCATTTACCACAACCAAATCCTTTTATCATATTTAAAACTGTCTGTTGTTTTCACTGGTTGTTAGCATCTAAGAAACAAAGATGAAACTCCAAAGATAAGAAAAAGCTAAGCATGAACATAATATCTCCATAACCTCCATGATCTGGATTTTTTTGGGGGAAACTACCTTGATATAGAAATAAAACTAAGGAATGAAGAGATAACAAGACACGAATATGCCTAAATTAGATATGGCAAGGATTCTCCTACGATAAGCATTAAGATACCGTTGCAAGCACTTCTTTCAACAGGTTTAGAAGGCCTAAGCATCTAGACTTGGATCTCTATTGCAAACATTTCTAGTCAATTATCATAAAAGTAAAATTTGAAGTGCAACAACTATGTTAGATCAATAATTTCTATCTTGTACAAAGAAAAGAAACCATATGTAAGAACCTGATAGACTATGCTCCAATAGTATTTATGATGTTCTTGTACTGTGGACGAATTGTACTCCGTTGTTGATCCCAAATCAAGTTTACCTTCAATATTGAAGGGTCGAGACCCCGCGCATGATGAGCGAGAACATTTTTGTGAAGCTTCAAATCCTTCCAGATCAAAGACATGCCTACTGAAGATCCAATCTTTGATTCTGTATCAGGTCGCTAATGCATTGAAGCTCCAAGAGTCATTTATGCAGCAAGTAGGCACCATAGCATACCGTCACCATAATATCAACACAAGAAGAAACAACAGAATATAGAAGCCTGACCTGCATGGCAAGCTTGTTTCCTGCATGTGAACCTCCATTGATGACATTAAATGCAGGTACTGGCAGGACGAGTTTTCTGTTTCCCACAAGATTTGCTATATACTGGCATGACGAAATAGTTCAGCATCATAAGTTTCATATAAAATTCAAAATAATTTACAAATGACTATGCTAATACTGGAGCCCATATTTAACGGTAAATTAGTTAGATGTCGTTCTCGATCTAAAAATAAATTAATGAAACAAAGCTCAAACAAATAGATCCAAGTTCATGATAAGCAATTAAACCGGTAGGAATTTTTGTTTGATACACGGTAAAGTGGAATTTTGTTTATATAGCTGCCTGACTCTACAAATGGCTAGAGACATCGCTAAGATGGCATTGGCACCCCGGTGAAAGAACATCAAACAATAAACTTCAAGATACTAACATTACAAATTCACATAACCACCCTTATTCAAAGCCTACCTTTTTGCTTGCACCACCCCACTCGTTTTTTGAGTACCATCTAATTCACGAACCATTAAGTTATCAAGTCCAACTTGATCTGTTGGGTCCCGCATGTGCACAAAGCGTAAATATTGCACTTCACAAAGCTTTCTTAAACCTCATTGCGGCTTTGATTACCTTCCCAATAAGAGCTGGGGCAATATAGTTGTGAATGTTAGCAACAAACGCAAATGATAATATGAACTTTAATGACATTCCATATAAATAATCACAATCGCATGCGAGAACTAGAACTAGGAGCTTACCTTTTCAAACCTTTAGGAAATGCATTTTTATACACCCACAACATGGGTAAAGTTCTATATGAATTTAATAAGACCGCGGAACGGCAACATATTTTACAAATACAACGAAAAGCAAGAATTGCATGCTATCCTTTATTCCCATCGGCGTCCGAAAAGACCCTTTGGGAGCAAACATGGCCTTACCATCATGCATCGAACAATCTTGACAATAGCATAACATGATCGTATCTATTGCCATTTCATAAACCTGTAGAAGAACATAGACTTGATTACTGAATCATGGACAATAAAAGAACTAGCTGCAAATTTTATCTTATATAGCGAAGCAAATTAAGATACCTGCATGAAAATGTGCGATATAAAAATATCCAAAGAACACAAGAGAACATGATTTGGAAAAAGTGGACTAGAGAGATAATATCGATTGGAAGAATCAGAGTACATTTTGCTTGGCACATGAAGAACATAATGACACCACATACAACAAAAGATAATAAGCAATTTTCCAAATAAAATCAAGTGGGTCTCCTATAATTGTCACTGCAGCTATTCTTAATACGTTGGTTATTATGAGTGAAATCGCAGTTCCAGCAGAATGACAATAATTTGTGCCCTTCATGGCCACTATAATATAGGTGTTCCTGAAATTGCAGAAGATATTTAGAAAATAAAAGATCTAAATGAAGATATGCATTAAATTCCATCCTATGCGTTACCTGTTGATATATTTGAGGATGGTTTCCAGGCATTTGAGAAAGCACTGAATACAACATAGTATAAACTTTAGTAGAGAATTTGATTGATGGTATTTCTTCAGTTGTTTGCTGATATATGCAAATACCAGTTCTATAAATTGCAATACAGCAACTAGTAAAGCCCCAAGCGCAACAGAAGATGATAGCAGAATGCCCTTTTCATTGATACTAGATCTGGAAATGAAAAGGCAGAATGTCCACGATACCAATAATACATAGAAACAGCTCCTGAAGAAATACCCTTGATCTTTCATAAATTTAGGAAGATCACATAACCTAATTGAAATAAAATCCCATATATCTGCTCTTACTGAGCCACGAAAATTGAATAGAAGTTTGAGACTTAAAACTGTAAAATGGGCATTGTTGAATATCGAAGCAACAAAATAAGATACCTGGCTCTTTCTGAAGCGAATCAGACCAATGACTCTTGTAGCTTTAAGGGCAGGATTTGCTGAAAACCTTGATTCTGGAGCCGAGCTACCTACTTTTTTAGTCCCTTAACGAGCAAATGCTTACGCATGCTAGAACTTTCAGACCCAAAAAACTCGATATCAAGGCAAATAGGTCAACTCGATATCCGGACCCAAAAAACTTGTAGAAACGGCCGAAATGGAGGCACGGCAAACCAGCAAAGCATCTAACCCCCTTAACGTATTTCTAAGTGCATACCCCTGCAGGAAAACCGCTCCTCAAACCGTGGAAATACAGCTCCTCCGGCGCCAAAACGTGGGAGACACCTTAGGTATACGTACTTCAAAAACTCAAAAAAACCCCTTCATCGCCCACGCACATGTTTTATACGGAAAAAAGAGGTGAACCCCCCGGGGTACTTTTACAATGTTGGACTAGCAAGGAAATTGCAATTTCTGAGTTTCAGTTCTGCGAGTTCTTCTTAAAAAGGCAGTTGAAGTCCATAACTATATGCTTTATAATGTCTGCATGTATTCTTTGGTTAAAGTCTTCTATATGCTTTCTAATCTTTGCATGTCTTCATTGGTTAAATTCTATCATCAGGTTCTTCTATTGATGAGAGAATTGGCATGTCATAAATTCTTTTACTTTTTTGCACGTAAATGCAGCATTGACTATGCCTTCATTGTAGCTTGCTTTTAATTTTCTCTCTTCTACTTCAGTATTGTGCAAGTGGTTCATTTAGAAGAAAAGCAAGCTTTTTTTTAAGGTGCATGCTAAGTTAGGTGAGTTTTATCATCTGCAAAACACAAACGATTCAAGAAATCTTGCAATTTATCTTTCTCACTTTTATCTTCGCATGCTCTTTCTAGGTATCCTAAAAATTGCAAAGAATGTCCAGCAGAAACCACTAAGCTTGAATAATGTAAACATTTTGAATAATGTGGACAATTTGAGATTATGTAAACTTCATTAGACTTATTTGCTTACATTGATCCTTCATATGCTCTTGCTTACATAGCTAAAAGAAAGAGCAAAGCTATCAATCACTTTTACTATCTAAGTATCACTTTCACTTTTACTGTCACTTTCACTCTGAGCTGTAAATATCTTGAGACATTCAAAATTCATGGTCACGAGTAATGACACAAATAGCTGTAGATATGGAAATAGTAATCTGAGATGTATATTAGCTTATGCTTATTATCTAGTTTGTTCACACCACTTTTCTTAGCTTCCAACTTTTCTAATAACTTCTAAACATTTTGCACACTTTTTATAAAAATTTATCCAGCATGTTCGACATGCATTTACAACACTTTGCTTGCATTGGTTGGATGTCTCTTCTTTGCTGACTGCAAGAAATATATGAATTTGGAGCTTGGAAAACATTGCTTTGATCAATTTTCTTCATATCTGGCTATTTTATCGGGCATGCATTCTGATGCTTGCATGCTGGATGGTAAGACTTGTCAGATTAAAATATAGATGGAACTTTGGCCAATGTTGCTTACAAAAATGCATTGGCAAAGAAACAGAGCACAGAAAGGGTATAAATTGTAGTCTTGAAATATTAAATAGAAATGCACATCTTAAAGAGTAAGTACATGCTTTTAAAGGTTTGCAAATTCTTGTAAACAACCATCTCTAATCATAAGACAAGGGAGAGGCGGCACGTTGTTAGTTATATTTTGCAGAAAGGGTTTCTCATTCAAGTTCCAAAAATGCCTAGATGCCAAGTAAGATACAGTGGCCTTCAAAATTGATTTCAACAAGTCGATTCAACTGCTTCTTGTTGGTGTTAATGATGGCAAACGTACTCTGTGTTACCTACGTACTCTATGTGAATCTGTTTGTCACTACTGTAAATATCTCCACTCATCTTATATATTATAATGTTATCTCGTGTGTCATGGATCACGCCCTAAAACTTTGGACGACCCATATTTACTTGAAATTTTTTTTGGACGCCTTAGATTTACTTGAAAAGTTGGTTAGGACTTGTTCTTTCTTAAGTTTTCCACGCCTTCTCCTCTTTTTTAAAGGCATGGCTTGGTGGTCGGATTTGCCACAACTAATTTCGACAAACTAAAATAACCCAAATAATCGGTCATTTCTATGTTGATTCTCTTGCTTTAGAGGTCTAAATACAACGCTTCATCCTTCTAGAAGTCTCTAGGTTCGGTCTTGCCCTCCTCACCTTGCCACTTGCATTATTTTCGATCTTCTTTATGATAACTCCAGGCATTGGCACAAGCTGTCATTACTTTGCTGACTGCAAGAAATATATGAATTTGGAGCTTGAAAAACATCGCTTTGGCTGGATGGTAAGACTTGTCCGGGCAAACATAGATGGAACTTTGGCCAATGTTGCTTACAAAAATGCATTGGCAAAGAAAGAGATCATAGAAAGGGTATAAATTGTAGTCTTGAGTATTAAATTGAAATGCACATTTATGCTTTTAAAGGTTTGCAAATTCTTGTAAACAACCATCTCTAATCAAGTAAGATAAAGTGGCCTTCAAAATTGAAGGTGGAAGATGGGCCTCGAAATTGTTCAAAGTAACAAAATAAACTTGTCACTAATAAGTCTTGTAACCCAATAGCATGTACGGGAGATGTACACGTCAGCATTGTGCGCCATTTTTCTTGAATCTTTTGTCTTATTAGATTCAAACTAATTTCTTGATATGTTGTGCTAATCTGTAATTACTGGATTAAGATTGCCAGCCTTGTAGGGGCTAGCCTCTCTCATGATTCCCCTTAATTTTCCCTACAGATGGACACCAGAATTTTTGCAATTATCAAGCATAATGCAAGATTAACTTGTGGTTTTTTGAAGGGATCTCCAGTGGCTCTGTGGAATTCTTTGGTCTCGGAACAGTATTTTCCAGAAGATCTTTTCGTTGCTGAATACTCTTTTGTGCCAAGTTCAGTGGAATTCGAGGTAGAAATTGTGGACTCTTGGCTTCAGGAATTCGTGGGGAAAAAAGAAATCTCTGCTACTGGGATCTTTCATGTGCATTGTGGGTGGAGTGATTCAAAAATTGTGGTTAAGGTGTATTCCGAGCAATGATTCATCCTTTAGTGTTGTTCCCCTTATTTTTGGCTTTGAGTGTGGCTTTCCACCTTCTGTAATTTTATTTCTGCTCGTCTCCCTGTTTCTTTTTGCCCCTTGTTGTTCCCTCCTGCTATTTCGCACATGTTCAATCTGCTTTTGTAGTTTCCACCTGGTTCTTTCTAGATGGCTCTTAAAAACAAAAATTACCCTAAATTTCTTTCTATCCTTCACGCATTTGCCGATCTTGAGCCCTCCAACCGCTCTGATCTTCTCAAGCAACTAAGGTCCTTTCAAGAAAACCCAAAAAATGTCATTTTCTTTGGTGATTTTGCTAACTCCTTAATTGAACAGTCTTCTATGGATCTTTTGTCTTCTAAAGTGCCATGCTGGGATAATTTATCCAAGGACCCCGACTATAGAGGCCAATTACCATGCATGGATCCGGTCCGGCAAGTTCCTCTTCCCTATGGTGATAAACGGCCGGAACAGCAAAAATTCCCAGACAAATTCTTCACAAATGCTCTCGGAACAATTCGATCCTTCAATCCTACTTTCAAAGCCATGAAAATAGTTACTTTTAAAGGTATTTCTTTGGACCTTCCTTCTGTTCATGCAAAGCTGATTTCTTTTCATGACTCGGCTGTTATTGTCAAAATCAATAAACATGGTATTAAACTTGATAAACTCTGGGCTTTTTGCTTGAACCTTAACAAAGAAATTCTTATCAATGCTGTTTATTGGCTACAATCTCCATATGTTATGATTGAATGTGGTAACAAAAGATCTGCCAACCTTTTACTAAATCGAGGTCCTTTGACTCTGGAGTCCTTTCAACTCACCTTTCTAAAGTGGGATCCCAAATTTGAAGTTGCCAATTTGGATAATCTTTGTGTAGCCTCCACCACGCTTCATGGTTTGAATCCTATCTACTGGAATGAGGACTGTCTCAAACTGCTTTTTGGATCCATTGGATCTTATATATGCACTGAATTTTCGCCATATAGACCTACCAAATCTTTTGTCCAAATTGATATATCCAAAGATGTCCCCCTCCAAATTCCTTTCCTTGATGTTTTTGGTCAAAAAGCCTCCCTCTCTCTTAGATGGGCCGGTCCGCCTCCTCATTGTCAAAACTCAGGGGCGGTGCACTTACGGTATGATTCTTGCAAGGAGAATTCACCTTCCACGTAAAATGAATATGAATTGTGACATCAATCGACCGAGGATAAGGAAGTCAATCAGCAAGTCAAACAACAAGTCGACATGACAAGTCAATCCCAAGGAAAACAAAGAACATGATGATCAAGGGACAAAGACAAAATGCAATTACCTTGTGCACCAGTTGCAAATTTTGACTCTCTGAATAAGAATAGGGACATTGGACCTTCAAGCATCTTATCCAAGGACAAAGACTTTCAGTGGACCAAAGTCAATGGTAGTTATAAAAGGATCCAGAGAAAGAAAAATCTGAAAGACTCTCAGTCTCAAATTGATATGACTGGGGATGCACCTTTTGTTAGAAATCAAGCTCAAGATGGAACTTATGAAAAGGGGTCCCAGCAAGTAAAGGTGCTCTACAATGCTGGGCCATCAGCTAATGGCATCAACAAGGTCAACAGTCTACATGATACTTTGAACAAAATCATTTGGGATGCCAAAAACCTAAACACTAACAATAAGAGTTCACATTCTTTGAACTCTAACAGAGGTAAGAGTAGTTCATTAATCAAGAAAGACAGTCATGAAAAGGTCTTAAAACAGGTCTCTCTGACCAATGATCAGCTCCTTTGTGAGGTAATTGACCCTAAGGATACTTTGGTTGAAATGGTGCCTGCTCCAATTCCTGCTTCTGCAAATGATAAAAATCATTCTAAATCAAAGGAGAGGACCATGGTCTTATGCAATAATCAAGACTCAAGGGACAAAGATCAAAAATCTAAATGGTAACACCAATCAATTTTGGTATTGGCTAACCTTAATTCGAGATAGATTTGGATGTACTATTGGGCAATTCTTATAATGATCCAAACAACCATTCCCAATCTTCTTTTATTGATCTCTCTCCAGCCTCGATCCCTTTCTCCCTCCACCATCCCTCATAAAATGTAATATTATTCGAGCAATTAGCTTCCTTGCAAGAGGGTCTTTGATCTCAATCACAAACAAGCATGCCATATTTTGGAGGAAGAGATTGTGCAAGATACTCGTAAAGGGAGGAGGGTGAATTATGAACATGATCAGGGAAAATTATGAAGAAATTCACAAGAAAGAGGACTTCAACAAAATGGTTACTCATGAGGTGGTGATGAACTACTGTGTCGCAGTTCTCTCTCCTCCTTCTCATAATCATTTGGAGACTTCTAATATTAATTGTGATCTTCCCCGCTAGCATAAATGAAATGTTTGAATTCATTCGGTGGGGCTTTTTGATGCCGCTGATATGGAAATTGATAAGGAAAATTGGGAGGGAGATAAATACCTATGAAAGTGTCCTCATAAGGAAGATACTTCTAGACATACCTCCGCCGAGAGGAAAAATTGGCTAAAGCCAAAAGTATGATACTCCCCTGTCGAACTCAGAATTTGCATAATACCCTGCACGCCAACACTAGAAGTAAAGTTAGAAAGGGGAAAGGGAAAAAGAAAAGATATTAATCTTTATCCTTTCTTATTTACTACGTTCTTTTAAGTTGTCCATGAAGATCATCTCCGGAATGTTAGGGGGTATTAAAGGGCAATCAAAAGGAGACGTGCCATCTCCCAAAGCTTAGGAACTATAACTCGATATATTCTCTACCGCAGGAAGTTAAGCTTCCCAAATTTGAAATCTCAATCTTGAGATTGGATTTACCCCGAGCCTCTTCCACGGATTGAGGCCTCCGTAGAAGTGGAGGTATTATCATGATATGGAAAAATCTGAAACATCTCTCTTTCCATAACTCCCCCTCTAAGATGTGGCAAGTTGTCATTTTTTAGTTACAAGATTCCACATTTGGAGTTATCAATATTTATGCCTCCACCAACCCAAAAGAAAGAGAAGTTCTTTGGTCTGAAATTAAAACTTGGATGCATGCTAATCCTATTTTGGACTGGATTATAGGGGGGGACTTTAATAATACTCCCTCTTGGAATATGAAACTTGGCAACCATCTCAATATGTCTACTTTGGAGAGATCTAATTGGGACTCTTTTATCTCTGACACTTCCTTGGTTTATGTGCCTTCCTCTACTGCTTCTTTTACTTGGTCTAATAAGCAAAAAGGTGACAAAAGAGTTTATTGTACCCTGGACAGATTTTATGTATGTAGTCCAACCTCATCTCTTTGGGATAATTGCTATGTCACTAGTGATGAAGGCAATATAATATCAGACCATCAGCCTCAATTTTTATGTACTAAGCAATTGACTCAAACTCCTAGGGATGGCAATGTATCTTATAAATTTAACTGTGCTCTTCTAGAAAATGACTCCTTTGTTAGAGACTTCAAAGATTTCTATCTCAATATCCCTGATGAAGGTAATCAGCAGTCAATGAAAAGATTCTATGGCAAAATCAAGAAGGTCAAGAGTTGGATTAAAGGTTGGTCTAAAAGCAAACATTTGGCCAAAATCAATGAAAAAGAGCAATTGCTTGCCAAGATGAGGGATATTAGATCTCTCCTTCAAGAAGATCCTCACAATCTTAACCTTCATATTGGTGAGGAACTTCTAGAAAATTACCTAAAAAGTATTGAGGAAATTGAGGCCAAAAGCTCTTCCATCAAATGTAAGATTAAATTTAATAAGGACATGGACTATGACAGCTCCAGTTTCTTCTTTAAAATGGCTAAAGTCAGACTGCTTAGAAATGCTATCACTCAAGTTCAGACTGACACTGGAATTTTTCTGAATGACTCCAAGCTTATTAAGTCTTTCTTCCAAGAGAACTATGCCACTCTTTTTTCCAAAACTCCAGCTCAGCAAATTGACCTTGTCTTCTTATCGTGATACGAAGATAAATTCAATTCTCAAAACCAGCAAGTAAAAGAGACAAACTAAAAGAAAAGCCCCATCTGGGTGTCTCCACTAAAACAACACAATGTACAATATGCTGAAAAACAGAGGCAGCAAGTACGTGGTCCTGAAATAAAGGGCAATAAGGTGTGCGAGGAGTCTTATATCAATAGGCCTCAAACCCAAGGAGCAAGAACAATTGTTCATAGGAAGAAACTATTGTTTAAAAAAGAAAGTGCATCATTTCTGGCTGATTAGAATGCCCATGACCATCTGCTTGGGAATTTAACATGAGAAATTCTATCAAAACATTTACAATAGCCACTATACTTGGTAACACATCAACACAATATCGAATATGTAGCATAATAACAGGGGGTTACTTTTAGATTTTTATACGCTTTTTCACATGGTTTTTCTATGATTTCGTTGTTGTATTCGTTGAGGTGTACTAAATAGTATTTCTAGAGTGCACCTTTTATGGGCCGTTGATTTTCGTTGGTTGGAACAATCCGAGGGTTGTTGTTTTTCTCTGCATGTGTTTGTGCATGAACACTACGCATGTGTATGCATGTGCATGTGCACATGCATGTGTATTGTGCATGTGCAAGTGCAAGTGCATGTGCATGTGTGCATGTGTGTGCATATGTGCATATGCATGTGTATTTGCCCTCTTGGATTCCTTTTGCCGGAGTGGATTTTACTACCACGAGATGGATTTTTTGCTCACACTTACAAAGGTATTTATTTTTTAATGTTTCTTCAGTTAGCATAATGTTTTTTTTTACGAGGTATTGGTTTCCTGATTCTACAATGTAGTGCTGCAAAGCCCCCTTTTGTTTCCTTCCTAAGATTTGCTGCAGATTCAAGTTTAGGCCCTCTGTTTGCTTCCAACTCTTGGATATTCCTGGCTGCCGGATTGTTCATAGCAGCCAGCCTTTAACTTCAATCAACAAACGGATTCTTATGCACACAACAGGCAGATTATTCCACACCCTTTTCCATGTCACGCAGATCAGTCAAATAGTGGCAACAAGAATGCATTTATATTGTAGGTTTGGAACTTTAATCGAACCATAAGGTGAATCATGCATTACCTTTAAGCTAGAGATGGAGCATTCAAAATCATATGGATTGATAAACAATGGTGTCATTGTGAAAGAGAAATAGTTGTAGCGGAAGTAACAATATGTAGCATAATAATAGGGGGTTTTTTTTATGGTAACTTTTACTTATGTTCTATTTGTTTTATTGTCATCAAATTCAAAAGCTACAGGTGATGAAAGCCTCAAATGAATTCTAGTTTTTTTTCTGGTTTGAATTCTAAAATTTTTGTCACACGGGGGGGGGACGTCTCTAAGGCCCCGAAGGGGCCAAAAAAATTTTTTTGCAACACAAACCATTAACATCCAACATGTAAAAATTAAATCCCTGAACACATAACAACCATTGATATTAACAACCAACACATAACTACCATTGACATTAATTAACACAACCATTGGGTCCAACACATTTAAATTAAAATCCCCCTTAAACCCCCTTTGGTTTGGGTGCATATTCACACGGGGGGTGACGTAGGGCAGCGAGAGCCCTCATAATTGTATTTTGCACGTACGAAAACAACACCATATAGTATTCCACTTGAAATCTTATAGTATTTTGCGAATCTTGTTATACAGTATAGCAAATTTTGTACTTGCATACCCCACAAATGAGGAACTTTACGTACGGTATAGATTAAGGAATAAGGGGTGAATATGCCTATCCAACAGCTCTCGTAGGGTTTTATGCAGCAAAGACCATATAAGCAATAACACCTCAACATCTCATCAAGCCCGATGGTATCATAGGTACAAAAATCTCTTCAACTCAAGTAACTCATGGTCATCATCCACGACATTCCAAAGCATCCCAAAATATCTGAAGAGAAAATGCTACAAATAGCGAGAGAAGTTCATCCATTCAACATCGCAAATTGTAAGGTAAATGCATAATGTGGAACTTATTCAGTAAATATTGAGAAGGAAGAAAACTTGGGGACATAAACATTTACCGACTATATGAAAGCAAAACTAGAATGCTTATCACATCCACAAAATTCCCAAGGTTCTATACATACAACAAGATAGTAAATGCATAGGTATAAGTCACGGGCAAGAGTAATCTCATCGAAACAAAGCAAGGGCATCCAAAAGGGTATCAAAATAAAACTACAGTTGTGAAAAACACTTGTAAACAATACTGAAATGACCAAAGGATACAAGAGACTCCACCAGGCAGAAGCAATCTCTGCCCAAATATGATATTAATTTGTCCAACTTCAAGATTTTCTAGATTTGTGAAAGGAATCAAACAAGAGAAACAAAGGATAAACAACTAAGGTTGTAATTTCTAGGACCATCTTGCACCATCATTCTCTCAAAGAAATCTCCGTTACATCAACATGTTCAATACATAGTATTGTAGGTATCTATCAGAGGAGGAAGAGAAAGAGACTCCTGTGAATCAAGGTAAGAAGGCCTAGACAGTTCGAATATAGAGTTCGAATATAGAGTTCGAATATAGAGCTCTACTATTGACAAATTTCTTGCATGTTATCCCAATAATATATTTAAAATAGGTTGATACAAATGAAAATCTTTGGAAGCATAGGGTCAAGAATGAAATTATTGGCAAATATGACAGAATCTCCTACTATCTATCCTCCAAATACCAAAGGTTCCATCAACGGTTCCATCTCCTCCTCAAAGAGAAGTCCATAGCCATGTCATCATAAAAGGATATATCAATACTAGGAGGCCTTCCAACATTATATATTATTTTATAGGCCCACCATGTGGCAAAAAATAATTTGTCAAAATATATAGGAACATAACACATAGCAAGATACGCTAGCAAACCAGAGAAAGAGATATGTAGCTATAGCCGAGGCAAAGCTATGTTAAGAAAATGCAGCTATCAAAGTAACCAAAACACTTATTTTTGGAAAGAAAAAAGGGGCAAGTAAGAATGCTTATCTGGAAATGGTCATCAAATCTCTAATCCAGTACTTCAGATAAAAAGGTTATGCTTGATAGACCATAGATTTGATTCACCATCAATCTTGAAACAACTCAACCAATTCAGCCAATGATCGGTTCTCAACTTGATGCATCACAAACTCCGAGCATGTCCATACCAATGACTGGTTCCCAACTTAAGAATCAAAACTTGGAAGAGGTATGAACACAAATACTGCAATGTAACAAGACACCCTAGACAGATGGACTTGATCCAGACGGCTTGATCAGATGAAAATAATTTGAGGTAATAGAATTTGCAAACTGTTGAATAGTCTGGTGCAGCTGGAGCGGACCAAAGACCCTGCTTGCTTCTTTCAAAATACTGAAACTTCCTTCCAATTATAAGTTCATGGATGTGCTCTCCTTGCTCTATGACAGCTATGATGTGACATGCTTTTAGGATGCTCAAGGGTGTTATCTGGTCTGGCATTATGCCCCCCTGTTGCATGTTCTTAAAGAACTGCAAAGCAGAGAGATCTTCGTGAGAGTAACCTACCTGCTGTTGTGCATAACCTACATATCCTGCCCTCCTGCATTCCATAAGATTAAGCCTGGATGTGATACTCTATCAAAGACATAGCGAGCATCAGCTAGACAATTGCAGTTGAAACACATGCCAATTAAAGCAATGGTGACATCAACATCCGATTCAATACAGTTCCAAAGATCCGCTCATGAGTGAATCTGCCTCACTCTAAGGTGCACAGGATCTTGCATGCTTTCAAGATGCTACAAAAATTTATCTGAGTCGCTATAAAGTTGCATACTGTTATCAAATAAAAGAGACAACTTCCCTTTTAAACTCAGAAGAACCGGGTCCATCTTAAAACTAATACGCATCATCCCTGGAAGGTTAGATCCTGTATGCATATACTTCTATTGCAGGTTTCCAGCTTTCAGTATTTTAGCAGCGGACAGGGGAAATAAAACAACATGCCATGTTTGATGAGGTTGCAGATATACCTCCTGCTGATGTCGCTGAGACACTAAGGTCTTTCTAATTTAGTCATTGCCCTTAAAAAACTGAGGGCATCGGACCTCTGCGTATGCAGCCAACAAGTCCGCAAATAAAATAATCCTGTGGAATCTGCTTAAATGGAAACCGACGACAAAGGCCCTGCGGATTAGATCAGATCACAGATCACAGGCATCCAACACAACGTCAAACAAAATAACCCTTTGGAATTTTCTCAGACAGCAAACGGGACAAAGAACTCCGCGGATTGGAACAGAAAGCGAACAAAGGATAAAGAAAGATAGCGGGCTTCTCATATTCGATTTGCTTCACTGCCACAATTAGCCAGCGGAAAGACCCAACAGAAAAAACATGGTCGAGCCTTCAGACCAACAAGCAGAGCCGAAGACAACGAACTCTGCAGAAAAACCTATTATGGCCAGTGAATTGATAATCATTCTTGAAAAAAGAAAAGCTGATAGTCATGATTCTCTAATCCTTGAATACACTGATGCTTGAATCCCCTACACAAGGCTGATAGAGCAGGAACGAGACTTGATTCTCCGACAACACAAGCGATAGAGCAGGCCTGCAACCACAAATTACGAAGCCATACCAGAAGCTCACAAACTGTCAACCTGCACACGAAATGAAACTATTACACCAACCACCTAGCCTAGCATGGAGCTCACAATCTGCAACCCTCCACTGACTCAAGAGCTACAATCTCACAACCAACTAAACTAGGCACGAGGGCCTTTCACAACTAATAACATAGGCACGAGGGCCTTCAATCACACCACCAACCACTGGCACGAGGGCCACAAACACACAACCCTCCACTGGCACAAGGGCCACCATACACAAACCATCTATACGCAAATAGGTCACGAGATCATAACCAATACTTGGCACAATAGACATGAAGGCCTTTCATAATTAAGCATATTAGTGTGGGCGGTAGGTGGGAAGATCAAGGTTGCAGCAAACAGATGAACAGGAAGACGCAGATATGCTGATGAAGCAGAAGAATGGAAAAGGGGTATAAGGAGGGAGGAACCCTAACTAACTAGAAATCGTGAAGAAACACCATAAGCTCATGAATCGTCAACCTGCATATGTACTACAAAAGTGGGGGTATTATACAATCACAATGTACAAAAGTCCACAACCAGGCACAACGCCCATAAACTCTCTGTCTCAAGGGCTATAATCTCACAACCACTATCTAGCAGACGGACCACAATCTAACACACCAACCACCGGCACGAGGGTCGTCATACAAACCATCCATAGGCAAGAGGGCCACAAGAACACAACCAAAAATCTAAAACAAAGGATGTATTAGTACGAAAGCTACAAAACATGAGGATCTTATGTAATAAAGCTAAGAACTTACAAAATTCGACAGAACAAGAAGGCAAAGTGGGGGGCGGGTGGGTGGGAAAGTGGATTGAAGAAAGAACCAATAAGTGGAGAAACACAGAGATGAGCTGATGAAGATGAAAGAGAAGAAATGGAGTATATATGGGAGAAAAACCTAACTACCAAGGGGGTCTAACTAACTAAAGGTAGCAATGGTTTCGAGAATTACATTTGTCAAGGAAAGAAAATTTCTTGACTTGCTGGATGTGATCATTCCATCTTCCATGGATGATTCTATTGTGACTCCCCCTGAGTGTTTCTCCTCATCTTCTCCAGTGATTCTATTGTGATTCTTGACACTGATCCCTTGCTTCAGAGGTCCAAATCTAGCGCTCCATCCTCCTAGATGTCTCTAGGATGCGTGCCAAAAAAATAAAAAACCTATTCTAGCCTATCTACCCTATCTATTTCTGCATAGTTCCAGGTCACCCCCCCATTTTTTCCACGTGGCAGCAGGGCGTGGGGGCCAGACACGGGCTGGTTGTCCCCTCTGCGTGGCACGCAAAGTTAATAGTGGGTTCAACTTTATTCCTTATATACAAGAGCTTCCAGACTCGTTTTTGCTTGTGGGATATATCACAGTTGAAAATTTTCGACGAACCCTAGAAAATAAGGGAAGCTGCTAAATCCGGCCAATTCGTGCCTAAATCCGATTGAAGCCCGCCAATTTTCGCCCGAAATTAGCTCCTAAACCTTTTCCGAAACCTTGGGGATCCTTTGTGGCACTTGATTCGATAGAAATTGCTCAATTTGGGCCTCAAATCACTCAACCGAGCTAGCTTCTGGGAAGAACAGTTCTTAAGCCAAGAAAACAGATCAAATCAGCACGTCCCCTCAGAGATAGACCTCTGTGATCTTGGCGCATTTTGATATTCTGATATTATCTTGCTCTGCTCTATTCGAAATTTTGTTCTGCTCTGCTCGGGATTGAAGATCTGTCCCGGTGTGACTTGTTCGACAATTGAGGCACTTCAACTACAACTCAAAAAATCATTTCATTCGGCTTCATTGGTAGTTCTGAGATTCGCTAGAGGCTCAGACAGACCTGAATTTTACTTTCAAACACTATTATATGTTTGAATTTGGTAATGCCTTGCTGACACTATCAAATTTCTTGTGTTACATTTCTATAATGCATAGTCTTTGCCTGGAAAGTTATTGTCACCATTGTATATTCATCTTTTGTAATCCTGCATTGTGCTTTTAAAGCTAAAAACTAAAAACAAAACCCAAAATATTTATTCCAAGTTATATTCTTTTCAGATAGTTGCATTTCATCTTCATAAAAACCTTAGAAACCTACATATTCAGAGAAAACACATAAAAAGACTTTTTTCCATAACTGTCACAGAGTTTGTTCTTTTCCTGAGGCCTCGGCTACTTACAGAGAAACTAAAACTTTTTTTTGCTATTTAAACCCTATGCACATGATCTAGGGGATATTTTGAAGTTGCCTGCACAGATCCCAACTCAAGATTCCTTATCAAACTCCATCTGCAAATTTTGGCTCTCTGTTTTGGCACTGGCCAACTTTTTGACCCGACTTTGACCTAGATTTTCTCAACCTTCCCCTATTCAAATCAAGTCAAATCTTCACCATCAGTTTCCTCTGCTTGTTGATCATCTATATCACCAATCACATCTCAAAAATCTCACAAGGTCTGTCTGCAAGGCCACTTTTTGCTCTGACAGTTTTTTCAGTTTCAGGGACTCTAGTGATTTTGGAAAAACCAGTATTCCAAAATAACTTTTCTCGCTTCCTATGTTAAGGATTGATCACCCTAAGTGATCTGGAGGTCCTAACCATTTTGTTTGAGCTTCCTTGAGGTTAGACTAAAATTCCAGGTTTTAGGCTAACATTTTGGAGGTCCTACCGAGATTCTCACCTGGAAGTTGAACTCCATAACACCAAGAAAACTTGCTGAGTCTGCTGAGCCTGCTGAACCACCTGAGGTGACAGGTCAACCATATTTGGTAGGGGTAAGCATGAAAGTAGCTACCAGATCCACAACAAATGTTGCAAATGTTTCCACTCTGCCTATTCCTCCTCAAGCTCCTTATCTTTTTGAGCTTACTGTACCTGTTTCCCCCCCTTGTTATGATTCTTCCATGAATGCTAACCATTTCTTGAAGACTTTTGAAGAATATTATGAGGAGCATGGAAAGAAGAAAGGTACCAGGTTTGCTGAATTTACCAAATGCATGAAAGGTGATGAGGCCAGGTCTTGGTTGGATTTCGAACTGTCAATAGGTACTAAGTGGGATGAATTGGAACAAAGATTTCTGTCAAGGTTTGGTAAGACTACTTCACCCCAGGATCTTGTTTTTGAGCTCAATTCCTTTTCTATTAAATCTGGTGAAAGTGTGAAACAGTATGTGGAAAGATTTAACTCTTATTTGCTGGTATGTAATAGGAATCATGTTTCCCACCCAACTTTGCATCTAGTTGCTTCCTTTATCAGAGGTTTGATGTCCAGGCCTAAGATCTATAGGAAGCTATTAAAACTTCAAAAGTTTGGTGAGTTAGATTCTATCCATAAGACATTTGTAAAGGCTGTAGATTTAGTAGAAATGCTAAGCTATTTGCCTGATGAAGAAGTCAGAGATCCATTCTACCCTCCTCATCATGATACTGAGCAGGAGTTACATTATGCTAATGCTGCCCCTGTGTATGCAGTTCAGAAAGAAAAGAAGAAGCCAAAAAGTGAAGAGTTAGACCCCTCGTGGTTTGAAATGAAATCGAGATAAGTAAGGTATCTGAAGCTCTTTTAGAAGTTACCAAACAACTTATGGAGTTAAAAAATGGTAATAATGCTCTTTCTTCTAGCTCTACCATACCTGAATGCACAAACTGTGGTAAGCCCTACCATAGGGCTGAAAATTGCTTTGCAAGATCTTGTCCTAAATGCCACAAAAGGGGCCATTTTGGTAGAGAATGTCCTGTTTGTTCTTTTTGTAAAGAGATAGGTCATGAGGAGAAATTCTGCAGTGTCAAGAATTACCTTGCAAAGCAAGAAAAAGGTAAACAGGTGTCAAATGTTAGTTTTATTGAGACTTGTGCAGAAGAGCAAGAAGAACAAGATGTTATGGTTGTGCAAACACGTGCTAGGCTTCAGTCAGGTACCTCTGCAAGTTCTGTTCCACCAATTTACTCCCTAAGGTAACATTTCAGCCGGATCCCCAAAATATAGCTCCTCCCCCTGCTCAAAGGTATAAACAGAAAGATTCTGAGCTTGATGAATTTGAATTGCTTATGAAAAACTCCAAGGTTACTGTAGACTTACTAACTCTATTAAGGATTGCACCATCATACAGGGAAAAGTTTATTAAGAATACCCAAAATGTTGAAGAAATTGCTGCAGAGACTTGCAACAACATTTCAGAGTAGCCTTACCGAGCACAGCGAAGATCCGTGTGCTTTTACTTGTAGTGCTACTATAGGTACTTCCCATTTAGATAAGGTCTTCTTTGGATGGAGGTTCTTCTCTCAATGTCATGCCTTATCATGTTATGAAAACACTGAATCTCAAAGTAGAAGACAATACTTCTATTGTTCTAAAATCCTTTTCCAATGCTAAGGTAGTGCCAAAAGGAGTGGTGAGGAATGTGTCCGTTAATACAGGAGGAATTATTGTTTTAGCTACATTTGTGGTAGTTGATTTTGAGAATGTTAACCATGCTAACATCTATGATTTATTACTGGGAAGAAGGTGGATGAAAACAGTAGATGCTAGGCCTGTATGGTCTGAAGGCATTTGTACTATTTCAAATGGAGCAACTTCCATTAAATTGGTAAACAAAACTGACCCCTCTGCTAATATTAGGTTCATAGATGTGGATATACTGCAGGAAGAAGAGCTAGGAGTTTACAGTTTAGGTCTAGATGTTGATATGAGTGCAGAAGTTATCAACTTTGCTCATGTAGAGTTCCCTGATCCAAAAGAAAATAAGGTCTACCTTTGGTTTGATGGAGGTATGTCTAAAAAATTAGGGATTGCTTCTTCTGCTGCTATTTTGAAGGATACAGATCTTAAGCTGATGACTAAGATAGGGAGAATTCATCCTAATATTTCTTCTAATGCAGCAGAGTATAGGGCCCTCATTGCAGGCCTACAGGAAGCAAGGTTCATGAATATTTCTTATATTGTTATCTATGGAGACTCACAACTTGTTTGCAAACAGATTTTGGGAGAATACCAAACAAGACATCAAGATATGGAGGATCTGAACACACAAGCTCGAGAATTGCTAACTTTTTTTGATCATTGGGAAATTTATCATATTCCAAGGTCTAAAAACTTTGAGGCTGATTCTTTGTGCAGGAAAACACTCTTAGAGCATCTCTTTGAGGGAGCTATCGAGGAAGATGTCCTTGATGAAGATGAACTCTCTCAATTTCATCCTATTTTGACCATCAACCTAGCACAAGAGGAATCACACAAAGAACTTGAAGTGCATAAGGGAGGTATGTCCAGGACTTTGCAAATGGGAGATCTATATGATGAAGATTGCAAAGGTAAAATGATTAAGTACTTTGAAGATTGGGTGGATGTTTTTGCTTGGGAATATTCAGAATTAAAAGGGGTTGATAGGAGCATCTGTGAGTTTGAGATAAAAGTTTGTGAAGATACTAAACCTGTCATGCAGAGATTGAGAAGAATTAATTCCTCACTTTTAGATCTTATCAAGCAGGAATTATTCAAAATGCAGGAGTCAGGTTTGATAGTTGACATTGTGAACCCTTCTTGGGTTTCTTGTATTGTTCCAGTTCTAAAAAAGAATGGTTCTCTAAGAATATGTGTGGATTATAGAGATCTAAATAAAGCTCTTTTGTTAAAGATTGTTACCCTTTGCCTTTTTGGAAGAAATCCTTTATGCAAATGGTCGGCAAGTCTATGTACTCATTTTGGATGGTTTTTCCGGGTTTTAATCAGATTAGCATCAAAAAGGAAGATCAGCCAAAGACATCCTTCATTACTCCATGGGGAACTTATGCAATGAGAAGGATGCCTTTTGGCTTAATGAATGCCCCCCGCTACATTTTCGGAGAGCTATGGATCTTGTCTTTGCAAACATGACTCTGAGCAATTTGAGTTTATCTTGATGATTTATGCTTAGGTACTTGATACAAGTGATCATATTTCAGAGCTAACAAGGATATTTACATTGTGCATGTGACTGGAGTTAATCTAAACCCCAAGAAGTGCATCTTTTTGGCATCCAAAGGCCAGCTCTTAGGCCATAAGGTTTACGCTAAAGGCCTTCAAGTAGTCAAGAGAAGATCATAGCTTTAAAAAGCTTCAAACACCCGGGACAATTAAAGAAGTCAAAGGGATTTATGGGAATGACCTCTTTCTTAAGGGTGTATGTGCCTAATTTCTCTCACCTTATTAGTCCTATCTCTAAATTGACTAGAGTAGGCCAAGTTAGTAAAAGAGAAAGTAAATATAGGCCTGTTGTTTGAACTGATGAGTGTGAAAAAAGCTTTTTTGCAGATCATAGAGGCTATTTGCCATTCTACACTTTTAAAAACTCAGACCTTTCATTACCATTTAAAGTTTACATAACTATTACTAAAAAGCTCTTTGGAGTTGCCATTTTGCAGGATAGGCACCCTATTGCTTTTGCAAGCAAACAATGGTCTCAAACTGAAGAGAAGTATGCTAAGATAGAAAGGAGTGCTGCTGCTCTCATCTTTTTGATAGAGAGACAGGGACATCTTTTACAAAAGTCCCAAGCCACTATCTACATCTTGCAGAGAACCCCATGCCTTTTTATATGGTAAGAAATTAGAAAAACCTAAGCTTCATAGGTGGGCTTGTAGGCTTCAATCTTATGATTCAATCTTGTTATTCATGTATTGAACAATCCGAGTTTATACTTGCCTCACGCCTGCCTACTTTGAACATGAGGAGGTTGTACAAGAAGAAGAAATGACTAACCTTGTTGTAAATGAGCGAGGGACTTGTCAACTATACCAGCTCAAGGTTGGCAACAACCTATTAGGAGGTTCCTTCAAGTATCAAGAGATACCTTTGAATTTTCAAAAAGCCATGCTTACAAGTTTAAGTTAAAATGTTTGACTTACTCCTTGGTTGGTGACATTTTGTGCAAGGTAAATAGGGATGGTGTACTCTTAAGATGTGTTGATGAAGATGAAGCTGCCCGGTACTTCTTTGAAAATCACAAAGGTGTTTGTGGCGGTCATTTTGCGCCAGAACACAACCGCCAAGAAAATATTGAGGTCCAGTTACTTTTGGCCTCATTTATTTAAAGATTGTTATGATATTATAAAGACTTGTCATCAATGCGGATCTTTGGCAAGAGAATCTTGCATCCTGCTCCTCTTCGGGGAATTGTCTCCCCTGGTCCATTTCAAGTTTGGGGATTGGACTATGTTGGCCCTATCAATCCCCCATCCTCGACCAAAGATGAATACCTTTAAGGAAAGCAAATGCCCATACTACTGACTAGATTTTTGCATGAGAATATTTGCTCTAGGTTTGGCATTCCTTTTAAAATTTTGGTGATAGAGGCTCTACTTTTATTAATGAGGTTATTAATTTCCTTGTTTCAAGCCTCAAGATCAAGCATGTAAAAGCTCACCCTATTATCCTCAAAGGAAATGGCCAAAGCTGAGTCTACTAACAAAGTGCTTAAGGGTATTTTGTGAGAAAAGCAGTTTGCCAAAACCAAAGGGATTGGCACTTGAAATTATATGATGCTCTTTGGGCTCATAGAATTACTTCTAAAGCAACTACTAATGCCTCACCTTCGGTTTAGTATATGGAGTAGAGGTCTGTTATTCGGTCGAGTTAGAGATACCTTCTTTAAGGATGGCACTCAAGCTTGAGTTGGAGTTTTACGAAGCCTTGAAGCAATGTGTATGAAGTTCTGTTAAAATTAGATGAAGAAAGGTTTGTTGCAGAGAATTACAACTTGCTGAAGAAGGCTAAGAGTGCAGCAGCTTTCAAGGCTGCTCACAAACTACAAGACAAGTTTGCACCTATGGAATTAGTTTTAAAGTGGAATGCTGCAGGTGAAGGAAAGCTTTCAAAGTTTGAAAACCCCTGGGAAGGCCCCTATCAGATTTTAGGAGATGCTGGCTGCTCATCTTATAGATTGGCAGATCTTGGTACAGGGAACTGCCAAATCCCATTAATATTCAACACCTTAAAAGATATTGGCCTCAGCATGCCTGCTTGAGCCTCTTCACTTCTATATAAGCATTTGTTCTAGCTTAGAATAGGTTAGTTTATAATTTCAAAGTTGAGGTTTTAATATTTCTTCTGATTAGCATATTTCCTTTGAGGTTTAATATTGTGTTTTTCTGTTTAGCTGCAGGAATGTGGCCACAAGGGATAAAGACTTTGATTATTACCTATTAATGAGTTCTATGTTGTCATGACAGGGCCATTTGTCAAAACATTTCATCTGCTTTTCAAACTGGCTTATTCTTCATAAGACCTTGCTTCCCCATTGGAGTTCTAGAGTGCTATCCATATATACTTTTCCACATCTCGCTTAGCACTCATGCTAACTTTGATTTACTGTCATATGCAGGTTCATTCTTTTCTCTTCCATTTCCATCTGCCTATAAGTTGCCCTACATACCATTTCAGCCTTCCATTCTTTTATTCTTATTCCCTACAATGCTCTGCACCACATTTCCATCATAGCAGAGTTCATCTCATACTCATTACCACTCTCTTTCATCATTCTACATCACTCTGTCACTTGCACCAGCATCTGAAGTTCCTCAGTCTAAATTTACATTTGTTAGGCTGAGGGGACCAGCCTATTCTTTCCTTTGAGGAGATGTTGCCCATTTTTGGCAACATGGACCAGCATCTATGTATCAAAACCTTTGTTTCATTTATATTTCCTTTAAGGAAAAGTTCCAGGCTATTGTGATCCCATCAGAGTTTGGAAGACATTTGTCCAAGATTGGAAGACATTGGGGATCTCCTATTATGGCCTAGTCTTTTCCTTGAGGTAAAACACCTTTCTAGACACATTCCCATTTGTTTAACATTTCCCTTTGATTTGAAGACCAGGCAAAGGCTATAGCAAGTCTATCAAGGAGGCACAAGACATTTTACCAAAGCTCAACCTTATGAAGCTTGCTTGAGTAGTTTGAAGTCACACACATGAGGATGCTACCCTAGAAGTGAAATTTGCTCTTGTTCTAGCCTTGAAGTTTGGAAGACCCTTATAGAAGTTTGGAAGACCTTAGGCTTTGAGCAAACTTATCTTCACTAGGAGGTATGAAATGAGCCTTAGAAACAATTTGAGATAAGATCAAGTGCTACAGAGGTACCCATCTCTTCTTCATTCCATTCATCTTACATCCCCCTTTCTATATCCCAAGAGTCTTCAAAACTTTTCCTTCACCATTGCTTCCACTTTTGAGACCTTTTCTCATCATTCCATTACTTATTTTTTATTGATCCCACCTTCATTTGAGAATTGTCCCCTAGTGATCTTGAAAACCTTCAAAGGCAAGAAAACTCTTTTTTCATTCTCATTTCATCTTCCTAAACCCTAGTATAGCCTATTTACACCTTTTTCCATCTTTTTCCCATGACTTTTTCACCATCCCTATGTTGCAATATTCATTGACCATGGGTCAAAAGGGACCAAAAATTCAAATGTTTCAGTTTGGCCTAAAAACCCTTTAGATGGAAAGCTTGTCAAAAAAGAGCTAACTTGGTCTTTTAAAATTCGAAAAAAACCCTTGGGAAGGCCTTCAAAATTGGATTCTTGGGATGCGTGCCAAAAAAATAAAAAACCTATTCTAGCCTATCTACCCTATCTATTTCTGCATAGTTCCAGGTCACCCCCCCATTTTTTCCACGTGGCAGCAGGGCGTGGGGGCCAGACACGGGCTGGTTGTCCCCTCTGCGTGGCACGCAAAGTTAATAGTGGGTTCAACTTTATTCCTTATATACAAGAGCTTCCAGACTCGTTTTTGCTTGTGGGATATATCACAGTTGAAAATTTTCGACGAACCCTAGAAAATAAGGGAAGCTGCTAAATCCGGCCAATTCGGTGCCTAAATCCGATTGAAGCCGCCAATTTTTAGCCGAAATTAGCTCCTAAACCTTTTAGAAACCTTGGGGATCCTTTGTGGCACTTGATTCGATAGAAATTGCTCAATTTGGGCCTCAAATCACTCAACCGAAGCTAGCCACGGGAAGAACGGTTCTTAAGCCAAGAAAAACAGATCAAATCAAGACGTCCCCTCGGAGATAGACCTACGTGATCTTGGCGCATTTTGATATTACGATATTATCTTGCTCTGCTCTATTCGGAAATTTTGTTACGCTCGCCGGGATTGAAGATCGTCGGTGTGACTTGTTCGACAATTGAGGCACTTCAACTACAACTCAAAAATCATTTCATTCGGCTTCATTGGTAGTTCCGAGATTCGCTAGAGGCTCGAATTGGACCTGAATTTTACTTTCAAACACTATTATATGTTTGAATTTGGTAATGCCTTCACGACACTATCAAATTTCTTGTGTTACATTTCTATAATGCATAGTCTTTGCCTGGAAAGTTATTGTCACCATTGTATACTCATCTTTTGTAATCCTGCATTGTGCTTTTAAAGCTAAAAACTAAAAACAAAACCCAAAATACTTATTCCAAGCTATATTCTTTTCAGATAGTTGCATTTCATCCTCATAAAAACCTTAGAAACCTACATATTCAGAGAAAACACATAAAAAGTCTTTTTTCCATAACTGTCACAGAGTTTGTTCTTTTCCTGAGGCCTCGGCTACTTACAGAGAAACTAAAACTTTTTTTTGCTATTTAAACCCTATGCACATGATCTAGGAGATATTTTGAAGTTGCCTGCACAGATCCCAACTCAAGATTCCTTATCAAACTCCATCTGCAAATTTTGGCTCTCTGTTTTGGCACTGGCCAACTTTTTGACCCGACTTTGACCTAGATTTTCTCAACCTTCCCCTATTCAAATCAAGTCAAATCTTCACCATCCGTTTCCTCTGCTTGTTGATCATCTATACCACCAATCACATCTCAAAAATCTCACAAGGTGTGTCTGCAAGGCCACTTTTTGCTCTGACAGTTTTTTCGGTTTCAGGGACTCTAGTGATTTTGGAAAAACCAGTATTCCAAAATGACTTTTCTCGCTTCATATGTTAAGGATTGATCACCCTAAGTGATCTGGAGGTCCTAACCATTTTGTTTGAGCTTCCTTGAGGTTAGACTAAAATTCCAGGTTTTAGGCTAACAGCTGGTAGATCTATTATTGCAAACTCTGTCCTGGCCAGCACTCACATCTATTTTTCCTCTGCTTTAGTGGCCCCTAAGTCAATCTATTCCGAGATTGAAAAGATTAACAGAAAGTTCATTTCGAAAGGCTCTCATCTTGTTGGATGGAATTATGTGTCCAGGCCTAAAAAACATGGTGGTCTTGGCTGCAAGGATCTTTATCTACAAGCCTGTGCTCTGGCTGGCAAATACATATGGAAATCTTTCATGAACAATGCTGGTCCATCCTCTCATTTTATCAGATACTGGCTCTCTTGCTCTCACCTGGTTGGCCATCCTACAATTGAGCATATTTTACCTGATTCCTGTTTTAATGTTCTCCAGGCTGGTGCAAATACTTCCCCTCTTATGAGAAACTTCATTATGGCTTGGAATAAAGTGCAATCTGCCTATGTATATGATGATCCTCAAAATCTTAACTTGCAAATGACTATTTTCTGGAATCCAATTCTGAAGAATCATCCCAGTAAGACTCTTGCCTTGAGACATCCAAGAATTTATAAGAAATGGTCTGATTATGGCCTCCTTTTCCTACGTGACCTATATTTGAATAATAAGCTCATCTCTTGGACCAATCTGAAAAACTTAGTTCATGGCACTTCTAGTGACAAAAAGATCTACTTGCACATTAAATCGATCCTTCCTCAGACTTGGTTAAATAATATTGTCCCCAAGGCAACCAATTGGAGCATTGCAGGTAAGTGTTCATACAAGGTCAGTCAAATCTATTCTGCTATTAGCAACTTTGACAATCCTTCCAAAGCTGGTCTCAAATGGTCTATCACTATGGAGGAGGCCAAATCTCTATTTCATGATGTTTGGAACTCTTATTGCTTCCCCAAGGTCAACTTCTTTATTTGGTTGTTAGCTAATAAAAGCATTCCTAATTTACAACTTCTCTCCCTCGGGAATGACAACATCTACGCTTTGTGCGGCTTCATTGCAACCGGAGGAAGATCTTGAACACATCTTTATCTGCCCCTAAGCTTAATTCTTTTTGGTCTTGGTTTGATGATAAGTTGGGTCAGTTTTTTCCTAACAGGATTTCTGGAAACTTGCTGTCTTATGTCCAAAATGGTTGCACTTGCTAATAGTATTATGTTTATTGCTCTTTGGAATATCTGGAAGGCAAGAAATAGAGTAGTTTATGGCAAAAAGAATTTCTCTATTTTTTGGATCAAATTGCATTTTCAACTTGATGTTGGTCTCATCTTTGCAAAGACACAAAAGGAAGCAATCGATAAATATGATGAAAATGGGATTTGGTTGGTCATTTCAGGGGGTCTTTTGATTTATTTGTAGCTAACTTCAATGTTATCAATTCTAATTCTGCTTTTGGTGATGATGTTAGCCTACTTGAAGAAATGCAAGAAGAGCATGGGTGAAATGGATGACAATCTACTCAAAAGGGATATTGATCTAAACTGTTCTTCAACAAACTCTCTGAAAATGAAGAAAAGTTGGACACGAATATTGCAAGAATGTTCTGCAGAGAGGTGGTGCAAGTCTATACTATGTTTAATTTCCTCTCCATGTACCACAGATACATGACTGAGGAACAACTCTCAAGATTCAGAGAGCAGTACTATACTCACAGACTGTTGGCTGGTTTGTTTGGTTCCTTGCTTTGTTTGACTGTATCTGACCTCTCTTGTGTGGATAGCATTGCTGAGCAGATTACTGGTAGTTATACCTTTGGATCTGCTGACTCTGGCTTCCCATCCAACTCTGCTAAGACAGTAATTGCTCAATGGTATCTCCTAATCTAGCAGAATTTTGGTTGATGTTACTTTCAGGTTTTAACAATAATTACTGGTTGGGGTCGTGATTTCTGCACATTTTTGAAGACTATCTCATTTTTGGAAGACTATCTCTACTTATCAGCTATCCTTTGACCAATTCAGCTCATCCAAGGATCTGATTTCTGCTACATATTTTTCAGACTGCACATCACAACATTTTGATGGTCGGTATCTTTGTTATGCTTTAATCTGCTGATCAAAGCAGAAGTATGTACTGTGTTTCTTGATTAATGGAAAAATCTACTCTTACTCTCAAAAAAAAAAAAAAAAAAAAAAAAAAAAAGTCTCTAGTTTGTTGACCGCTAGAAATATATGAATTTGAAGCTTGGAAAACATTGCTTTGATCAATTTTCTTCAACTAGGTCCACACTGCTTCTGGTTATGTTATCGGGCATGCATTCTGATGCTTGCATGCTGGATGGTAAGACTTGTCCGGGCAAACATAGATGGAACTTTGGCCAATGTTCCTTACAAAAATGCATTGGCAAAGAAACAAATCATGGAAAGGGTATAAATTGTAGTGTTGAAATATTCAATTGAAATGCACATCTTAAAGAGTAAGTACATGCTTTTAAACATTTGCAAATTCTTGTAAACAACCATCTCTAATCATAAGACAAGCAGGAGACGTGCCATTGTTAGTTGTGCTGAGCCTGCTGAACCACCTGAGGTGACAGGTCAACCATATTTGGTAGGGGTAAGCATGAAAGTAGCTACCAGATCCACAACAAATGTTGCAAATGTTTCCACTCTGCCTATTCCTCCTCAAGCTCCTTATCTTTTTGAGCTTACTGTACCTGTTTCCCCCCCTTGTTATGATTCTTCCATGAATGCTAACCATTTCTTGAAGACTTTTGAAGAATATTATGAGGAGCATGGAAAGAAGAAAGGTACCAGGTTTGCTGAATTTACCAAATGCATGAAAGGTGATGAGGCCAGGTCTTGGTTGGATTTCGAACTGTCAATAGGTACTAAGTGGGATGAATTGGAACAAAGATTTTGTCAAGGTTTGGTAAGACTACTTCACCCGAGGATCTTGTTTTTGAGCTCAATTCCTTTTCTATTAAATCCGGTGAAAGTGTGAAACAAAGTATGTGGAAAAGATTTAACTCTTATTTCTTTGGTATGTAATAGGAATCATGTTTCCCACCCAACTTTGCATCTAGTTGCTTCCTTTATCAGAGGTTTGATGTCAGGTGCCTAAGATCTATAGGAAGCTATTAAAACTTCAAAAGTTTGGTGAGTTAGATTCTATCCATAAGACATTTGTAAAGCAAACGTAGATTTAGTAGAAATGCTAAGCTATTTGCCCGATGAAGAAGTCGAGATCCATTCTACCCTCCTCATCATGATCCGAAAGCGGGAGTTACATTATGCTAATGCTGCCCGTGTATCTTGATTCGAGAAAAGAAAAGAAGAAGCCAAAAGTTGAAGAGTTAGACCCTCGGGTTTTCAAAATGAAATCGAGATAAGTAAGGTATCTGAAGCTCTTTTAGAAGTTACCAAACAACTTATGGAGTTAAAAAATGGTAATAATGCTCTTTCTTCTAGCTCTACCATACCTGAATGCACAAACTGTGGTAAGCCCTACCATAGGGCTGAAAAT
Organism: Isoetes taiwanensis; assembly: GCA_021234155.1. Lineage (NCBI taxonomy): Eukaryota > Viridiplantae > Streptophyta > Lycopodiopsida > Isoetales > Isoetaceae > Isoetes > Isoetes taiwanensis. The sequence goes on from JAJEKV010000101.1 coordinate 3,573,171, forward strand.
TGCTTTGCAAGATCTTGTCCTAAATGCCACAAAAGGGGCCATTTTGGTAGAGAATGTCCTGTTTGTTCTTTTTGTAAAGAGATAGGTCATGAGGAGAAATTCTGCAGTGTCAAGAATTACCTTGCAAAGCAAGAAAAAGGTAAACAGGTGTCAAATGTTAGTTTTATTGAGACTTGTGCAGAAGAGCAAGAAAGATGTAGAAAAAGGGGTATAAGAGGGGAGAAAACTCTAACCAATTAGAAATCACGAAGAAATACTATAAGCAGAATTTCAACCTGCATAAGAAACTAGAAGAGTGGGGATATTATAACAATCACATTAGTATGAATGGCTACAATCGCAAAATCGAATCCCTGTCATGAGGCCCACAAACTTTCAGTCTCAAAGCTATAATCTCACAATCAACCATACTAGTAGGTAGACTACAATCTAACACACTAACCGCTGGCACGAGGGCCACAAAACACATCATCCACCGGCACAAGGACCACCATACACCAACCATGCATTGGCAAGAGGGCACAAACTCCCAAACAACACCCAAAGCAGAGGAAGTACTAGTACAAAAGGCTACTGGAATGAAGAGGAACTTACATCAAGGTCCATATATGGTACAAGAACCTAAGGCTAGGAACTCATAAATGTGATAAAACAAGAAGGTAACGTGAGGGGTGGGCGGGTGGGAAAGTAGACTAAAGAAGGAATCGACAAGAGGAGAACGCAGATGAGCTGATGAAGAAGAAAAGGGAAGAAAGGGCATCTATAAGTGCGAAAACCCTAACTACCAAGAGGGTCTAACTAATTATATGTGGGAATGGTTTCAAGAATTACATTTATCTTCTTATCGTGATGCGAAGATAAATTCAATTCTCAAAACCAGCAAGCAAGAAGAGAGAAACTGAAGGAAAAGCCCCATCTGGGGTGTCTCCACTAAACAACACAATGTACAATATGCTGAAAAACAGAGGCAGCAAGTCTGTAGGCATGTAAGTAAGGGACAGAAATAGTGTGCACGTGATTTCAAACCAATAGACCCCAAACCCAAGGAACAAGAATAATTTTTAAAGAAATTATTGTTTAGAAAGGAAAGCGCAACAATTCAGGAGCAAGACTGCAGGCCTGTGAGTAAGGGACAAAAAGGTGTGCAAGGGATCTCATATCAATAGGCCCTAAACGCAAGGAGCAAGAATAACTGTTAAAGAAACTATTCTTTGAAAAGGAGAATACAACAATTCCAACTAATTAGAACGTCCATGACCAATTGCCTTAAGAATTTTAACACGAGAAATTCAATCTGACATCTGCACTAGCCACTAACTTGGTAACACATCAACGAATTATCGGTTAGGCTTATATATTCAGTTAGGGACCAAACGAGCAATACCACAACATTTCAACAAGTTTAATTGGTATGATAGGAATGACAAATCTCTTCAAAACACATAACTCATCGTCACCAATCATGGCATGGCATTCCAAAAGCATCCCAAATAAAACACTTACAAATAGCAAGAAAAGTTCATCCAAACAACATCACAAATTGCAAGGCAAATGCGAGGAAGGGATAATGTGGATCATATTCAGTAAATATAAAGAAGGAAAAACTTGGAGACATAAACATTTATTGAGTATATGAAAAACCTAGCTAGAATGTAAAGGTATAAATCATGGCAAGAAAAATATCATCGAACAAAGCCAAGGTATCCAAAAGGGTACCAACCCAGGTTTATAGTTGTACAAAATACTGGAATGACCAGAGGATACAAGAAACTCCACATGGAAAATGCAATCTCTGTACAAATATGGCAATTTGTCCCAATCAAGATTTTCTATTTTATAAAAGGAAAAACAAAGGATAATACCACCTACGGTTGTAAATTCTAGAACCATACAACGCCATCTAAGGATAAATCTCCATCACATCAACATGCTCAATACACAGTCTTGTAGCCATCTCCAAAAGGGTATCAACCTGGGTTTATAGTTGTGCAAAATCTTTGGGTGACTGGAGGATACAAGAAACTCCACATTGCAAATGCAATCTCGCATTCAAATAAGGCAATTTGTCCCAATCAAGATTTTCTGTTTTGTAAATGGAAATCAAGCAAGGAAAAACAAAGGATAATACCATCTAAGGTTGTAAAATTCTAGAACCATACAACGCCATATACAGCGCCATATGAGGATAAATCTCCATCACATCAACATGCTCAATACACAGTCTTGTAGCCATCTATCAGAGGAGGAAGGAACTTCTCTGAAACATCATAAGAAGGCCTAGTCAGTTCTAACACAGAGCTCTATTGTTGATCAATTTCTTGCACGCTAGCCAAAACAAACTATCCATAGCTTAAAATAGGTTGAAGAAAATCTCTGGAAGCTAGGCATAGGATCAAATATGAAATCATTGGCACATATGGCAGATTCTCTTGCTATCTATCAACTAAAATACCAACAATTCCATCTTTTCTTCAAAGAGGAGTCCAAAACCATGTCCTCATTGTTTGGAGTCTGGGTTCGGGAACTCCTGGAAGACAGCCCTCTGTGAGGACCCGTGGATCTAACAGGAGAGTCCGGGGGACTATGTCACGCGGGATTTGCTGAAAGAGAAGAAAAAGAAGAGAACAGAACAAATGAGAGAAAGATGATAAGCTTCTTTGATATCAATGATGAAAATACATGAGCTCTCGCAATAGAGAGAAAACTGAAAAGAGACAAGACTCAAAACTCATCTAAAAACTTATGAGCTAACTCTACTCATATATATAGTACAATGGCCTTGGGCCCAATATAGACACTGACCGATCTCTGGTGCCGACTCACGGAAGGAGGCCTGATTTGCAGGAATGTTGGCGGTGCCTCTTGAAGTGCCTAGAATCACTGGACGCCGACGCGGTGACGGGACGTCACTTGTCCGAGCGGGCGCCTCTTGTTGACAGCCAAAGGCTTTGACTGCGTGGTCTGCTGCTTAGTCTTCTGCGGAGCCTTGGATGTCTGACCCGTGGTTGACTGAGGATCCTTGAGCTTGACCTGGTCTGTCAGATGCATGAATAGTCCTTGCACTGGGAGGCACAGACTAACACACTCCCCCACCAAACGACACTCGAGTGAAGAAAAGGAGGAAGCGTTTGCCGGGAGGGGAAGCCATCGGCTCGAAAGTGATCCTCCACGGAGTGAGGGCGGGCACCATTATGGTAATCGGGCTTATGAGATCCTGGCGTGATTGAAGAGCTTGAGGAGTGTTTTGGCCAAGGGCAGGATCGGCATCTATAAGAAAGCGAGAGCCCGGACCATGTCTTCAAAGGGCGGGCGTGGGCGCGAAAAAAATGTACCGACATTCCATGAGGAGACAGTCTCAAGGCCAAAGGCACCGGCGGCATTTGGATTGTAGTGAAAAAATGGGACGCCGAAGTTAAGGAGCTTAGCAAAATGCATTTGAGGGCAGCGCAAAATCCGGCTTGAAGATGGGCCGAAGGATCGTGAGGTGGAGGCGTCCGCAAGAAGGTGTTGAGACCATGAAGCGCATCCGCGGGCTGTTTGCCAACCACGCCATTAGCAATGTAGATCAATTGGTGGTGTTGTCCGAGTGGCACCTTCTTCCCAATGTGAGTGGCCGAACAAAAGCGTGGATCCCAGGAGATCCGTCGAGATCTGAGGTGGTGTCCGCCTGCATGACCATCCATGACCTTGGTCCAAAAAGGGAATGCCAATCAGAAGTCGGGGGGAACGGGGGCGTGAGGTAGTGCCCGAGGGAAGCATAGGGAGAAGGAACCATGCCCGTGGGCATGGGTTGCCGGCGATCTCCCCGGAATTGACCCGACAAGATCCGGATCAAGTGCGACACCAACGATCCCAAAGAGAAGAGAGAGTGAGAGTTGACGGGGAGGGCTATCCCATCCCGTGGGGACCGTCTTGCTATCCAACGTGAGCTTGTGGCGATTGTAACCCGCCGAGCTATGTGGTGTTTGGGTGTGTAGCGGTGAGGACGAGGTTATAGAAAGGCTTATTGATATGGGTGTTCTTGATAGAATACCCAAGGAATTTTCGCCACGTAAATTTAACAAAGGTCTCGTGAGGCTTGTCGATATTGGTCGGCGATGGACATTGGCATGATAAGAGGTGCACCAAGCTCGCGTGACATCGATATCCGTATATAGCGACCATGATACACAAAAGGGGTGTGCAAGGGAATATGAAATACCTCAGAAATCAAATGTTGAGTCAATGAAATAGTGGTGCCATCGACCACGGTGGTGTAACCTTTAAGGGCCGTTAACGATATTGGCGATGAACCGCCGCGAATCGGGTCAAGATTTGGAGCCGGAAGTTCCATTTGAGAGAATTAATTAAAAGCCTGGTGTCGTTCAAGCGACTTCTTTATTTGGGCCAACAAAGGGCTTCACGGAAAGTGGGCGTCAAGAAGGATACTGATGCAAAAAGGGCGGATCCTTGGGAGCGGTAGCTTGAAGTGTAGAAAATCTTGGGGCAGCCATGGGAATGATGTGCGGAACGAAGAGGGATGCCAAAGGCGGAAGACGAAAGTCGAAAGCACGGAGGACTAAGGCTAGAGGAAACGAAAAGGTTTGTTTTAGGGCGCATAACCGAGGCTAAGAGGTATGAAGAGTCTGGCTGGAAGATTGATGGTGCAGTGTCAAAAGATGCGAAAGAAGGGTATTGAGAGGCAAAAATTTGGCTAAGTCCAAAAACGTAAGGGAGAAGCAATGAATGGTGAGGATGAGACGTGAAAGAAAGATCGGATGTGACGGATGGCAAAGGACACCCATTAATGTTCGACGGGCGCGTGGAAAGAAGGAATGGCATTCAATGCCGGCAACTTCGAAGTGGGATATCATTAAAAGGAATGTGTCGAAGGTACCATGGCTAGATATCTGGCGGAGAACAGATTCTCATTTTAGAAACAGCCTTGCATTGCAAACACGTTGGCGATTTGTGTGATTGGTCCACGCCGACAAGGAGTTCCTCGATTGGCTATATAAGGCGAACCCGAGAAACGAAGGCATCCGATGGCGCCTTCGGTATGGCTAGCTGGCTTGAAGCGAAGATTGCACAATGCCCACTAACCGCCGAGTGGATCACTTGTAAGATGAATTGTTCGGATCTCTCGGGCGCCGCCACAACCGTGGCATTCGCATGGACGGCCGGTGTGCCGGATGGCTGAACATCCCGACCGAAGACCAACGGGATGGAGGTGGTTCGCGATCTTATTTGGGATCCCGGCGGTAAACCTCTACCATCTCCTCCGCATCACCTCCGCCCGAACCCGGAGTAGAGGGTTTTCCTCGTAGGACTTAGTAAATAGGGCTCGAGTCCGCTTTTGTATATAGAGGCGTGCCCATAGCGGAAATAGTGGGTCAGTGCCCACATTTTGTAAAAAAATCTCCACTATAATATAATCTACGGCTTTCTAGTCACTTTCGGTGGTGTTTGCTTCTTGAACTGTCTCGTGTGTTGATGTTCACTTTACGTGTGATGAAATGCTTTGAGGCGAAAACCATTAACCAATGTAGGTAATGGAGTGCCATCTAACTCAGCTAGTTGGAAAACGCTTGGTCTAACCACTTGAACAATTTGATAAGGGCCAAGCCAACGAAACTTGAGTTTACCCGGAAAATTTTTGTACCTGGAATCATAAAGAAGAACCAAATCTCCTTCTTTGAATGTTTTTGTCTTCAAACGTTTGTCATGTAAAGATTTTTGCAACTGTTGTCCATGAAGAACACGAATATAAGCATCCCTTCGAAGTTCATCCAACTGTTCTAATTGATAGACCCGTTCTTTGAGAGCAGCTGGTGGATTATGAGCAGTAGCCAGTTGAAAACGGAGTGTTGGAAGGATGTATTCAAATGGCATGAGAGCTTCCTGACCATAAACCAATTTAAAAGGAGTGTGACCCGTAGCAATCTTGAAACAAGTATTGTAGGCCCAAAGAAACGAGAGGGAAGTTTTGTGCCTAAATCGTGGGAAGCGTCACAAATTTTCTTGAGAATGGTGACCAGAGTTTTGTTGGTGCTTTCTGCCAACCCATTGCCTTGAGGATAGTAAGGTGTGCTCTTGTGATGATGTATCAGGAGATAATCCGTCAGCTCTTTGATAGTATGATTGATGAAATGAACACCACGGTCACTGACCAGCTCCGTGGGGCAGCCGAATCGCGTGATGATTTGTTGATAGAGGACTCTAGCTGTGCTTGCAGCAGTGTTGTCTGGAAGTGCACAAGCTTCCGCCCATTTGGTGGCGTAGTCAGTGAGAACCAGAATGTATCGGGCACGAGTGTGCCTCGCAGGAGGATCTATAGGTCCCACAAAGTCCATTCCCCATTTGCTGAAGGGAAGTGGCGTGGCGACCGGCGTCAAGGGAAGAGCGTCCGCGGGCGGAAACGCCCCACCGGCAAAGCGTCACACGTCTTGGCGTGGCGCGTGAGCATCTTTGAAGAGCGTGGGCCAATAATACCCGGCGAGAAGGATTTTGCGTGCCGTGGTGTCACCATGAAAATGACCACCACCGAGCCCTTGATGAGCTTCTCGAACAATGTCTGGAACTTCATGAGGTAGAACACAGCGTCGAAGGATGGTGTCCTTACCCTTTTTGTAGAGATGTCCGGCAACCATGGTGTAGTCACGGACCTCTCGGAGAAATTGATGGCGACGGGATTGTCGCGGCGTGAGAGAGCGCGTCGCCTCTTCGGTGGAAGAGCACCCGTGAGGAGGTGCTGCTGAAAATCATGGAACCAATGTGGTGTTGCCGTGACTAAAAAGAGTTGAGCATCGGGGAAGGCGCGTCGAGACCCCTGTTGCGGGATCATCCGTGTGGATCGTGAAAGATAATCCGAACAACATGAGATTTGCCCGACCTTATGAGCGATTTCAAAAGGAGCAAATTCTTGGAGAAGAAGGACCCAACGAGCAATGCGGCCCGGGCGTGGACTTGTTGATCAAATAGAGGAGTGCTTGGTGGTCCACAAAGAACTTGATTTGACCCCAAAAGGTAATGACGGAAGCGTTGGACACAGAAAATGAGACCCAAAGCTTCACGCCCGCGGTGAGAATAGTTGCTTCAGCGAGAATTGAGTTTTCGGCTGGCGAAGCGATTTGGTTTTATCGATTAATGCGCATCATATTCTTGAAAGAACAGCTCCAATAGCAAACGCCGGAGACATCGACATGAGCGTGAAAGGGCTTGTCCCATTGAGGAGGAACAAGAACCCGGTGCACGAGTAAAGCAAAAGCTTGTTTGTTGGAAGCGTTTCCTTTGGGAATTCCAAGCCCGGTGGATTAAATCACCGTGAGTTTATGAATGGGATCCGCAATGGCCGCCACCCGGTATGAAGGTGGAGTAATAATTGACCTTTCGTGAAAGAAGCGTGTCTCTTTGATATTGGCTGGTGCTTGAGCCTTGAGCACACAAGCCCGATTTTGGCGAGGATCGTGGTGATTCCCGCTTGGCGACAACATGGCCTAACGAGAACACCCGGAAGTGACGCAAAAGGTGCATTTCGGGATTGAGACTAATGGGACTCATCACATTTCGGAAGGCGAGTTCAATTTATCCAAATGGTCAGCCATGGAAGCTGAGGCGAGAGAAGTCATCTTGAAAAATTTGCAAGAAGGATTTTCCTTCATGAAATCATGAAAAACCGAGAGCATGATCGTTGAAATGTTGAAGGAGAGTTGGATAATCAAAAGGAACCACCTTGTAGGCAAAAGTGCTTACCAGGCGGTGAAAGTGGTCTTGAGTTGATCAGATTCTTTGATGGAGATCCGATTGTAGGCGAAAAACCATCCATAAAGGAGTACATCTCATGTCCAGCCACTTCTTCGTAACTTGGTGCGTGAAGGGAAGTGGAAAATGATCACGCTCCCGTGGCTTTGATTGAGTTCCCGATAGTCTACAGCAGGCGGATCTTACCATTGTGCTTAAGGGCAATGGCGATGGGGCTCACCCATTCGAATGTTTGACCTCATAGATCAAACTGCAGCAAGGAGTTTGTCAATTTCCGCCTTGACACGATCCGCGGTAATTAGGGTTGAGCTCAGATTTGTCGTTGCTACAGCGTGCGTGCATCGATTTGGTAGGAATGGTGAGTTCCCCAAGCTTTTGTTGATTCCCCAAGATCTTTGTAACTCCGGCGAAAATGTGTTTGAATTTTTTGAACGGCGTGACGGCCCCTGATACGATAAGGAGCCGGAAGGTTTGCGGCAATGCGGACAGGTTGATTGTTGCCAACGCCCACAATCGACGAGAGTCGAATATGGGGTATGACGATTATCTGGACAATGTGTGCGGGAGGTTGGAGCATAACAGGATCGCGTGGCACTTTGCGTGGTGAAAAGAGAGGTTGCTTCCGGTGTCATCTAGCGGTGGTTGCTTCATGACGTGTACATCAACAGGAGTTGCAGGAGTGTCGATGATCGAAAAGTGATCAACGTTGGATTCGATTGCAAGGAGCCGGATAGGGGTCAAAGTAAGGCAGCCTACGGCTGGTCACGATCAAAGTCATTTCTCCCCAAGGATCGGCATATTGGGGTAGGATGACAGAGGCGACTTCGCGGGTGGAGCCCGAACTTGATAAATATTCCGAGCTTCTTCCGGAATCGATTATGCGAGAGAAGGTTCCGCATTGTCCAGCGTAAATGATCTGCTTTTGTTTGCAAGTCCATGGTGGCATTGAGATGACCATCGGTGATGACTAACTGGTCCGTGGCCCAAGAATGGATACTCTTTTGGCCGGCGGAGAAAAGGATGCGCCTACCGGCATTTCATAGTCACACGGATCTTCGCCCGACTTTCCACACTCCAAATTCCATGGGAAGCGGAGATCACCTATGTTGATGTGAAGAATAGGTGTGGCGCCTTGAGGTCTCGTGATGTGGCCATTAGCCAATTTGATGTCATATGGGGCCACGAAAAGAGTTGTGTGATGCCCATTTGTTTGCGGAGTTTATCCGTGATGAGATTGGACCGCACTACCACCATCGATTTGAACATGGTTGACTTGCGATTTCCCACCGTGGCATGGACCGTGGGTGTAGAGGGTTAGCCCTGACCCCAACTAAAAGCAGTTGGGAGTGGTAACTGGTCCTTGAGAGCGGGATGAGGAGTTTTAAAATGGTTGCCAAGCTTAAAGGAATTTTGATCTTGGCGAGCTCCTCTTGGAGTTCGAGAGGTACATGAGAAAAAGGATCTGCTGGTTCCAGCAGTGCGGGAGTGCGTGGCGAGGGAAGCAAACAACTTTTGAGTAAGTCAACCTACGGCTGCAATATTGGGATATGTCCGAGGCGTGGAGGTTGAGATGTTGAAGGTGTATCTTGTCTTTGTTGAGCTCTAGTGGTGGCATGAACATTTGCCAATGTGCGGCCTTCGCCAGCTTGCATGAGGTTCAAAATGCTTTGGCGAACTTTGGGCATGACATGTGGCATGAGCTTTTTCCAAGTCGGTGCAAAGTGAACCTTTTTTCGTCCCCATGAGGAATGGTGTCAACTGCAAAGGCGGGTTATGCGTGCCCTTACGAATAATAGTCAAGGGGCGTGATGCCTTGGTGCGGCGTGAAAGCGAAACCAACCCAATTTGGACGGCCGGATTTGGAGGATTAAGTGCCACGAAAAATTTCCTCTTGGGCTTGTTGATCCGGTGAGGTTGATTTCTTTGGAGCTGGTTGATAGCGTGATTGCCGAGGCTCTTGGTGGCTTCTTAAGAGCCCGGTCCACGGGCCTTGTTTGCCATTAGCGAGCCGAGTTGGTAAGCCGTGAGGCGGACCGATGTGGTCCGATTTGTGCCGGGGAAGCTGTACTGAACTTGTGGAAGTTGAGGACATGCCGCGTGGTGGTATGACCCCATTCTTGGTGGTGATAACACGAGCTTTAGAAGGATCAAAAGGAGGACGTTGGTTGGATCCCGTGGTTGGTCCCCATTGGCGATAGTGTTTGCGGGCCGCTTTTTTTGAAAGAGGTGGCTGGCGAGTGCGATTATTCTTTGAGGTGTGGTTTGCACTTGATAAACCATTTTGTTGCGAACGGTGTGGGATGAGTGCGAAAGTGCACTCTTCCATGGCATGATTGCACATGTTGCATCGCTTGCAATGAGGCGGGCCATTGGTGGAGTTGCACTCATTGGCCAAATGGCCTTGATATTTGCAAATATGGCACCAGTTGACTCTTGGCTACTGTGGATTAGCGTGTTGAGGCTGAAACGGCCGTTTGTGGAACCATGACAGTGGAATGAGCGGGAGCTCTTGAAGAGCCACTACCGGGAGGAAACATTGACGGAGTGATTGACAAGGTCGATGCTTTGCTCTCCAAAGTTTTGGGCCGCAGTATTCGATCATGAGTCGAATAAGCGGGGAGGAAGTCCTTGGAGAAACCGGACCAAAACGGCTGCGTGTAGGGTACTCCTTGAGCTTACTTAGCGAATGTGAAGTCGATCCAAAATCCGGGCGGAACTCGTGGGCTCTTGTTGAAGTTCATTGAGTTGCTTGAGATGAAGTTGATCATCATCCGTGGTCCCGTAATGAGACGTAAAAAGCGGTCGCATTTCGGACCAGTCTTGTTTCCAATGGCTTTTGTTGGACATGAGCCATTGATGAGGAAAAGCCACGCTTGGTGTGGTGGAAAAGATGTGGAATTTCAGTTGAGGTTGCGGCGTGACCATTTAGGACAGCTAGAGCCTCAAATTCTTCCATGTGGGCCCGAGCACTTTGGTCTAACGGTTTGCCTTCGTGTTGCCAAAGGTGGGATAAGTCGGTTCGCAGTCCGAAAGGTAGATGTGAAAGTCTTTGGGCGGGACAGAACGTGATAGTGAGGATATTGAGGTTGAGGTGGATGTGGCATTGTACACCGGCGGACCTCGATGAAGGGGTGACTTGCGGTTGAGATCTTGAAAGTAGCTGGAGCATTGGTTTTGAGATCCGTAAGGTTGTAAACAAGGAAGAGCAAAGGGGAAACGTAGGGAAAGGATATTCGTGGGTAGGCATAAAGGAGACATGTGGATAGCCGTGCCCACCCTCGGGGGGAGATGATGGTTCGCGAAGGAAGAGGCGTATGGCTGAAGAATGATGGAGGTAGGCATGTTCGGGGTGTGAAAGTACGGTTGAGAAGGTTGAGCGGATAAGGCTCGGGATAGTGATGAGGGGACTGAGGTTGTGAGCAATGTTTGCACGCTTTGGGGCGGGAACCGGGACGACCGACACGAGGGGTGGGTGGCGTGGATCGAGCCCTAGACCAAGATGGCCTCCCTCTATGTCATAAAGCAGATCCATACATGTCGCGAAACGGTTTCCCCGCGATGGCGCCCAAAGCGAGATGCCGCCCGAGAAAGGAGTTCTTCCGGGCGTGAAATTACGAGGACGTACATGGCGCAAGAAAGTAGGAGAAAATCAGACAGCGGCAATGGCGGCAGTGTTTGAGTCCGGGTTCGGGAACTCTGGAAGACAGCCCCCTGTGAGGACCCGTGGATCTAACAGAGAGTCCGAGGGGACTATGTCACGCCGGGATTTCTTGAAAGAGAAGAAAAAAGAGAACAGAACAAATGAGAGAAAGATGATAAGCTTCCTTGATATCAATGATGAAAATACATGAGCTCTCGCAATAGAGAGAGAAAACGAAAAGAGACAAGACTCAAAACTCATCTAAAACTTATGAGCTAACTCTACTCATATATATAGTACAATGGCCTTGGGCCCAATATAGACACTCGACCGATCTCGGTGCCGACTCACGGAAGGAGGCCCGATTGCGAGGAATGTTGGCGGTGCCTCTTGAAGTGCCTAGAATCACTGACGCCGACGCCGGGCGGTGGCGGGCGTCACTTGTCCGAGCGGGCCTCTTGTTGCAACCAAAGGCTTTGAATGCGTGGTCTGGCCGCTTGGTCTTCGCGGAGCCTTGGATGTCGACCCGTGGTTGACCGAGGATCCTTGAGCTTGACACAGTGCATGTCATTATGCATGAATAGTCCTGTACCAGGAGGCACAGGACTAACACTCATAAAAGGAATTATCAAATATCAGGAAACCTTCCAACAATACATATTGTTCTATATGGTCTTTCCAAAACAGAAATCTGCACAAATATTACCAACTTGAGCAAGTGCACTCTCCTCCTTCACCTCCACCATGTTGCAAAAGCTATAGAAAGTAGAGGAAATTGGAGAAAATAACTCATAGCAAGATATGCTCGTAAATAACCAAGAGAGATATGTATTAAGAAGCTGTGGTCGAGGTAAAGCTAGGTTAAGAAAATGCACATCTATAAAAGTTATTACACTGGCCGAGAAAAGAAGAAATCACGGTGTAATAATACTTATCTGGAAATAGTCATCAAATCTCTGTTCCAGGACCTTAGATAAAATCGTCATGCTTGATTAACCACAAATTTGATCCACCATCGATCTTAGCACCACTCTACCAATGATTGATTTCCAACTTGATATCACAAATTCTAAACATGTCCATGTCTTCAAACAACTCCACCAATGACTGGTTCCCAACGTAAGCAACGAATCTTGGACAAGCTAATGAACACAAAAAATCTTTGAACGCTATGTGAATGTAACAAGACGACACTGGCAGATGGATTTGTATCAGACGAAAAATTCTGGGAACACAAAACAGTAATTTTGAGGAATACAAATCCGCAACAACTTGAGGTACAACAAATCTGCAAACTGTCGAATCGTCTGGTGCAACTGGAGCAAAACAAAGACCTCGTAGCTTCTTCCAACTACTACCTTGGCATACTTATGAATGAAAGTATTCCAAAAACTGTCCGAAAAATTAGTCTCCACTACCCAACAGGAACAGGGGTTAAATCTAGAAGCTATCCTGGCTCATACGTTCTTCATATATGAAAGCCATGCTCTTCAAATATCTACTAACTTCATTTCAATTCTATAGACTTGAAGGACTGCCAATCATAGAATCATTACTCTGAATTCTCCATTAAATCCGGATTGCCATAGCCACACTTAGGATCATAAAAACAAAATTCTTGCCATGTTGTTGCAAAGTAAATGTTGCCATCTCTTGCCATGACAAATGGTGTAAGAAACCTGCTATTATAATGCAAACAATTGAAATCTATCCTAGCAAACAGGATCAATGGTATAAAACCCAGCAAAGCAGGATGAAAAATGGTGTAAACTGTCGTTCCCAACCCTGAGATGCGAAAAAGCACAGGAAAAAAGAAATGCTGTCAACCAAACTAGGCCTTGCAGGAGGGCTAGGATCACCTAACAGAGAAGAAATACTGAAGCCGAGGTTGGTCTGTGCTTCTTGGTATAAATTGCCAGCCCACACCTCTCTCAGGAAAAATGCAGAACACAAACTCTAATAAAATAGGTTGCAGGGAAAAAGGCCAAGTCTGAGTGACCAGAAACCAAAAAAAGAAAATATGCACATGGTTCTCGATGAGCAAGCCAAAATCCGATAAGCAAGAGCCAAAAATGCAGGAACCGCCTCTGGTGGCCGAATCTGCATCTGGTGGCCAAATCTGCAGTGGCACAAAAATAAACACTAGGACTGTCACTTTGCAGCCGATTTGGGGTAACCCAAACTGTAGAGCCAAAAAACCATCTCTGGGCAGTCGATTCTTGTGGCAGCCACAAGCAAAACCACACAGAAAGCAAAATGCCACGAAGAAAACATCACCGAATTAAACTGTAGGAGACACGGGAAAGATAGTCTAAGGAAAACCTGGGAAAGTAGATTGAAGAAAGAATCAACAAGAGGAATGAGCTGATGAAGAAGAAAAGGGAAGAAAGGACATCTATAAGTGCGAAAACCCTAACTACCAGGAGGGTCTAACTATATGTGGCAATGATTTCGAGAATTATTGCCTATTACCTGGTTACGCGTTTTGGAATCAGAGGTTGTGGCGAACTTCATGAAGTTCAAGATATAGATCTGAGTTTGCAGACTGATTGTAATGGTGAAATGCTGAAATATGATGAAAGTTTGAGCAAGACGAATCAGGTAACCCCTACCAGATTTGAGCAGTGCCATTTCAGACCACCTTGTGTGAAGTTACGAGAGTGACTTTATCAAGACCTACAAGCAATATGTTAGGCATTTTCCTCGAAAGGTGAATAGTGGTAGGAGATCATTGTTTTTTACTCCGATTATACAAAGCCTAGGACAATTGTAAGTATTTTCATGCTTTAGATAATTTATTTTTCTAGTTCTTTTAACTTAGTGTTCTATTTTAGATATGGTATCATAGCAACAGAGTTTGTGAGAAGACTATTAGGCTATGGTTGAAATGTATGGGGGAGCTTGCTAACTAATATTGACATTACGAACAAGAGCAGAAGGGTTACTAATGTTACAAGAATGTCATTGGCAGGAGTTCCTCTAGAAATTGGGATGCAGGTTACTGGTCACAGGTCTATTACTTCATTTCAGAAGTATGTAATCATTTGTTTATTCTGATCTTTTTAGACGCTATGTTAATTTTTTGTTGTTCTTTAGGTATGATAGGTCTAGAGACTTGCAAGTCGATGCTGCTATGGACATAATCTGGAAGCCAGTTGCTGATGATGGCAGTGGCAGAAATATCAGGATGTTTCTTAATGCGCATGTGGATAAGCGGAGGAAGATTGAGAATGAGAAGCTGAAATCTAGTGCTGTTATTAGTGATTCGCAGACCGAGAGACCCTTTTTAAGGGGTAGTACCGCCAATAGTGGCATCTTGGCCGAATTGAATCCTAATGTAATTTCTAGGCCAGTTTGTGGAGACATTGTTGCAGCTAGTGCAGGTTCTAGGTTGGTGACAGCAACAACCAACTTGAATGGAGATCCTGGGTTCTATAAGGGGAAGAACGGTGAAGAGGTGAAGCTTTATGATCCAATTGATGAGAATATCGTGAATAGTGCGATTGATGCATGGCCCGAGGTGCCAAAGCTTTTCCGAGTGTGCTATTATCAAGAATAACACTATTACTGCCGGGTGGTTTCTCTTTTATGGCTCGGTTGCTAATTGCATGTTTATAACGTGCAGATGGTCGTTCTATTGGGGAAGCTTTGGAATCATGGAAGAAAAAGACATGATCAGTTCTTGTCTTCTATTTTCAGTTGATCAATTCTGTCCTTTTTTTTGGGAATCAGTGGAACTTTCCTAATCAGTACTGCGTTACTGTTTTCTTTCCTAATTAGTACTGCGTTACTGTTTTTGATCAGTGTAATCCTGAATTTCTATAATACAGTCGATATGATCTTGAATTTCTGTGCTATTTCTGTGTTATGCAATAATAAAAATCAAGTGATCAATGGATAAATCAACCAACTCAAAATCAATTTATGTTTTCATTTTAAAAATAGTTTGCCCGGACAAGTCTTACCATCTAGCATGCAAGCATCAGAATGCATGCCCGATAACATAACCAGAAGCAGTGTGGACTTAGTTGAAGAAAATTGATCAAAGCAATGTTTTCCAAGCTTCAAATTCATATATTTCTTGCGGTCAACAAACTAGAGACATCCAACCAATGCTATTGGGTTACAAGACTTGTTAGCGACAAGTTTATTTTGTTACTTTGAACAATTTCGAGGCCCATCTTCCACCTTCAATTTTGAAGGCCACTTTATCTTACTTGATTAGAGATGGTTGTTTACAAGAATTTGCAAACCTTTAAAAGCATAAATGTGCATTTCAATTTAATACTCAAGACTACAATTTATACACTTTCTATGATCTAATTCTTTGCCAATGCATTTTTGTAAGCAACATTGGCCAAAGTTCCATCTATATTTGCACGGACAAGTCTTACCATCCAGCATGCAAGCATCAGAATGCATACCCGATAAAATAGCCAGATATGAAGAAAATTGATCAAAGCAATATTTTCCAAGCTCCAAATTCATATATTTCTTGCAGTCAGCAAAGAAGAGACATCCAACCAATGCTATTGGCTGCAAGACTTGTTAGTGACAAGTTTATTTTGTTACTTTGGACAATTTTGAGGTCCATCTTCCACCTTCACTCATTACCACTTCTTCTTTTCTTTTGTTTGATGCAAGCAAAGTGTTGTAAATGCATGTCGAACATGCTGGATAATTTTTTATAAAAAGTGTGCAAAATGTTTAGAAGTTATTAGAAAAGTTGGAAGCTAAGAAAAGTGGTGTGAACAAACTAGATAATAAGCATAAGCTAATATACATCTCAGATTACTATTTCCATATCTACAGCTATTTGTGTCATTACTCGTGACCATGAATTTTGAATGTCTCAAGATATTTACAGCTCAGAGTGAAAGTGACAGTAAAAGTGAAAGTGATACTTAGATAGTAAAAGTGATTGATAGCTTTGCTCTTTCTTTTAGCTATGTAAGCAAGAGCATATGAAGGATCAATGTAAGCAAATAAGTCTAATGAAGTTTACATAATCTCAAATTGTCCACATTATTCAAAATGTTTACATTATTCAAGCTTAGTGGTTTCTGCTGGACATTCTTTGCATTATTTAGGATACCTAGGAAGAGCATGCGAAGATTAAAGTGAGAAAGATAAATTGCAAGATTTCTTGAATCGTTTGTGTTTTGCAGATGATAAAACTCACCTAACTTAGCATGCACCTTAAAAAAAGGCTTGCTTTTCTTCTAAATGAACCACTTGCACAATACTGAAGTAGAAGAGAGAAAATTAAAAGAAAGCTACAATGAAGGCATAGTCAATGCTGCATTTACGTGCAAAAAAGTAAAAGAATTTATGACATGCCAATTCTCTCATCAATAGAAGAACCCGATGATAGTGCAAAGATTAGAAAGCATATAGAAGACTTTAACCAAAGAATACATGCAGACATTATAAAGCATATAGTTATGGACTTCAACTGCCTTTTTAAGAAGAACTTCATGAGAACTAAAACTTCGAAATTGCAATTTCCTTGCTAGTCCAACATTGTAAAAGTACCAAAGTACAAAATAATCGGAGCACACACATTGACTATATTTAAGAGAAAGAGAGAGAGATAGAATAGAAGATAATGAAACATAAATAATAAGGCACAACGTCATGTGCATCCCATGGCCAAAAGCAGCTATAACATGCGATTCAACAAAGCTCCATTTGTCATTAAATTTTTTATCATATACAACAGAGGTAAAAGCAACGATAAAAGCAGTCTTTTAGGGGGTCCATCCTCCCAAATGAAGAGAACTTGGCTTGGTTTGGCATCATATTAGAAGCAAAGAAATCTCTTTGCCATGTGCATGTGAATAAGAGCATATGTTTCTGTATCTAAACTATATAATTCTTTACTCGTGGGTCTTCATTCCAATCCAATCATGCAGACATCATAATAAACAATGACAGCTTTTGTGCCAATGCTTGGAGTTATCATAAAGAAGATCGAAAATAATGCGAGTGGCAAGGTGAGGGGGACAGGAACAAACCTAGAGACATCTAGGAGGATGGAGCGCTAGATTTGGACCTCTGGAGCAAGGGAATCGACACAGAAATGACAGATTATTTGGGTTATTTTTGTTGTCTAAATTAGATGTAGCAAATCCAACCACCAAGCCACGCACTGCAAAAGAGAAGAAGACTTCATAGGATATAAAGAAGCTTGCTTTGTGAAGATGCTTTCTAAAGTAACTCACGAATTTTACAAATTTGTGAAACTAGAAAACGGCTTCCTTCAGCACCCTATTTCCACAACTGCTCCATTGCTACCCTGTCATATCCTGCCAATGGCAGCCGTCGTAGCAGCCTTAAAACGTGGAAAACTTAAGAAAGAAAAGTACCGACCAATTTTTTCAAGTAAATCTAAGCCATCAAAAAAAATTTCAAGTAAATCTGGGCCGTCCAAAGTTTTAGGGCGTGATCCATGACACAGGAGTTAACATTATAATATAAAGATGAGTGGAGATGTTAACAATAGTGACAAACAGATTCATATAGAGTATCTATCAGACTACGTTTGCCATCATTAACACCAACAAGAAGCACTTGAATCGACTTGTTGAAATCAATTTTGAAGGCCACTGTCTAGGCACTTTTGGAACTTGAATGAGAAACCCTTTCTGCAAAATACAACTAACAATGGCACGTCTCCTGCTTGTCTTATGATTATAGATGGTTGTTTACAAGAATTTGCAAACCTTTAAAAGCGTGTACTTACTCTTTAAGATGTGCATTTCAATTGAATATTTCAAGACTACAATTTATACCCTTTCTATGATCTGTTTCTTTGCCAATGCATTTTTGTAAGGAACATTGGCCAAAGTTCCATCTATGTTTGCCCGGACAAGTCTTACCATCCAGCATGCAAGCAGCAGAATGTATGCCCGATAACATAACCAGAAGCAGTGTGGACTTAGTTGAAGAAAATTGATCAAAGCAATGTTTTCCAAGCTTCAAATTCATATATTTCTTGCGGTCAACAAACTAGAGACATCCAACCAATGCTATTGGGTTGCAAGATTTGTTAGTGACAAGTTTATTTTGTTACTTTGGACAATTTCGAGGTCCATCTTCCACCTTCAATTTTCAAGGCCACTGTATCTTGGCATCTAGGCACAGACTACGTTTGCCATCATTAACACCAACAAGAAGCACTTGAATCGACTTGTTGAAATCAATTTTGGCATCTAGACATTTTTGGAACTTGAAAGAGAAGCCTTTTCTGCAAAATATAACAAACGGCGGCACGCCTCCTGCTTGTCATATGATTAGAGATGGTTGTTTGCAAGAATTTGCAAACCTTTAAAAGCATAGATGTGCATTTCAATTTAATATTCAAGACTACAATTTATACCCTTTCTATGATCTCTTTCTTTGCCAATGCATTTTTGTAAGCAACATTGGCCAAAGTTCCATCTATGTTTGCGGGACAAGTCTTACCATCCAAATCAAAGCGATGTTTTTCAAGCTCCAAATTTATATATTTCTTGCAGTCAGCAAAGTAAAGACATTGGGTTGCAAGATTATTGGGTTTGCAAGACTTGTTAGTGACAAGTTTATTTTGTTACTTTGGACAATTTCAACATCCATCTTCCACCTTCATTCATTACCACTTCTTCTTTTCTTTTTTGTTTCATGCAAGCAAAGTCTTGTAAATGCATGTCTAACATCTTTGGATAAATTTTATAGAAAGTGTACAAAATTTTAAAAGTTATTAGAAAAGTTGAAAGCTAAGACAAGTGGTGTGAAAACCCGGATAATAAGCATAAGCTAATATACATCTCAGATTACTATTTCCATATCTACAAGTATTTGTGTCATTACTCGCGACCATGAATTTTGAATGTCTCAAGATATTTACAGCTCGGAGTGATCTTCATCCTCTTCCTCTAAGGCATGAGCACCAGTCTTTTGATAAACCTTGGTTATTATGGGATTGCAAACATCCTCAATCTCCTTCAGTTTCTCTTCGAAATCCTCCCCTTCAGCACTTTGGTTATCGTCCAACCACTCCAAGATTTCCTTCAATTCAGCTTCAATCTTTTCTTTGTCATCAGAATCTAGCTTATCCGCTAGCTTGTCCTTGTCACCAATTGAACTCTTCATGTTGTACACATATGTCTCCAATCTATTCGGCATCAATCTTTTCCTTCACCTTCTTATCTTGCTCTGCATATTCCTCGGCCTCCTTGATCATTCTATCAACCTCATCGAAGATAAAGCGATCTTTGTCGTGATAATGATGATCTTCTACGCCTTTTACGGACGCCTTATCCTCTGCCTTCACTTTTAGAATTCCATGCATCTACTTCAAAAGTAACTTCAATCGAGGAATACCTCTTGGGTAGGGGCAATACCGCTCAAATCAAATTTTTCAAGTTCGACAATCTTTTGTCAAGCTTCTTTCTCCTTCAAAGACACGAGCAGAACCACGGTTGTTTGCTTATCGATAGGTGCTAAACACTTGGGATTTTTTAGTTGGAATCGTAGTACCCACGGGAATGAGCTTTGTCATCACTCCACCTTGGTTTCAATGCCAAGGGTCAAAGGAGTGGCATCAAGGATGAGTGCATCTTTAGTCTCTTCGCCCGCCTTCCCCACTTAGAATGCCTCCTTGAAGCTGCTGCACCATAGGCTCTGACCTCATCGGGATTGACTCCCTTGCTAGGCTCCTTGCCCTCAAAGTAGTCCTTCAACAATTCTTTGTATCTTTGGGATCACAGTACTTCCTCCAACAAGAGCGATTTCATCAATCTGCGACTTCTTAAGGCCGGCATCATTCATGGCCTTCCTAACGGGGCCCAATGTCTTCTTGAACAAGTCATTGTTAAGCTCCTCAAACCTTGCTCGGTAAGTGGTTCGGAGAAATCAACACCATCAAAAGACTCTCAACCTCAATTCTAACTTGGTCTTTGGTTCTTGAGTGCCCTCTTTGCTCGCCAAGCGACGGAGTTTCCCAATAGCCCCGCTATCCTTGCTAATGTCCTTGTTGTACTTCTTCTTGATGAGTTTAATGAAGTGCTCCATAATTACGTGGTCAAAATCCTCTCCGCCAAGATGAGTATCACCACTTGTGGCTAAAACTTCAAATACTCCATTATCAATTGTTAAGATGTCGACATCAAAGGTACCACCACCAAGGTCAAACACAAGTATGTTCTTCTCGTTTCCCTTCTCATTAAGTCCATAAGCCAATCTTTGCTTTGCGGTTGGCTCATTCGAATCTGAGCCACGTTAAGTCCGGCAATGATACCGGCATCTTTTGTGGCTTTTGTCTCATTGCATCATTGAAATAAGCCGGGACGATTGATAACGACATTTTTTACGACCTTTCCTAAGAATGCCTCGGCGGTTTCCTTCATTTTTATCAAAATCATAGCGCTAATCTCCTCTCGGGCTGAAAAGCTTAACCCGCCATCCTTGATCTTAACTTGTATATAAGGTTTCCCATCTTTGTTGATGATCTTGTAGGGCAATAGTTTCATATCATTTTGGACTTCTTTGTCGTCAAACTTCCTTCCAATCAAACGTTTAGGGTCAAAAATTGTCCTTTCGGGGTTAGAAGCAGCTTGGTTCTTGTTTGCCTCTCCAATAAGCCTTTCAGAATCTGTGAAGGCTACCCATGATGGTGTGATTCGATTTCCACGGTCATTGGCTATGATTTCTACATGCCCATCTTTGTTATAAACACCCACACAAGAATATGTTGTTCCCGGATCAATACCAATTACTGTATCTAATTTGGGAGCTTCTTCTGCGCCTGCTGCTCTGAGATACAACCCAAATTGTAAGCAAAACCAAGCATAGACCTAATCTGCTAACATGAGCTACTTCCCTCGACATTCTCTACTGCCTCTGCTTCTCTCAACACTCTCTTCTGCTTACGCTTCTCACCACTCTGCTTCTTTTAAACAAGCAAGGAAAAGGGCAAAGGAAATGAAAAAAACGCATAAAAAGGGAAAAGGGAAAAAAAGGCAAGCATTATTTTTTTCTTCTTGATGAGTTCTTATTGAACCTAATTCTTTGCTGGCCGATCTTGGCACGAAATGGAAGAGTATGGTGATTTTTATGCATAAATACTATATGCCCCTTAAATTCGTTTTGTTGCATGTAATAGCAGCATGTGGAGGATTGACAGCATGTTATTAAAATTGGTTGCATATGCTGTGCATTACTATATGGGCGAAGATCCTTTGTAAGGTATCCAGGGTTTTGCATCAAATTGAGATGCCCCTAAGCTAGCATATTTAATCTAGTATTTCAACGTGTAAGCTAAGCTGTGCATATTCTAGAGCTTGCCTGCATGTTATTTAAAAGTGATCACTTTACTAATTTGTGCAATGTGATTTTGCTTGAAATAATCTTTAGAGTTCCATCCAGGGTAATACTCTTGGAATGTTCACATACGCACTTTCTTTTTTATGCAGGCCCGTGATCCGTGTGGTTTTTGCAGGCCCTAGGAATCGAAGGAGACATGCTGCCAGGACTTGCATATTTTGGAGCTTATCTCATGTTATTTAAGGTGATGGTTTGCAGTTGTATTTAGGGAAATTGAATGATTTGCTAATTATTGTGACTAGTTATTGCCGGGCTCATTTCCTCCCGTGGCCATGCATGTGTTTTTTGGGCTAGACCGTAGTTATCAATGATCTTGTAAGAAGAAAGCCATCAATAACTCCACTTTTCAATTCATGGCTTGCTTCAATTGCAAGTCCTGCTCATTGCTAGATAAATAGTATTCAGAAGAGAATATGATGATCCCAGGGTTCCTTAAGCTACCTTAGACTATTTGAACTGGATAATTATGGTCTGTTAAGGCTTTATTAGTACCAAGGGTGCAAAGGCAGTACTTCAATTTATTGGTTTTTCTACGAGCTTGAAAAATTTTGTAGAATGCAAGGATGTGAGCTTTTTGAAGAGACCTTTCTCAGTCAAGGTCATTCTTGGTTATTCTCAAATGTGAGAATGGAGGATCTAGAGAAAGGCATCTCTGCCATGTTCAAGCAGCAATCATGACATTCAAATGCTAATCGTGTAAATCCAGATGCTAATCCCATTGCAGCAAATCCATATTCATTCTGCACATGTCATTGCAGTTTATTTAGCAACAGAAGAAATTTACAGACGTCTCCAACATCATTAGAATAAGGAGGTTTGAAGATCATCCTATGGAGTTTAATTGTTGCTGGTGCTGCAGCAGTGACTAACATTAGACTTATGTATTACTTACAGCAATTGGGTGAATAATAACATGATATACAGTGAAGGTATGATCGGAAAACCTTTATTCGGTGAGAGTGGCTTTGCATGCAGGGGCAATGAATTTCCATGGGTTGACGACCTTTTATTTGTTGAAGAATGCCTATGCATGTAGGCAATAAATTTTGTTCATACTATGGCCACTTCTCATCTTGCCCCTTTAAGGGGTAATATTTTCTACGCAACATCCTATTACCTTGAGACTTTGTTCTCAAGAGCCCACTGGAGCTATGGCCATGCAATTCCACCACTGTCAAACCTGGAGGCACCCATTGCAAACTCTCATAGCATGGAGGTTTTTCTTGAATGGACAAAGAGAGCTTGAGCTATAAAGGCCTTTCAGCTTCATCTCACAGAGGTTTCAATGGTATTAAAGGCATTTGCAGACTATGTTCATAGTGTTATTGGCACACAAAGGCAGTTCACTATTATCTATGACTAGAAGGAAGCAAAAATTAGGACACACTCATATTCACTTTACTGCTCGGATATAAAAAGCAGGACTGTGAACTAGCCAACGAACATGATGCAAGAAAGATGAAAATCCATACTATCATGCCTTTAAGCTGACATCCTGGAACTTGGCCAATGCTTTGCCATTTTAATTTGCAGATATGAAAAACCAGGACTGTGAAGGAGATAACGAACATGATGCAAGAAAGGTGAAAATCCATGCTATCATGCTCACGTCATGGAACTTGGGCCAACACTTTTCTATCTTAATCTGCACAACGTTACATCATGCCCCAAAGATTTAGGTTGTTTTCCTACTAACTGCAAATTCCTCTTCAAATTCCTCTCTATGTGTTTTCCTCCAGCAGATATTGCAATATAATTGAGGATTATTTGAAAGCCTTGAGTTTGTTTTGGCATGGTTGTGTTATACCAGCTTGCAATGGCTACCAAGCTAAGCTACTTCATGTGCTTAGTTGTAGTTTACATCGGTTGCGTATAGAGTTTTGCGAATTATATAGAGATGTAACAAGCTTGGACGGAATTTTGTTGCAGGTATTTTCTTTAAAATAAATAGTCTCTTAGATAGCAACAGACTCCGATGTTCTTAGAAATTGAATGCTAATGCCAAATGGAAGCTTCAAATGATTGAAGCGGTTGATGTCGTTGGGCTTTTATTATTTCAAAAGGTAAGGATTTATATGTTTGTAGTTTAGTTTGCTCTAGATTATACTAGCATATGCTGGGTCTGCATTGGTTTAAATGGAAATGGAAGTTTTCGTGACTCCACAAGCTTGCAAAAAGTGAATCAGCTTGCACTGCAGCAGTTGACTGAATTATTCTGGAGGCTAGAGTGATAGAGACATGAGGCATGTTGCCTAGGTATCAGAGCTCTGGTTAGATGATTCAGTTATGTATTCTAGATCTGCACGGAAGGATTGTTAGAGCCATTACATGTTTGTTCTATTGGCTGTCTGTGTTCCAAATTTTGGTATTTTAAACAAAGAATAGTTATCCACGGCATTGAATTTCGGTCAGCTATGTCTAATGCACATAATATAATCCTCCTTTGTTTGAACTCATAGGGCATGCACATATTTTTTTCTCTCAGAAATTCACATGGCTTGTCATGACACAAGGATTGATTTCTGGATATGGGCAGCATGCATAAGATAGAACTGTAGTTGCAGAACTCAAGCAAAGATAGAGCAGACGATGTTATTGACGGTAAGAGGTAAATTAATTTATAGCTTAGATGTCAATACAGATTGCATGCTTGATAAATTGATGCATAAGATTTGGAATGTCAAACAAGCGTTGCTTATACAGCTCAAAATTCTTCTTCATGCCCTGTTTACTTCTTGCTCAGTTTTTTCAATTTTCTATTCACTTTTTTGCTCCTATGAGGATCATCTGCACGTTCTCCAACAACACATTGAAACGACCTGTCAGAGTTGTCACCTGAAATGAAAATATAAATTACTTAGCACTGATCAATAGAGCCAAAAATTCCAGCAGAAGTGGCATTAAGATGGAATGCCTAGTATGCCTTTGGCTCTTTTTCTAAATAGGCAAATATTTGTTATCTACTTCAACCATATCATATTATTTTGCAAGTTCCCGTGTTGGAATACATTCCATGACTCTTCCAAGTTTAGGCATTTTGCCTTATTTAATGCTAAATCCTTGAGGACCACTGGACGATGGATGCAATCCTATTGCAGTTCCCAAATCCTTTTCCATAACTAGGTAATGCAACATATTATGTTCCAGTTTGTAAATATGCACAAGGCATTTCCTAATGATTGCTTTAAGGATTGAAATTTCAAGTTGCAACAAATCAAGGTCAACAAGCTAAAATGATTTGGAAAACATTTAAGGATAATAAGTTTTGGGTATTGTGACGTTGGCATCTTTGTGTCCACTTTGTTTGAATTATGTCCGTTCAAGACACACACTTTTGTAAATTCATTTTGATGCTAGGAGACCGCATGAAATAATAATGCAAAAACAAACTTAGACAACTTGCGCTAACATCATTTAGGCTCTATGCAATGCCAAGTGTGCCATGTCATTGACTCTATTATGAAGCGACATTTTGATTCATTGTGCAAGTCGTGAGGAAGCCTAGAGAGTCTTCGAAACCATGATTGCTGGAAGAATATTATGTAAACATGAGATATAGGTTAGGATATGTGTAGGCAATAGTTTTGAGAAAATTGTTACGAAGAATGTCTCTACATACTAAAGGATGTTACTTATATTATCATTCTAAGCTCCTGTACAATAGCAGTTGCACTGGGACAAGGGAAACAAATCCACACGATTGCATGATTAAGGTCACGGATGCAAAATCATTATGAATTATTAGTTGGCTATTATGATCATGTCTTCGTGCTTAATGCATCTTTTTAAATTAGCAACATTTCACCGAAAGTTGAGGTTGCCACTTTTAAATTACAAATGCATGAACACCATTCTTCATTGCAGTTTTACACTCAGTTATGATCATCTGCATGAAAATAGTGAGAGACTTCATTCCAAGCTTCCAACAGACGTTTCACGATAAGTTAGGACGTGTGAGGACCAGCTGTGATTTGATAAAAAGCCGAATCTAGTAGCTGATGGTGTATACAATTGCTTCCCACTGGTTTAGACTTTTCAATCCAATATTTGATAAAAGACATGGCAGGAGAGTCATGGGGTACAAAGGGCACGCCAAACTAGCTTTACAGCTAGAGCTTGAGCTTGCTTGAAAAGACTTTTACAGCCTAGACCACCAAAATCCTTGGGGGCAATAAGATTTTGCCAAGCAACTTTGTAATTTCCCTGCCAGATGAATTTACTTATAGCAGCTTCAATTTTCCCATAAGTTGCTTTATCAGCTACTATTGCAGATGAAAAGTAAATGTGTGTGCTGGCAATCACTGTATTAGCAATCTCCACTCTACCTGCCAAAGAAAGAGAAGCAGGATACATCATGAATTTCCTCTTAATTTTATTTGTAAT
The DNA here is from genome assembly GCA_021234155.1 of Isoetes taiwanensis. Taxonomy (NCBI): domain Eukaryota; kingdom Viridiplantae; phylum Streptophyta; class Lycopodiopsida; order Isoetales; family Isoetaceae; genus Isoetes; species Isoetes taiwanensis. The sequence continues at coordinate 3,599,299 of JAJEKV010000101.1, forward strand.
TGATGCCCAAAGACCATGCAATTTCATGTCTAAAGCAAGAGGAAGCCCCAGCAATTTGATGGCCATATTTTTACCCAGAATGGGGATATCTGCAATACTAGCTTCTGAGGTGTCCAAAAGGATTCCACATTTAGACCTGTTCAAATGAACTCCCGAGGCTTTGCCAGACAACTCCATTGCAGACAAAAAGGTGAAAATACTGCCCTCTACACCAGCCATAAGCACCAAACGTGGCATAATTAAAGTAAGAACTAGAAATTAAATAATGGCTTCCTAGAAAATAATCAATAGAGACGAAATAGTTCTCACATATAGGCATCCCCCCATCTTCATCATCCCCCATCCACCACAAAAAAAAAAAAAAAAAAACAAAAGGAGAGAAAAGAAAAAGAAAAAAGACGCATCTCTAGCATGCATGCATCTAACCTCGTCACCACATTCATAACACAGTAATCATCTTAAACCTTAATCAATTTTATGATTCTAGAGATGCTTTTCCAAATCCACATTTAGCGAAGCAAAAGAGAAAGTCAATTACAAATCTATGAACAACATTCATGATTCCAACATTACACCAACCCCGCTGCTGCTAGAAGCTTGACAAAAAAACAATGCAACGATGCCCATGCTCACACAACAAAAATTGGATACCACTGCAATGTTACCCTCCCCCCCTCCCCCCTCCAAATCGAGGCGCAGCCGACCGCCTCCGTTTGCACTTGGATGCACACGTGCTCTGCACATTCCACATTGCCAGTGAGCTCTCTTTTTCCGCCAGCAGGCTTTTAGGCGTTGAGGCCCCATTGCCATAGTGTAAGCGAGGTTAGGTTGCTCGGCCCCTTTGGGCATGTAAAAAACTTTAATCAGTGACTACATGCAGACATAAAGCATATATATGGGCTTCAACTGCCTTTTTAAGAAGCACTGACAGAACTAATACCTTGGTGGAACTCAGAAATTGCAATTTCCTTGCTAGTCCGGACAACAGTAAAAGTACCAAAGTACAAAATAATTGGAGCACACACATTGACCATATTTAAGAGAAAGAGAGAGAGAGATGGAACAGAAGATAATGAAGCATAAATAGTGAGGCACAACGTGATGTGCATCCCATGGCCAAAACGCTACAACATGCAGATTCCAACAGAGCTCCATTTGTCATTAACTCTATTATCATATATAACTAAGGTAAAAGCAAAGACAAAAGCAGATTTTTAGGGGCTCCATCCTCCCAAATGTAAGAGCCATAGGCTTGGTTTGGCGTCATATTAGAAGCAAAGAAATCTCTTGGGCCTTCATTCCAATCCAATCATGCAGACATCGACAGCTATTGTGCCAATGCCTGGAGTTGTCATAAAGAAGATCAAAAATAATGTGGCAAGGTGAGGGGGACAGGATCAAACCTAGAGACATCTAGGAGGATGGAGCGCTAGATTTGGACCTCTGAAGCAAGGGAATCAACACAGAAATGTCCGATTATTTGGGTTATTTTCGTTGTCTAAATTAGCTATAGCAAATCCAACCACCAAGCCACGCACTGCAAAAGAGGAGAAGACTTCATAGGATATAAGAAGCTTGGTTTGTGAAGATGCTTTCTAAAGTAACTCATGTATTTTACAAATTTGTGAAACTGGAAAACGGCTTCCTTCCGCACCCTATTTCCACAACTGCTCCATTGCTACCCTGTCATATCCTGCCAATGGCGGCTGTAGCAGCCTTAAAACGTGGAAAACTTAAGAAAGAAAAGTACCGACCAACTTTTTCAAGTAAATCTAAGGCATCAAAAAAAATTTCAAGTAAATCTGGGCCATCCAAAGTTTTAGGGCGTGATCCATGACACAGGAGTTAACATTATAATATAAAGATGAGTGGAGATGTTAACAATAGTGACAAATAGATTCATATAGAGTATCTATCAGACTACGTTTGCCATCATTAACACCAACAAAAAGCACTTGAATCGACTTGTTGAAATCAATTTTGAAGCCCACTGTATCTTACTTGACATCTAGGCACTTTTGGAACTTGAATGAGAAACCCTTTCTGCAAAATACAACTAACAATGGCACGTCTCCTGCTTGTCTTATGATTAGAGATGGTTGTTTACAAGAATTTGCAAACCTTTAAAAGCGTGTACTTACTCTTTAAGATGTGCATTTCAATTGAATATTTCAACGCTACAATTTATACCCTTTCTATGATCTGTTTCTTTGCCAATGCATTTTTGTAAGGAACATTGGCCAAAGTTCCATCTATGTTTGCCCGGACAAGTCTTACCATCCAGCATGCAAGCATCAGAATGCATGCCCGATAACATAACCAGAAGCAGTGTGGACCTAGTTGAAGAAAATTGATCAAAGCAATGTTTTCCAAGCTTCAAATTCATATATTTCTTGCGGTCAACAAACTAGAGACATCCAACCAATGCTATTGGGTTACAAGACTTGTTAGTGACAAGTTTATTTTGTTACTTTGAACAATTTCGAGGCCCATCTTCCACCTTCAATTTTGAAGGCCACTTTATCTTACTTGATTAGAGATGATTGTTTACAAGAATTTGCAAACCTTTAAAAGCATAAATGTGCATTTCAATTTAATATTCAAGACTACAATTTATACCTTTTCTATGATCTCTTTCTTTGCCAATGCATTTTTGTAAGCAACATTGGCCAAAGTTCCATCTATGTTTGCCCGGACAAGTCTTACCATCCAGCCAAAGCGATGTTTTTCAAGCTCCAAATTCATATATTTCTTGCAGTCAGCAAAGTAATGACAGCTTGTGCCACTGCCTGGAGTTATCATAAGGAAGATCGAAAATAATGCAAGTGGCAAGGTGAGGAGGGCAAGACCGAACCTAGAGACTTCTAGAAGGATGAAGCGTTGTATTTAGACCTCTAAAGCAAGGGAATCAACATAGAAATGACCGATTATTTGGGTTATTTTCGTTGCCGAAATTAGCTGTGGCAAATCCGACCACCAAGCCACGCACTGCAAAAGAGGAGAAGACGTGGAAAACTTAAGAAAGAACAAGTCCTAACCAACTTTTTCAAGTAAATCTAAGGCGTCCAAAAAAAATTTCAAGTAAATCTTGGATCACGCCCTAAAACTTTGGACGACCCAGATTTACTTGAAATTTTTTTTGGACGCCTTAGATTTACTTGAAAAAGTTGGTTAGGACTTGTTCTTTCTTAAGTTTTCCATGTCTTCTCCTCTTTTGCAGTGCGTGGCTTGGTGGTCGGATTTGCCACAGCTAATTTCGGCAACGAAAATAACCCAAATAATCGGTCATTTCTATGTTGATTCCCTTGCTTTAGAGGTCTAAATACAACGCTTCATCCTTCTAGAAGTCTCTAGGTTCGGTCTTGCCCTCCTCACCTGGGTCGTCCAAAGTTTTAGGGCGTGATCCATGACACACGAGATAACATTATAATATATAAGATGAGTGGAGATATTTACAGTAGTGACAAACAGATTCATATAGAGTATGTAGGTAACACAGAGTACATTTGCCATCATTAACACCAACAAGAAGCAGTTGAACCGACTTGTTGAAATCAATTTTGAAGGCCACTGTATCTTACTTGGCATCTAGGCATTTTTGGAACTTGAATGAGAAACCCTTTCTGCAAAATATAACTAACAACGGCACGCCTCCTGCTTGTCTTATGATTAGAGATGGTTGTTTACAAGAATTTGCAAACCTTTAAAAGCGTGTACTTACTCTTTAAGATGTGCATTTCTATTTAATATTTCAAGACTACAATTTATACCCTTTCTGTGCTCTGTTTCTTTGCCAATGCATTTTTATAAGCAACATTGGCCAAAGTTCCATCTATATTTGCACGGACAAGTCTTACCATCCAGCATGCAAGCATCAGAATGCATGCCCGATAAAAAATAGCCGATATGAAGAAAATTGATCAAAGCAATGTTTTCCAAGCTCCAAATTCATATATTTCTTGCGCAACAACAAAGAAGAGGCATCCAACCAATGCTATTGGCTACAAGACTTGTTAGTGACAAGTTTATTTTGTTACTTTGGACAATTTTGAGGTCCATCTTCCCCCTTCACTCATTACCACTTCTTCTTTTCTTTTGTTTGATGCAAGCAAAGTGTTGTAAATGCATGTCGAACATGCTGGATAAATTTTTATAAAAAGTGTGCAAAATGTTTAGAAGTTATTAGAAAAGTTGGAAGCTAAGAAAAGTGGTGTGAACAAACTAGATAATAAGCATAAGCTAATATACATCTCAGATTACTATTTCCATATCTCCGGCTATTTGTGTCATTACTCGTGACCATGAATTTTGAATGTCTCAAGATATTTACAGCTCAGAGTGAAAGTGACAGTAAAAGTGAAAGTGATACTTAGATAGTAAAAGTGATTGATAGCTTTGCTCTTTCATTTAGCTATGTTAGCAAGAGCATATGAAGGATCAATGTAAGCAAATAAGTCTAATGAAGTTTACATAATCTCAAATTGTCCACATTATTCAAAATGTTTACATTATTCAAGCTTAGTGGTTTCTGCTGGACATTCTTTGCAATATTTAGGATACCTAGAAAGAGCATGCGAAGATAAAAGTGAGAAAGATAAATTGCAAGATTTCTTGAATCGTTTGTGTTTTGCAGATGATAAAACTCACCTAACTTAGCATGCACCTTAAAAAAAGGCTTGCTTTTCTTCTAAATGAACCACTTGCACAATACTGAAGTAGAAGAGAGAAAATTAAAAGCAAGCTACAATGAAGGCATAGTCAATGCTGCATTTACGTGCAAAAAAGTAAAAGAATTTATGATGACATGCCAATTCTCTCATCAATAGAAGAACCTGATGATAGACTTTAACCAATGAAGACATGCAAAGATTAGAAAGCATATAGAAGACTTTAACCAAAGAATACATTTATAAAGCATATAGTTATGGACTTCAACTGCCTTTTTAAGAAGAACTCGCAGAACTAAAACTCAGAAATTGCAATTTCCTTGCTAGTCCAACATTGTAAAAGTACCAAAGTACAAAATAATCGGAGCACACACATTGACTATATTTAAGAAAAAGAGAGAGAGATAGAATAGAAGATAATAAAACATAAATAATAAGGCACAACGTCATGTGCATCCCATGGCCAAAACGCTATAACATGCAGATTCCAACAAAGCTCCATTTGTCATTAAATTTTTTATCATATACAACAGAGGTAAAAGCAACGATAAAAGCAGTCTTTTAGGGGGTCCATCCTCCCAAATGAAGAGAACTTGGCTTGGTTTGGCATCATATTAGAAGCAAAGAAATCTCTTTGCCATGTGCATGTGAATAAGAGCATATGTTTCTGTATCTAAACTATATAATTCTTTACTCGTGGGTCTTCATTCCAATCCAATCATGCAGACATCATAATAAACAATGACAGCTTTTGTGCCAATGCTTGGAGTTATCATAAAGAAGATCGAAAATAATGCGAGTGGCAAGGTGAGGGGGACAGGAACAAACCTAGAGACATCTAGGAGGATGGAGCGCTAGATTTGGACCTCTGGAGCAAGGGAATCAACACAGAAATGACAGATTATTTGGGTTATTTTTGTTGTCTAAATTAGATGTAGCAAATCCAACCACCAAGCCACGCACTGCAAAAGAGAAGAAGACTTCATAGGATATAAAGAAGCTTGCTTTGTGAAGATGCTTTCTAAAGTAACTCACGAATTTTACAAATTTGTGAAACTGGAAAACGGCTTCCTTCCGCACCCTATTTCCACAACTGCTCCATTGCTACCCTGTCATATCCTGCCAATGGCAGCCGTAGCAGCCTTAAAACGTGGAAAACTTAAGAAAGAAAAGTACCGACCAATTTTTTCAAGTAAATCTAAGCCATCAGAAAAAATTTCAAGTAAATCTGTGCCGTCCAAAGTTTTAGGGCGTGATCCATGACACAGGAGTTAACATTATAATATAAAGATGAGTGGAGATGTTAACAATAGTGACAAACAGATTCATATAGAGTATCTATCAGACTACGTTTGCCATCATTAACACCAACAAGAAGCACTTGAATCGACTTGTTGAAATCAATTTTGAAGGCCACTGTCTAGGCACTTTTAGAACTTGAATGAGAAACCCTTTCTGCAAAATACAACTAACAATGGCACGTCTCCTGCTTGTCTTATGATTATAGATGGTTGTTTACAAGAATTTGCAAACCTTTAAAAGCGTGTACTTACTCTTTAAGATGTGCATTTCAATTGAATATTTCAAGACTACAATTTATACCCTTTCTATGATCTGTTTCTTTGCCAATGCATTTTTGTAAGGAACATTGGCCAAAGTTCCATCTATGTTTGCCCGGACAAGTCTTACCATCCAGCATGCAAGCAGCAGAATGTATGCCCGATAACATAACCAGGAGCAGTGTGGACTTAGTTGAAGAAAATTGATCAAAGCAATGTTTTCCAAGCTTCAAATTCATATATTTCTTGCGGTCAACAAACTAGAGACATCCAACCAATGCTATTGGGTTGCAAGACTTGTTAGTGACAAGTTTATTTTGTTACTTTGGACAATTTCAACATCCATCTTCCACCTTCATTCATTACCACTTCTTCTTTTCTTTTGTTTCATGCAAGCAAAGTCTTGTAAATGCATAAATTTTTATAGAAAGTGTACAAAATTTTAAAAGTTATTAGAAAAGTTGAAAGCTAAGACAAGTGGTGTGAAAACCAGATAATAAGCATAAGCTAATATACATCTCAGATTACTATTTCCATATCTACAAGTATTTGTGTCATTACTCGCGACCATGAATTTTGAATGTCTCAAGATATTTACAGCTCGGAGTGATCTTCGTCCTCTTCCTCTGAGGCATGAGCACCAGTCTTTTGATAAACCTTGGTTATTATGGGATTGCAAACATCCTCAATCTCCTTCAGTTTCTCTTCGAAATCCTCCCCTTCAGCACTTTGGTTATCGTCCAACCACTCCAAGATTTCCTTCAATTCAACTTCAATCTTTTCTTTGTCATCAGAATCTAGCTTATCCGCTAGCTTGTCCTTGTCACCAATTGAACTCTTCATGTTGTACACATATGTCTCCAATCTATTCACGGCATCAATCTTTTCCTTCACCTTCTTATCTTGCTCTCTGCATATTCCTCGGCCTCCTTGATCATTCTATCAACCTCATCGAAGATAAACGATCTTTTTTGTCAGTGATAATGATGATCTTCTACGCCTTAGGGGACGCCTTATCCTCTGCCTTCACTTTTAGAATTCCATCCGCATCTACTTCAAAAGTAATTTCAATCGAGGAATACCTCTTGAGCTGGGGCAATAAAGCTCAAATCAAATTTTCCAAGTTCAGACAATCTTTTGTCAAGCTTCTTTCTCCTTCAAAGACACGAGCAGAACCCGCGGTTGTTTGCTTATCCCGATAGGTGCTAAACACTTGGGATTTTTAGTTGGAATCGTAGTACCCCTGGGAATGAGCTTTGTCATCACTCCACCAACAGTTTCAATGCCAAGGGTCAAAGGAGTGGCATCAAGGATGAGTGCATCTTTAGTCTCTTCGCCGCCTTCCCCACTTAGAATGCCTCCTTGAACTCTTTGCACCATAGGCTATTTGACCTCATCGGGATTGACTCCCTTGCTAGGCTCCTTGCCCTCAAAGTAGTCCTTCAACAATTCTTTGTATCTTTGGGGACAGTACTTCCTCCAACAAGAACGATTTCATCAATCTGCGACTTCTTAAGGCCAGCATCATTCATGGCCTTCCTAACAGGGCCCAATGTCTTCTTGAACAAGTCATTGTTAAGCTCCTCAAACCTTGCTCTGGTAAGTGGTTCGAGGAGAAATCAACACCATCAAAAAGACTCTCAACCTCAATTCTAACTTGGTGCTGGTTTCTTGAGTGCCCTCTTTGCACGCTTTCGCCTCATGACGGAGTTTCCCAATAGCCCACCGCTATCCTTGCTAATGTCCTTGTTGTACTTCTTCTTGATGAGTTTAATGAAGTGCTCCATAATTACGTGGTCAAAATCCTCTCGCCAAGATGAGTATCACCACTTGTGGCTAAAACTTCAAATACTCCATTATCAATTGTTAAGATCTTCGACATCAAAGGTACCACCACCAAGGTCAAACACAAGTATGTTCTTCTCGTTTCCCTTCTCATTAAGTCCATAAGCCAATCTTTGCTGCGGTTGGCTCATTCGTAACACGAGCCCGCGTTAAGTCCAAAGAATGATACCAAAGCATCTTTTGTGGCTTTGTCTCGTGCATCATTGAAATAAGTGGGACGTTGATAACAAAGATTTTTTACGACCTTTCCTAAGAATGCCTCGGCAGTTTCCTTCATTTTTATCAAAATCATAGCGCTAATCTCCTCTGGGCTGAAAAGCTTAACTTCGCCATCCTTGATCTTAACTTGTATATAAGGTTTCCCATCTTTGTTGATGATCTTGTAGGGCAATAGTTTCATATCATTTTGGACTTCTTTGTCGTCAAACTTCCTTCCAATCAAACGTTTAGGGTCAAAAATTGTCCTTTTCGGGGTTAGAAGCAGCTTGGTTCTTGGCTGCCTCTCAATAAGCCCTTCAGAATCTGTGAAGGCTACCCATGATGGTGTGATTCGATTTCCCTGGTCATTGGCTATGATTTCTACATGCCCATCTTTGTTATAAACACCCACACAAGAATATGTTGTTCCCAGATCAATACCAATTCTGTATCTAATTTGGGAGCTTCTTCTGCGCTTTGCTGCTACAGATACAACCCAAATTGTAAGCAAAACCAAGCATAGACCTAATCTGCTAACATGAGCTACTTCCCTCGACATTCTCTACTGCCTCTGCTTCTCTCAACACTCTCTTCTGCTTCTGCTTCTCACCACTCTGCTTCTTTTAAACAAGCAAGGAAAAGGGCAAAGGAAATGAAAAAAACATAAAAGGGAAAAGGGAAAAAAAAGGCAAGCATTATTTTTTTCTTCTTGATGAGTTCTTATTGAACCTAATTCTTTTGCTGGCCGATCTTGGCACGAAATGGAAGAGTATGGTGATTTTATGCATAAATACTATATGCCCCTTTAAATTCGTTTTGTTGCATGTAATAGCAGCATGTGGAGGATTGACAGCATGTTATTAAAATTGGTTGCATATGCTGTGCATTACTATATGGGCGAAGAAACCATCCTTTGTAAGGTATCCAGGGTTTTGCATCAAATTGAGATGCCCCTAAGCTAGCATATTTAATCTAGTATTTCAACTGTTTGACGATACACGTTCTAAAGGGAAAATGCTGCTAAGCTAATGCATATTCTAGAGCTTGCCTGCATGTTATTTAAAGTGATCACTTTACTAATTTGTGCAATGTGATTTTGCTTGAAATAATCTTTAGAGTTCCATCCAGGGTAATACTCTTGGAATGTTCACATCCGCACTTTCTTTTTTATGCAGGCCCGTGATCCTTGTGGTTTTGCAGGCCCTAGGAATCGAAGGAGACGTGCTGCCAGGACTTGCATATTTTGGAGCTTATCTCATGTTATTTAAGGTGATGGTTTGCAGTTGTGTTTAGGGAAATTGAATGATTTGCTAATTATTGTGACTAGTTATTGCCGGGCTCATTTCCTCCCGTGGCCATGCATGTGTTTTTGGGCTAGACCGTAGTTATCAATGATCTTGTAAGAAGAAAGCCATCAATAACTCCACTTTTCAATTCATGGCTTGCTTCAATTGCAAGTCCTGCTCATTGCTAGATAAATAGTATTCAGAAGAGAATATGATGATCCCAGGGTTCCTTAAGCTACCTTAGACTATTTGAACTGGATAATTATGGTCTGTTAAGGCTTTATTAGTACCAAGGGTGCAAAGGCAGTACTTCAATTTATTGGTTTTTCTACGAGCTTGAAAATTTTGTAGAATGCAAGGATGTGAGCTTTTTTTTGAAGAGACCTTTCAGTCAAGGTCATTCTTGGTTATTCTCAAATGTGAGAATGGGGAGGATCTAGAGAAAGGCATCTCTCTGCCATGTTCAAGCAGCAATCATGACATTCAAATGCTAATCGTGTAAATCCAGATGCTAATCCCATTGCAGCAAATCCATATTCATTCTGCACATGTCATTGCAGTTTATTTAGCAACAGAAGAAATTTACAGACGTCTCCAACATCATTAGAATAAGGAGGTTTGAAGATCATCCTATGGAGTTTAATTGTTGCTGGTGCTGCAGCAGTGACTAACATTAGACTTATGTATTACTTACAGCAATTGGGTGAATAATAACATGATATACAGTGAAGGTATGATCGGAAAACCTTTATTCGGTGAGAGTGGCTTTGCATGCAGGGGCAATGAATTTCCATGGGTTGACGACCTTTTATTTGTTGAAGAATGCCTATGCATGTAGGCAATAAATTTTGTTCATACTATGGCCACTTCTCATCTTGCCCCTTTAAGGGGTAATATTTTCACGCAACATCCTATTACCTTGAGACTTTGTTCTCAAGAGCCCACTGGAGCTATGGCCATGCAATTCCACCACTGTCAAACCTGGAGGCACCCATTGCAAACTCTCATAGCATGGAGGTTTTTCTTGAATGGACAAAGAGAGCTTGAGCTATAAAGGCCTTTCAGCTTCATCTCACAGAGGTTTCAATGGTATTAAAGGCATTTGCAGACTATGTTCATAGTGTTATTGGCACACAAAGGCAGTTCACTATTATCTATGACTAGAAGGAAGCAAAAATTAGGACACGCTCATATTCACTTTACTGCTCGGATATAAAAGCAGCAGGACTGTGAACTAGCCAACGAACATGATGCAAGAAAGATGAAAATCCATACTATCATGCCTTTAAGCTGACATCCTGGAACTTGGCCAATGCTTTGCCATTTTAATTTGCAGATATGAAAAACCAGGACTGTGAAGGAGATAACGAACATGATGCAAGAAAGGTGAAAATCCATGCTATCATGCTCACGTCATGGAACTTGGGCCAACACTTTTCTATCTTAATCTGCACAACGTTACATCATGCCCCAAAGATTTAGGTTGTTTTCCTACTAACTGCAAATTCCTCTTCAAATTCCTCTCTATGTGTTTTCCTCCAGCAGATATTGCAATATAATTGAGGATTATTTGAAAGCCTTGAGTTTGTTTTGGCATGGTTGTGTTATACCAGCTTGCAATGGCTACCAAGCTAAGCTACTTCATGTGCTTAGTTGTAGTTTACATCGGTTGCGTATAGAGTTTTGCGAATTATATAGAGATGTAACAAGCTTGGACGGAATTTTGTTGCAGGTATTTTCTTTAAAATAAATAGTCTCTTAGATAGCAACAGACTCCGATGTTCTTAGAAATTGAATGTTAATGCCAAATGGAAGCTTCAAATGATTGAAGCGGTTGATGTCGTTGGGCTTTTATTATTTCAAAAGGTAAGGATTTATATGTTTGTAGTTTAGTTTGCTCTAGATTATACTAGCATATGCTGGGTCTGCATTGGTTTAAATGGAAATGGAAGTTTTTTCGTGACTCCACAAGCTTGCAAAAGTGAATCAGCTTGCACTGCAGCAGTTCTGAATTATTCTGGAGGCTAGAGTGATAGAGACATGAGGCATGTTGCCTAGGTATCAGAGCTCTGGTTAGATGATTCAGTTATGTATTCTAGATCTGCACGGAAGGATTGTTAGAGCCATTACATGTTTGTTCTATTGGCTGTCTGTGTTCCAAATTTTGGTATTTTAAACAAAGAATAGTTATCCACGGCATTGAATTTCGGTCAGCTATGTCTAATGCACATAATATAATCCTCCTTTGTTTGAACTCATAGGGCATGCACATATTTTTTCTCTCAGAAATTCACATGGCTTGTCATGACACAAGGATTGATTTCTGGATATGGGCAGCATGCATAAGATAGAACTGTAGTTGCAGAACTCAAGCAAAGATAGAGCAGACGATGTTATTGACGGTAAGAGGTAAATTAATTTATAGCTTAGATGTCAATACAGATTGCATGCTTGATAAATTGATGCATAAGATTTGGAATGTCAAACAAGCGTTGCTTATACAGCTCAAAATTCTTCTTCATGCCCTGTTTACTTCTTGCTCAGTTTTTTCAATTTTCTATTCACTTTTTTGCTCCTATGAGGATCATCTGCACGTTCTCCAACAACACATTGAAACGACCTGTCAGAGTTGTCACCTGAAATGAAAATATAAATTACTTAGCAAACTGATCAATAGAGCCAAAAATTCCGGCAGAAGTGGGCATTAAGATGGAATGCCTAGTATGCCTTTGGCTCTTTTTCTAAATAGGCAAGTATTTGTTATCTACTTCAACCATATCATATTATTTTGCAAGTTCCCGTGTTGGAATACATTCCATGACTCTTCCAAGTTTAGGCATTTTGCCTTATTTAATGCTAAATCCTTGAGGACCACTGGACAATGGATGCAATCCTATTGCAGTTCCCAAATCCTTTTCCATAACTAGGTAATGCAACATATTATGTTCCAGTTTGTAAATATGCACAAGGCATTTCCTAATGATTGCGTTAAGGATTGAAATTTCAAGTTGCAACAAATCAAGGTCAACAAGCTAAAATGATTTGGAAAACATTTAAGGATAATAAGTTTTGGGTATTGTGACGTTGGCATCTTTGTGTCCACTTTGTTTGAATTATGTCCGTTCAAGACACACACTTTTGTAAATTCATTTTGATGCTAGGAGACCGCATGAAATAATAATGCAAAAACAAACGTAGACAGCTTGCGCTAACATCATTTAGGCTCTATGCAATGCCAAGTGTGCCATGTCATTGACTCTATTATGAAGCCTAGAGAGTCTTCGAAACCATGATTGCTGGAAGAATATTATGTAAACATGAGATATAGGTTAGGATATGTGTAGGCAATAGTTTTGAGAAAATTGTTACGAAGAATGTCTCTACATACTAAAGGATGTTACTTATATTATCATTCTAAGCTCCTGTACAGTAGCAGTTGCACTGGGACAAGGGAAACAAATCCACACGATTGCATGATTAAGGTCACGGATGCAAAATCATTATGAATTATTAGTTGGTTATTATGATCATGTCTTCGTGCTTAATGCATCTTTTTAAATTAGCAACATTTCACTTAAAAGTTGAGGTTGCCACTTTTAAATTACAAATGCATGAACACCATTCTTCATTGCGCTTTTACACTCAATTGCCCTCTACACCGACCATAAGCACCAAAAGTGGCATAATTCAAGTAAGAACTAGAAATTAAATAATGGCTTCCTAGAAAATAATCAATAGAGACGAAATAGTTCTCACATATAGGCATCCCCATCTTCATCATCCCCCATCCCCCCCAAAAAAAAAAAAAAAAAAAAAACAAAAGGAGAGAAAAGAAAAAGAAAAAAGACGCATCTCTAGCATGCATGCATCTAACCTCGTCACCACATCCATAACACAGTAATCATCTTAAACCTTAATCAATTTTATGATTCTAGAGATGCTTTTCCAAACTCCACATTTAGTGAAGCAAAAGAGAGAGTCAATTACAAATCTATGAACAGCATTCATGATTCCAACATTACACCAACCCCGCTGCTGCTAGAAGCTTGACAAAAAAACAATGCAACGATGCCCATGCTCACACAACAAAAATTGGATACCACCGCAATGTTACCCTCCCCCCCCCCCTCCAAATCAAATCGGCAATGACCGCCTCCGTTTGCACTTGGATGCACACGGTTCTCGCGCACATTCCATCCGGCCCAGCCAGCGAGCTCTCTTTTTTCCGCCCGTGAGGCTTTTTAGGCGTTGAGGCCCCATTGCCATAGTGTAAGCGAGGTTAAGTTGCTCGGCCCCTTTGGGCACGTAAAAAACTTTAATCAGTGACTACATGCAGACATAAAGCATATATATGGTCTTCAACCTGCCTTTTAAGAAGCTAATCGGAGAACTAATACCTTGGTGGAACTCAGAAATTGCAATTTCCTTGCTAGTCCGACACTGTAAAAGTACCAAAGTACAAAATAATTGGAGCACACACATTGACCATATTTGAGAGAGAGAGAGAGAGAGATGGAACAGAAGATAATGAAGCATAAATAGTGAGGCACAACGTGATGTGCATCCCATGGCCAAAACGCTACAACATGCAGATTCCAACAGAGCTCCATTTGTCATTAACTCTATTATCATATATAACTGAGGTAAAAGCAAAGACAAAAGCAGATTTTTAGGGGCTCCATCCTCCCAAATGTAAGAGCCATAGGCTTGATTTGGCGTCATATTAGAAGCAAAGAAATCTCTTGGGCCTTCATTCCAATCCAATCATGCAGACATCATAATAAACAATAATGACAGCTATTGTGCCAATGCCTGGAGTTGTCATAAAGAAGATCAAAAATAATGTGGCAAGGTGAGGGGGACAGGATCAAACCTAGAGACATCTAGGAGGATGGAGCGCTAGATTTGGACCTCTGAAGCAAGGGAATCAACACAGAAATGTCCGATTATTTGGGTTATTTTCGTTGTCTAAATTAGCTATAGCAAATCCAACCACCAAGCCACGCATTGCAAAAGAGAAGAAAACTTCATAGGATATAAAGAAGCTTGCTTTGTGAAGATGCTTTCTAAAGTAACTCACGAACTTTACAAATTTGTGAAACTGGAAAACGGCTTCCTTCCGCACCCTATTTCCACAACTGCTCCATTGCTACCCTGTCATATCCTGCCAATGGCGGCTGTAGCAGCCTTAAAACGTGGAAAACTTAAGAAAGAAAAGTACCGACCAACTTTTTCAAGTAAATCTAAGGCATCAAAAAAATTTTCAAGTAAATCTGGGCCGTCCAAAGTTTTAGGGCGTGATCCATGACACAGGAGTTAACATTATAATATAAAGATAAGTGGAGATGTTAACAACAGTGACAAACAGATTCATATAGAGTATCTATCAGACTACGTTTGCCATCATTAACACCAACAAGAAGCACTTGAATCGACTTGTTGAAATCAATTTTGAAGCCCACTATATTTTACTTGACATCTAGGCACTTTTGGAACTTGAATGAGAACTTTCTGCAAAATACAACTAACAATGGCACGTCTCCTGCTTGTCTTATGATTAGAGATGGTTGTTTACAAGAATTTGCAAATGTTTAAAAGCATGTACTTACTCTTTAAGATGTGCATTTCAATTGAATATTTCAACACTACAATTTATACCCTTTCCATGATTTGTTTCTTTGCCAATGCATTTTTGTAAGGAACATTGGCCAAAGTTCCATCTATGTTTGCCCGGACAAGTCTTACCATCCAGCATGCAAGCATCAGAATGCATGCCCGATAACATAACCAGAAGCAGTGTGGACCTAGTTGAAGAAAATTGATCAAAGCAATGTTTTCCAAGCTTCAAATTCATATATTTCTAGCGGTCAACAAACTAGAGACTTTTTTTTTTTTTTTTTATTTTTTTTTTTTTTTTTTTGAGAGTAAGAGTAGATTTTTCCATTAATCAAGAAACACACTTTGCATATTTACGCTTTGATTAAAGAGATTAAAGCATAACAAAGATACCCCACCATCAAAATGTTGTGATGTGCTTGAACCGAAAAATATGAAGGCGTAAATCGATCCTTGGATGAGCTGAATTGGTCAAAGGATAGCTGATAAGTAGAGATAGTCTTCCAAAAATGAGATAGTCTTCAAAAATGTGCAGAAATCACGACCCCAACCAGTAATTATTGTTAAAACCTGAAAGTAACACCAACCAAAATTCTGCTAGATTAGGAGATACCATTGAGCAATTACTGTCTTAGTAGAGTTGGATGGGAAGCCAGATACAAGGATGGGGCTACTGGGTCTGAAGTGAGAGGGAGTCAAGCTTAGAGTTGAAGAAGGCATAGAAAGAGTCAGCAGATCCAAAGGTGTAACTACCAGTAATCTGCTCAGCAATGCTATCCACACAAGAGAGGTCAGATACAGTCAAACGAAGCAAGGAACCAAACAGATCAGCCAACAAGAGGTCGTGAGTATCAACGTTCTCGAATCTTGAGAATTGTTCCTCGACCATGTATCTGTGGTACATGGAGAGGAAATCAAACATAGTATAGACTTGCACCACCTCTCTGCAGAACATTCTTGCAATATTCGTGTCCAACTTTTCTTCATTTTCAGAGAGTTTGTTGAAGAACAGTTTAGATCAATATCCCTTTTGAGTAGATTGTCATCCATTTCACCCATGCTCTTCTTGCATTTCTTCAAGTAGGCTAACATCATCACCAAAAGCAGAATTAGAATTGATAACATTGAAGTTAGCTACAAATAAATCAAAAGACCCCCTGAAATGACCAACCAAATCCCATTTTCTGTCATATTTATCAGATTGCTTCCTTTTGTGTGCTGTAGCAGTAGACTGAACATCAAGTTGAAAATGCAATTTGATCCAAAAAATAGAGAAATTCTTTTTGCCATAAACTACTCTATTTCTTGCCTTCCAGATATTCCAAAGAGCAATAAACATAATACTATTAGCAAGTGCAACCATTTTGGACATAAGACAGCAAGTTTCCAGAAATCCTGTTAGGAAAAAACTGACCCAACTTATCATCAAACCAAGACCAAAAAGAATTAAGCTTAGGGCAGATAAAGATGTGTTCAAGATCTTCCTCCAGATTGCAATGAAGCTGGCACAAGGCAGAGATGTTGTCATTCCTGAGGGAGAGAAGTTGTAAATTAGGAATGCTTTTATTAGCTAACAACCAAATAAAGAAGTTGACCTTGGGGAAGCAATAAGAGTTCCAAACATCATGAAATAGAGATTTGGCCTCCTCCATAGTGATAGACCATTTGAGACCAGCTTTGGAAGGATTGTCAAAGTTGCTAATAGCAGAATAGATTTGACTGACCTTGTATGAACACTTACCTGCAATGCTCCAATTGGTTGCCTTGGGGACAATATTATTTAACCAAGTCTGAGGAAGGATCGATTTAATGTGCAAGTAGATCTTTTTGTCACTAGAAGTGCCATGAACTAAGTTTTTCAGATGGCTTGGATTGAGCGGATGCCATTCGGTAAACATAAGGCTTGCAATGTGTAAAACCATAGGATTGGCCTACCTCTAAAGGCCTCGAATGAATTGTATAACCAACTGGTATGCTTGATACCATAAGGATCAGGATAGGTTCAATTACTTTGTTCCTAGGATATGTCAAAAATATGATGTGATATATCATGTTTTAGAGCTATCACACATCAAAAGATGGAAAAAAGGAAGAAGAACAATGGCTATGTACTTTGCATATGCAAAATACTCCGTGCATGCTATGTAAAGCCATACCAGCCCCCCCTCCCCTCCGGTCCTCGTCTTTTCCGGTTCATCCAAAGCAACCATCTTGCTGCAAGATGAAAAGCCTGGCTTTGTAACTCCGCCCAAGTACTTGGGAAAACTGCCAAGAGCACTTGTTGACTTCTTAATGAAACTTGAAAAAGAGAGAACATTCAATCCTATATCCGTCTGCGAGGTGATCACATATAAAAAACAATGTTCAATAGTCTCTGCGATTCACGCTTGCACAATTTGGACACTAGTTCGATATTCTAGGGGTTAAACTTGTGGACAACCACGGTTAACCCAAGACATCTATGAAGAATCGCCACCAAAGAACTAGCTACGATTGAAGAGGTATGAAGATTTTTTTGCCCGACCCCATTAACACACATGGCATATCCCCTTTATATTAGGTGAAACCACCGGAACTAAGAATAAGAAGGTGAAAGATTGAGTGCAACATTGGCTTGAGAATGTCCAACCTTCTTTTGAGAAGATCAAAGAGGCATTAACCACGACACCAGTCCTTACCCTCCCAGATCCAAACAAGGACAAGTTGGTGGCAACGGATGCTAGTAAGCTAGCAAGAAGCTTATTATTCAAATATAGGTCACGTGAGGAAAAGGAGGCCATAATCGGACCATTTCTTATAAATTCTTGGATGTCTCAAGGCAAGAGTCTTCTTTGGGATGATTCTTCAGAATTGGATTCCAGAAAATAGTCATTTGCAAGTTAAGATCTTGAGGATCATCATATACATAGGCAGATTGCACTTTATTCCAAGCCATAATGAAGTTTCTCATAAGAGGGGAAGTATTTGCAGTCCACCGAGAACATTAAAAACGAGGAATCGTAAAATATGCTCAATTGTAGGATGGCCAACAGGTGAGAGCAAGAGAGCCAAGATTCGATAAAATGAGAGGATGGACCAGCATTGTTCATGAAAGATTTCCATATGTATTTGCCGCCGCCGAGCAGCACGTGCTTGTAGATAAAGATCCTTGAAAGCCCAAGACCACCATGTTTTTTTAGGCCGGACACATAATTCCATCCAACAAGATGAGAGCCTTTCGAAATGAACTTTACGTTAATCTTTTCAATCTGGAATAGATTGACTTAGGGGCCACTAAAGCAGAGGAAAAATAGATGTGAGTCCGGCCAGACAGAGTTTGCAATAATAGATCTACTTCAATTTGTTAGCCTAAAACACGGAATTTTAGTCTAACCTCAAGGAAGCTCAAACAAAATGGTTGGGACCTCCAGATCACTTAGGGTGATCAATCCTTAACATATGAAGAGAGAAAAGTCATTTTGGAATCTTGGTTTTCCAAAATCACTAGAGTCCCCAAAACCAAAAAAAGCTGTTCGAGCAAAAAGTGGCCTTACGGACACACCTTGTGAGATTTTTGAGATGTGATTGGTGGTATAGATGATCAACAAGCAGAGGAAACTGATGGTGAAGATTTGACTTGATTTGAATAGGGGAAGGTTGAGAAAATCTAGGTCAAAGTCGGGTCAAAAAGTTGGCCGGTGCCAAACAGAGAGCCAAAATTTGCAGATGGAGTTTGATAAGGAATCTTGAGTTGGGATCAATGCGGGGCAACTTCAAAATATCCCCTAGATCATGTGCATAGGGTTTAAATAGCAAAAAAGTTTTAGTTTCTCTCGTGAAAGTAGCCGAGGCCTCGGGGAAAAGAACAAACTCTGATGGAGTTATGGAAAAAAGTCTTTTTTATGTGTTTTCTCTGAATATGTAGGTTTCTAAGGTTTTTATGAAGATGAAATGCAACTATCTGAAAAGAATATAGCTTGGAATAAGTATTTTGGGTTTTGTTTTTAGTTTTTAGCTTTAAAAGCACAATGCAGGATTACAAAAGATGAGTATACAATGGTGACAATAACTTTCCAGGCAAAGACTATGCATTATAGAAATGTAGATAGTGTCAGCAAGGCATTACCAAATTCAAACATATAATAGTGTTTGAAAGTAAAATTCAGGTCCTGTCTCGAGCCTCTAGCGAATCTTTAACTACCAATGAAGCCGAATGAAATGATTTTTGAGTTGTAGTTGAAGTGCCTCAATTGTCGAACAAGTCTGCCACCCGAGATCTTCAATCCCAAGAGCGTAACAAAATTCCGAATAGAGCGAAAGCAAGATAATATCAGAATATCAAAAAATGCGCCAAGATCACAGAGGTCTATCTCCGAGGGACGTCTTGATTTGATCCTTTTTTCTTGGCTTAAGAACTGTTCTTCCCAAAAGCTAGCTCGGTTGAGTGATTTGAGGCCCAAATTGAGCAATTTCTATCGAATCAAGTGCCACAAAGGATCCCCAAGATTTCGGAAAAGGTTTAGGAGCTAATTTCGGGCGAAAATTGGCGGGCTTCAATCGGATTTAGGCACGAATTGGCCGGATTTAGCAGCTTCCCTTATTTTCTAGGGTTCGTCGAAAATTTTCAACTGTGATATATCCCACAGGCAAAAACGAGTCTGGAAGCTCTTGTATATAAGGAATAAAGTTGACCCCACTATTAACTTTGCGTGCCACGCAGAGGGGACAACCAGCCCGTCGGCCCCCCCCTGGCCGCCACGTGGAAAAAATGGGGGGTGACACGAACTATGTAAATAGATAGGGTAGATAGGCTAGAATAGGTTTTTTATTTTTTTGGCACGCATCCCAAGAATCCAATTTTGAAGGCCTTCCCCCGGGGGGTTCACTTATAGTAAGGGGGGTATGCCATGTGCGTGCATAGGGTGATCAAAAACACCCCCGTATACGATTTCTTGAAAGGCAAATTCGACCCCTTCCGTACAAAGTTTACCCCAAGTAGTGGCAAAAAACCCCCCTACCTCTTACGTATACGTATGGAAATGGGTCGAAAAAACCCCCCTACAAGTCACTCAGGCACATTGTATGGCACTTACAGTGAATCCCCCTTGGGCCTTCCCAAGGGTTTTTTTCGAATTTTAAAAGACCAAGTTAGCTCTTTTTTGACAAGCTTTCCATCTAAAGGGTTTTTAGGCCAAACTGAAACATTTGAATTTTTGGTCCCTTTTGACCCATGGTCAATGAATATTGCAACATAGGGATGGTGAAAAAGTCATGGGAAAAAGATGGAAAAAGGTGTAAATAGGCTATACTAGGGTTTAGGAAGATGAAATGAGAATGAAAAAAGAGTTTTCTTGCCTTTGAAGGTTTTCAAGATCACTAGGGGACAATTCTCAAATGAAGGTAGGATCAATAAAAAATAAGTAATGGAATGATGAGAAAAGGTCTCAAAAGTGGAAGCAATGGTGAAGGAAAAGTTTTGAAGACTCTTGGGATATAGAAAGGGGGATGTAAGATGAATGGAATGAAGAAGAGATGGGTACCTCTGTAGCACTTGATCTTATCTCAAATTGTTTCTAAGGCTCAATTCATACCTCCTAGTGAAGATAAGTTTGCTCAAAGCCTAAGGTCTTCCAAACTTCTATAAGGGTCTTCCAAACTTCAAGGCTAGAACAAGAGCAAATTTCACTTCTAGGGTAGCATCCTCATGTGTGTGACTTCAAACTACTCAAGCAAGCTTCATAAGGTTGAGCTTTGGTAAAATGTCTTGTGCCTCCTTGATAGACTTGCTATAGCCTTTGCCTGGTCTTCAAATCAAAGGGAAATGTTAAACAAATGGGAATGTGTCTAGAAAGGTGTTTTACCTCAAGGAAAAGACTAGGCCATAATAGGAGATCTCCAATGTCTTCCAATCTTGGACAAATGTCTTCCAAACTCTGATGGGATCACAATAGCCTGGAACTTTTCCTTAAAGGAAATATAAATGAAACAAAGGTTTTGATACATAGATGCTGGTCCATGTTGCCAAAAATGGGCAACATCTCCTCAAAGGAAAGAATAGGCTGGTCCCCTCAGCCTAACAAATGTAAATTTAGGATCGAGGAACTTCGGGATCTTTGGTGCAAGTGACAGAGTGATGTAGAATGATGAAAGAGAGTGGTAATGAGTATGAGATGAACTCTGCTATGATGGAAATGTGGTGCAGAGCATTGTAGGGAATAAGAATAAAAGAATGGAAGGCTGAAATGGTATGTAGGGCAACTTATAGGCAGATGGAAATGGAAGAGAAAAGAATGAACCTGCATATGACAGTAAATCAAAGTTAGCATGAGTGCTAAGCGAGATGTGGAAAAGTATATATGGATAGCACTCTAGAACTCCAATGGGGAAGCAAGGTCTTATGAAGAATAAGCCAGTTTGAAAAGCAGATGAAATGTTTTGACAAATGGCCCTGTCATGACAACATAGAACTCATTAATAGGTAATAATCAAAGTCTTTATCCCTTGTGGCCACATTCCCTTAGCCTAAAAGAAAAACACAATATTAAACCTCAAAGGAAATATGCTAATCAAAAGAAATATTAAAACCTCAACTTTGAAATTATAAACTAACCTATTCTAAGCTAGAACAAATGCTTATATAGAAGTGAAGAGGCTCAAGCAGGCATGCTGAGGCCAATATCTTTTAAGGTGTTGAATATTAATGGGATTTGGCGTTCCTCGTACCAAGATCCGCCAACCTATAAGATGAGCACCAAAGATCTCCTAAAATCGATAGGGGCCTTCCTGTGGGTTTTCAAACTTTGAAAGCTTTCCTTCACCTGCAGCATTCCACTTTAAAACTAATTCCATAGGTGCAAACTTGTCTTGTAGTTTGTGAGCAGCCTTGAAAGCTGCTGCACTCTTAGCCTTCTTCAGCAAGTTGTAATTCTCTGCAACAAACCTTTCTTCATCTAATTTTAACAGAACTTCATACCTGTGCTTCAAGGCTTCAGAAAACTCCAACTCAAGCTTGAGTGCCATCCTTAAAGAAGGTATCTCTAACTCGACTGGAATAACAGCCTCTACTCCATATACTAAACTGAAAGGTGAGGCATTAGTAGCTGCTTTAGAAGTAATTCTATGAGCCCAAAGAGCATCATATAATTTCAAGTGCCAATCCCTTTGGTTTTGGCAAACTGTTTTCTGCAAAATACCCTTAAGCACTTTGTTAGTAGACTCAGCTTGGCCATTTCCTTGAGGATAATAGGCTGAGCTTTTTACATGCTTGATCTTGAGGCTTGAAACAAGGAAATTAATAACCTCATTAATAAAAGTAGAGCCTCTATCAGTCAAAATTTTAAAAGGAATGCCAAACCTAGAGCAAATATTCTCATGCAAAAATCTAGCTGTAGTATGGGCATTTGCTTTCCTTAAAGGTATTCATGCTGGGCTGAGGATGGGGGATTGATAGGGCCAACATAGTCCAATCCCCAAACTTGAAATGGACCAGGGGAGACAATTCCTGTAAGAGGAGCAGGATGCAAGATTCTCTTGCCAAAGATCTGGCATTGATGACAAGTCTTTATAATATCATAACAATCTTTAAATAAATGAGGCCAAAAGTAACCAGACCTCAATATTTTCTTGGCAGTTGTGTCTGCTGCAAAATGACCGCCACAAACACCTTTGTGATTTTCAGCAAGTACCAGGGCAGCTTCATCTTCATCAACACATCTTAAGAGTACACCATCCCTATTTACCTTGCACAAAATGTCACCAACCAAGGAGTAAGTCAAACATTTTAACTTAAACTTGTAAGCATGGCTTTTTGAAAATTCAGAAGGTATCTCTTGATACTGAAGGAACCTCCTAATAGGTTGTTGCCAACCTTGAGCTGGTATAGTTGACAAGTCCTGCTCATTTACAACAAGGTTAGTCATTTCTTCTTCTTGTACAACCTCCTCATGTTCAAAGTAGGCAGCAGGCAAGTATAAACTCGGATTGTTCAATACATGAATAACAAGATTGAATCATAAGATTGAAGCCTACAAGCCCACCTATGAAGCTTAGGTTTTTCTAATTTCTTACCATATAAAAAAGGCATGGGGTTCTGCTGCATGTAGATAGTGGCTTGGGACTTTTGTAAAAGATGTCCCTGTCTCTCTATCAAAAAGATGAGAGCAGCAGCACTCCTTTCTATCTTAGCATACTTCTCTTCAGTTTGAGACCATTGTTTGCTTGCAAAAGCAATAGGGTGCCTATCCTGCAAAATGGCAACTCCAGCAGCCTTTTTAGTAATAGTTATGTAAACTTTAAATGGTAATGAAAGGTCTGGAGTTTTTAAAAGTGTAGAATGGCAAATAGCCTCTATGATCTGCAAAAAAAGCTTTTTCACACTCATCAGTCCAAACAACAGGCCTATATTTACTTTCTCTTTTACTAACTTGGCCTACTCTAGTCAATTTAGAGATAGGACTAATAAGGTGAGAGAAATTAGGCACATACACCCTTAAGAAAGAGGTCATTCCCATAAATCCCTTGACTTCTTTAATTGTCCTGGGTGTTTGAAGCTTTTTTAAAGCTATGATCTTCTCTTCAGCTACTTGAAGGCCTTTAGCAGAAACCTCATGGCCTAAGAGCTGGCCTTTGGATGCCAAAAGATGCACTTCTTGGGGTTTAGATTAACTCCGGGTCTGTGCCGCGACAATGTAAATATCCTTGTTAGCTCAAATATGATCACTTGTATCAAGCATTACCTAAGCATAAATCATCAAGATAAACTCGAATTGCTTTCGGGAGTCACGTTTGCAAAGACAAGATCCATAGCTCTCGAAATGTAGCGGGGGCATTCATTAAGCCAAAAGGCATCCTTCTCATTGCATAAGTTCCCCATGGAGTAATGAAGGATGTCTTTGGCTGATCTTCCTTTTTGATGCTAATCTGATTAAAACCAGAAAAACCATCCAAAAATGAGTACATAGACTTGCCAGCCACTGCATAAAGGATTTCTTCCAAAAAAGGCAAAGGGTAACAATCTTTAACAGTAGCTTTATTTAGATCTCTATAATCCACACATATTCTTAGAGAACCATTCTTTTTAGAACTGAACAATACAAGAAACCCAAGAAGGGTTCACAATGTCAACTATCAAACGACTCACGCATTTTGAATAATTCGCTTGATAAGATCTAAAAGTGAGGAATTAATTCTTCTCAATCTCGCATGACGGGTTTAGTATCTTCACGAACTTTTATCTCAAACTCACAGATGCTCCTATCAACCCCTTTTAATTTCGAATATTCCCAAGCAAAACATCCACCCAATCTTCAAAGTACTTAATCATTTTACCTTTGCAATCTTCATCATATAGATCTCCCATTTGCAAAGTCCTGGACATACCTCCCTTATGCACTTCAAGTTCTTTGTGTGATTCCTCTTGTGCTAGGTTGATGGTCAAAATAGGATGAAATTGAGAGAGTTCATCTTCATCAAGGACATCTTCCTCGATAGCTCCCTCGAGAGAGATGCTCTAAGAGTGTTTTTTCAGACAAAGAATCAGCCTCAAAGTTTTTAGACCTTGGAATATGATAAATTTTCCAATGATCAAAAAAGTTAGCAATTCTCGAGCTTGTGTGTTCAGATCCTCCATATCTTGATGTCTTGTTTGGTATTCTCCCAAAATCGTTTGCAAACAAGTTGTGAGTCTCCATAGATAACAATATAAGAAATATTCATGAACCTTGCTTCCTCAGAGGGGCTGCAATGAGGGCCCTATACTCTGCTGCATTAGAAGAAATATTAGGATGAATTCTCCCTATCTTAGTCATCAGCTTAAGATCTGTATCCTTCAAAATAGCAGCAGAAGAAGCAATCCCTAATTTTTTAGACATACCTCCATCAAACCAAAGGGTAGGCCTTATTTTCTTTTGGATCAGGGAACTCTACATGAGCAAAGTTGATAACTTCTGCACTCATATCAACATCTAGACCTAAACTGTAAACTCCTAGCTCTTCTTCCTGCAGTATATCCACATCTATGAACCTAATATTAGCAGAGGGGTCAGTTTTGTTTACCAATTTAATGGAAGTTGCTCCATTTGAAATAGTACAAATGCCTTCAGACCATACAGGCCTAGCATCTACTGTTTTCATCCACCTTCTTCCCAGTAATAAATCATAGATGTTAGCATGGTTAACATTCTCAAAATCAACTACCACAAATGTAGCTAAAACAATAATTCCTCCTGTATTAACGGACACATTCCTCACCACTCCTTTTGGCACTACCTTAGCATTGGAAAAGGATTTTAGAACAATAGAAGTATTGTCTTCTACTTTGAGATTCAGTGTTTTCATAACATGATAAGGCATGACATTGAGAGAAGAACCTCCATCCAGCAAGACCTTATCTAAATGAAAAGTACCTATAGTAGCACTACAAGTAAAAGCACCTGGATCTTCAGTGTGCTCAGGTAAGGCTACAGAAATGTTGTTGCAAGTCTCTGCAGCAATTTCTTCAACATTTTGGGTATTCTTAATAAACTTTTCCCTGTATGATGGTGCAATCCTTAATAGAGTTAGTAAGTCTACAGTAACCTTGGAGTTTTCTGGTCCATCTGCGAGCTTGCCAACCCCACCTGCTGCCTACACGAATAGGCTTATTTATGAAAGGCCTTTCATGTTTCTCGTGTCAAGCATTGATTATGATATTGTGACCTTCTTGCACATAGATGGTTTGTGTATGGTGGCCCTTGTGAGTTTGTGGCCCTCGTGCAGGTGGTTGATGGTAAGATTGAAGGCCCTCGTGCCTGAGTATTATTGGTTGTGAGAGCCCTCGTGCCTAGTCTAGTTGGTTGTCAGTGGTGAGTTGCAGATTGTGAGCCCCGTACTAGGCTATGTGGTTGTTGTAATAGTCTCACTTCATGTGCAGGTTGATAGTGCGTGAGTTTCCAGTATGGCTTCATGATTTCAGGTTGCAGGCTTGCTCTACCAGCTTTGTTGTAGGAGAATCAAGTATCTTTCCTGCGCTATATCAGCTTGTTATAAGAGAATCACGTATCGGTGTATACAAGGATCAGAGGATCATGTCTCAATTTCTTAATTAAGCCTTATTGTACTCAGTTGTGTTCAGATAAGGATCTTTGTTTAGTGTTTCTATTATCGTCAGGGTTTTTCCTCGAAAACCCGAAAGGGTTTTTAATCCTGGCTATAATGGTTACACTTTCAAAGCATATTGTGGCATCAACATATTGTACATTGTGTTGTTTAGTGGAGACATCCAGATGGGGCTTTAGCATATTGTACATTGTGTTGTTTAGTGGAGTCCTTCAGTTTCTCTCTCCTTGCTTGCTGGTTTTGAAAATTAAATTTATTTTCGTATCACAATAAGAAGATAAAGTCTTTTTTGGTAGCCATGCCCATGATAAATTGAATTATCAACATCAGAAAGCAATTCTTGCTCTTCAGCAAAAGTAATGGCTGTTGCTTTTTTAGTTTCATTCCAATTCTAAGACTCCTAGACCTCTTAACAACTGACACAAAAGCAATGACAGGCTTTCGAAAGACATCGGAATGAAGGATATTAAACATTGGCTTTGCAATTCCAGACTCTACAACAGTAGCTTCTTATTTCTTCCTATGGCTCGAAACAGTACACTTAAGCTGAAAAAAAAAATTAACTAATTGAAATGTAATGACCAAAAGAAAATAAAATGTACAATGATCAATTTACCTCCCAGCAGGATACAACAGACCGTTTTTCTTCTTTACTTGGATGATGAAGGGAACCAGCATGTTATTCAAGACTTGGTGATCAAGATCCTCAATAGGAATAGAAACGTCATGATTAAAGCATTTTCTCCATGAATCAAACCTTCTTCTTGCCCACTCAATCAGAGCTGGGGAATTACCTTCTCCACCATTGTTAATCATCTTCATTATATCTTCATCCAAAGGTAAGAATTCATCATCCTTTTCTTGTGCAATGTCCTCTTCAACATACCATTCTATTCCTTCAAAATCCTTCTGATGCTCAGTCAGTACCATGGAATCGATATTCCCAATCATCTCGTCAACCTCAGCATGCACAATGTTATCTAGAAGAGAAAGCTCTTGAGTAAGGTTAAGGCCAAAACTCGGGACACCAATTTCAGGTTCATCAACATCTATATCTTCCATGCTCATCTTTACAATAATGAGCACAAGATTAGCCGGGACTAAAAGAATAAAAGGGAAAGACATTATGAAGCATCAAACCTTTAACAAGATTTGCTAGAGGTAAATGCTAACAGGATAAAGAAGTCTGGAAAAAAAACAAGCATAGGAATAAGCTAGGCATCTTCTTGAAGCAACTGTTAATAGTGAATTTAACGATCTAACATACTCCACAGCACATTCAGGTAAATGTAGGTACCTAAATACACAAAGAAATGCGTTAGAGATGCAAACAGGGTAAATAATCCAAAGAAAGGCATGTAAATGAAGTTATCTTCCCAAATCTTCACAAAAGATCCTTCCAAATCTATGAAAAACCAGTTAAAGTAAGATCTCAACACTCTGTTACTAAAAGATTAACAGATTTGCTTCCTTACCTGAGCTTCAGCGACTCAAACTCCAAGAAAAACTCTGAAAACCAGCTATGGCGGCTGCCGAAATGAAAAAATCCACAAGAACAGAAAGATCAACATCAAAAGCATGGCGATCCACAAAAAAATCGCCTATGGCAACTGATAAACCATGCACAAATGCTATGGCAACAGGAAAAAAGGCAAGTGCCCATGCCAAAAGAGATATCGCCATAGCTCTGTACACGGCTATGGCGACGGAAGTATCGCCGGAAGAAAGGAGAAAAGAAAAAAAACTTATATACTTTGCTGACGTGGCATCTAGCTGGCCGAAATGTGGCCCCCTTTACCTTTATGCCGCTCACAGCCCGCCGGCTCGCCTCGCTGCCGCCAGAAAAATGGCCTCAACGGCCTTTACTTATTACAAAATTTAATGTCCTAATTTCAACTCTACAAATCTCAGACATATGGAAATTACAGGATGTAATCCTATCCTATCTTATAATGTTTTCCAGTGTGTCCCTTGTCCATCGCGCCCAAGATCGGACAATCCAGATTTGGCATACACTTTATAAGGTCCAGATAGCACATCTAAATTTTCCTCTATTCTCGACCAGATCTGGTTGTCTGGCTATGGTGGAAATCAATGGCAAGCTATCTATGGTTCGCCCCCGTGCTCTGTTGCCCTGGCTATCATCTGCCTGAGGCCAATTAAAACGAAAGCAGAGGAGCTTTAGGCTAAAGCGGAGAATAATGGTTTGAAAAATGATCTTTGCAGGCAGAGCTTGGAGAAGCACAGACCTTTCAATGAAGCTTGGCGAAGCGTTTCATACCAAGAGCTTGCACAATACAACTTGCTCCATGCCAGGCCAATCTATATGTATTTTTTATGTTGGCTGCCTTAGGACACTGCAACTTGAGAGAAGATGTCATAGGTAAGAGCAGAACTTAGCTTTTTTCTTTTTTTGCAGGGACCTCTCTAATATGATAATGTTTCTTGCAAGGATCTTGCTGATTGTAGAGATACCAAGCTTGAAGAGAGGCAGATTTTCCACTCAAGGCTAGACTGTAGATTGAGCCCACCATTTTCTGAAAGTCATTAGGAGGTTGTTCGGATGTCTTATCCATCCGTTGCAGATCCTAGAACGGTTCCACAATTATAGGTAAACAAAGAAGGGATGATGTGCAGGAAAGACATTTGAAAATCTTAGAACAGGAAAATTCACAGGAGTAGCAGAGACATTAAAGGAAGATGATAATATTGATGTCAAAGCTATCCCAAAGCATTTGAGCAAGGACATGGCCTAGGATGTCTGGATAGGTGGGTTTTTTTTGTTCTTAAACATTTAAGTTATAAAACATGACTGTCCATCTGTAATCTTTAGCTAAAGGAGCACTTTTTTTTTTAAATGCTACCGACTGTTGGAGCGAATCATGGACCTCCTATGCTGCCTCATATTGTGCAGTTTGTAGGTCTTTCTTTAGCATACTACTCACACTATATAATTAATAACTTCATGCCAGGATATGTTGATAATGTACGTGGTTATACTATAAGAATTGATGGACCATTTGAAGAACCAATTGGAGTGGTACGCCAAATAAATACCATGGAATTTTCTACTTTTAATAATGTTTATGAAAATCAGCCCAGCTCTTGCTGCTAAGAATAGAATGGCGCTTAAAACAACAGAACAGATCCCCTTGAGTGCAGGTTTCGAGAAATGCTAGCACTGCTTCTGAGGATGATGGTTTTGGAAATGATGTCTTGCAGATCATGATAGATTGAATTACTTTGTTGGATTTGTGTAAATTTACAACTTTGAGTCAGGATTGGATCCTTACCTATGAGCACTTTGTGAGGCTATTAATTTATTGTTTGGTGTGCTTAGAATAATTCGACGGAAGGTGGTAAAAATGAGCAATCCCTCCTCGTGCGTTCTCTTCACTTCTCATCGCTTCATTTAGGGTTTGTATTATTTATAATAAAACAAGATCTTGCTTCAATGTTGTTGTACAAAGACAAAACTCAACATATTATTTGATGGTCTTACTTAAAACGGAGCTATTCAAGACCAGTGTCTCTTCGTTTGAAGATGTGAATGTATGAACAAGTTACTATTATCTACTTATATATATTCTCATAAGGGGCTGCCTGGCTGCTGATAATGGGGCCATCTGGGTTTTATGAATGTCCATGTGGCATATTAGACGGTTGCGATCGGTTGGGTTATTTCCACGCACCAGGGATGTGATGACGTGGCGGATTGGACGGCCTTACACTCATTTTTTCCTCTTCGATTGGATTTTCCAGAAGTTCGTTGTTGGCGAATAGTAGCTTGCTCGCGATTCCGGCTGAGCGGGACGTGTTTGGTGGATTGAAAAACTGTGTGGTGCTTCTCCAGGTGGTGTTGTACCTGCCTGGATTCTGGCTCAGCAGGACGTGTTTACTGGATCGAAAGACTACGAGGTGTTTTCCCAGGTGTGTCATGTTGACTATGTAGTCGTTTGTTGAGATATTTCTACTTGGTGCCTGCCTGATACAGACCGACCTATGTCGATAGGGCATATTTACACAATTCAGACATATCAGAGAAAT
Source organism: Isoetes taiwanensis (assembly GCA_021234155.1). Classification (NCBI taxonomy): domain Eukaryota; kingdom Viridiplantae; phylum Streptophyta; class Lycopodiopsida; order Isoetales; family Isoetaceae; genus Isoetes; species Isoetes taiwanensis. Next base: position 3,629,590 of record JAJEKV010000101.1, read on the forward strand.
AAAGGATGCCAGGGATAGAAAGGATGCCAACTCTGGACCAACCTTTGTAGATGGGTTATTTCCTTGCATACAGATTAGTGATCCAACCCATATGTCTTCAACAATAGAAGTGTTTTTGTGCTTGGATACGATCCAAGCATCAGGCCTTTTCGTTAATACGGTTTTCTTGCTAAGCCCTTTGACACTACAAAGCTTCCGGTCTACTCGCATCGTGGTGGCGGATTATCCACGTGTGCTCGCGGGTTAATGCCTTCCGACATCGCTATGATCCTCGCGATATCCGCGCAGATGCCCCACTCGCCTTTCTGGACGTTGAGACTCTTGAGCATTGTCTCTTTGATTGTCCTGAGGTTCAACCAACATGGTCCTGGCTACAGGGTTTGTTTAACAGTACATTGGACTGCAGATGCATCCTCTTGGCGTCCTAGATGCATCCTCTTGGCATCTTATCCCAACGCATGGCCTCCAGCTAAACAAAGGGCATTCCATCTTGGTTTCGGTTGGCTCCTATGGTCGATATGGGAGCGTCGCAGATACCACATCTTTCGTGGCATTAATTCTTCGCGACGCGGGTGTTGTTACGGTGGCCTTAAAAGATATATAGATGCCTATGGGTGTTCCTCCGTTGAATCAGAAATGATGGAACGCATCTGGATTCAGTATCTTCGAATTGATTCTTATCATTAGTCTCCTATTCTGGAGTAAGTAAATTGTGCCCGTGCTCGTGTTCTCGTGGCATCTTTTTGTGCTTACACGCTTAGATGAGACATGTAAATTTTGTACTTTTTATCCGATTAATAAACTTTTGGCTTTGGCCATAAAAAAAAAAAAAAAAAAAAACACTACAAAGCTTCCAAATTATTATGCTAGTAGAAATAGATTGCTCGATTTATCCAGGTTGGTTTGTTTGGGCGTGTCAAATTATTGTGCATCATAGTGGCATGCTTTTATTTTCCAGTTTTGTTGCTAGATTGCGCATCCTTGCATCTCTAAGTAGACGTTAATAATTAAACTCAATCTGATTTCTTTCAGATTTTCGTAGTTAAGATTGTTGTAGCTCACTCAGAGTTTGGCATCAAATTGAGACGTGACAAAGCTAGTATGTTTAATCTAGCATTTTAAATATGTTCACACATTTTGACAATACACATTCTCATGAAGAGATACTGCTAAGCTTTGCATATTCTGTAGCTTGCCTGCACCCTATTTAAAGTGATGAAATGGTTTGCTGCAGGGGAATAGTCTGGGAATGTTTGCATCCACTATGCTTCCTTATGCGGGGCCATCGTCCTTGTGATGTTTGGTGGTCCAAAGAATTCAAGGAGAGTTGCTGGTAGGACATGTATATTTTGAAGCTTATCTGCATGCTGCTTAAGGTGATCATTTGGAATATATAGACTGTCATTTTGCTATAAAAAGCATTCAGATTTCTATTTAGAAAAATTGAATTATTTGCTAGATTAGTAGTTATTGTGACTGGTTATTACCTGGCTTATTATGTTCTGCGGGTCTATACATGTTATCCAAATTTCTTTCCAACCTGATTTCCTTCAAATTTTCGTTATTAAAATTGGTTGCATATGTTGTGCATTACTATATGGGCAAAGATCCTTTGTAAGGTATCCAGGGTTTTGCATCAAATTGAGATGCCCCTAAGCTAGCATATTTAATCTAGTATTTCAACGTGTAAGCTAAGCTGTGCATATTCTAGAGCTTGCCTGCATGTTATTTAAAAGTGATCACTTTACTAATTTGTGCAATGTGATTTTGCTTGAAATAATCTTTAGAGTTCCATCCAGGGTAATACTCTTGGAATGTTCACATCTGCACTTTCTTTTTTATGCAGGCCCGTGATCCGTGTGGTTTTTGCAGGCCCTAGAAATCGAAGGAGACATGCTGCCAGGACTTGCATATTTTGGAGCTTATCTCATGTTATTTAAGGTGATGGTTTGCAGTTGTGTTTAGAAAAATTGAATGATTTGCTAATTATTGTGACTAGTTATTGCCGGGCTCATTTCCTCCCGTGGCCATGCCCAGGGGATTTCACCCTTAAAATTCGTGATCAAACATGGACTGGGTAGGGGTTTTTTTTTTGCCTCACCCGCTCAGTATCTGGCCCCAAAAAAATACGTGCAAGCCGGTGTTTGTTTCGGACGCCGTCGTTTAGGGGTGCTTTGTATGGAACTCCTCACCCGCATGATATCGGTAGGGGTGCTTGAAGATCCAAGCTTTGAACCTCTTGCTTTAATTTTCATTACTCATATTTCTTTTAATCTTTGCATATGTTAGGGGCATAGAGGCCCAAATCCAAATTTTTAGGTTAATCCAGAGGTATGTTATGTCGTCTTGTGTAATGCAGGTTGAAAAAATGCATCGCGCCTTTGCTAGTTCTTGCTTCTAAGCCCATTATAGAGATTGGCTACTATCTCACGAATGGAGAGAGCTTCCAACAAGATCCAAATTTTGTGGAAAAATACAATATAGCAATGCTCAAGCTGCCAAGATGGACGGAAAAATAAGGCACAAATTGCCTCCAAAACCGTAAGTAAGAGGCAAATGAGGATGGCACGAACAGTGCCGCCGCTACGTAAGAAGCCGTGGACACCTGCTCCATTTGAAGTCGAATTGATTTTGAGAAAGCAGAGGAGCTTCAACTCAACCAGAGTTTCAAGTCAATCGTGTTCTTTTAAGTTTTCTTTAAGGGTCATATTATTTATGCATGAGTAAGGAAAAATGAGTTTGATCACGTCTGCACTCTAGCATCACATTCTGGTGTATTTATAAAACCAGTTTAAAACTCTGGCCTAGGCCTTAGATCAGAAGCTTAAACTGTAGATAAATATCACATATCACAGTACCTATCACATATCACAGTACCCTTGAGAAGCTTTGAGCTCAAGCACTTGAGCTCAAGGCACCCCGCGGCACTCAATGCATTGGCACTAGTTGCTGTAAGCAGAATCTGCAAGGTCTGGTTGCTGTTGCTATGCTTTGCAAGCAGGCTGGAGAATTGCCAACTCAATCAACCAAGCAATTGGCTACATATATTGAAGAGATAAAGTTGATCACTTCTGCATACAACAAGCCCACAACAAGGATGCATAAATTCGTCTCCAAAAATCCTGATAGCAAGTGTGTCTACTCAAGGTATGTGATATGGGTTGATATAATGTTTTTCTATTTTTCTGATTGTTTATGGAGATGAACTCTGATTTGGCAATACCAGATTAAGGATGTTGATGAGGATGAGGGCCTGCACATCTTCTGTTCATATTTATCAGGAAATGTTGTGATATCCAAGGTATATAACAAGATCAGCGCATTTTGTAGGCTTTGGCTCTTGATAACATTAAATTTTGTGTTTAATTCATAGGGAACAATAATTGACTTCTATTGACACCCTAGTGGAAAGCTGATAACAAGAGGGCAAGTTATATTCTTTGAATTCTCGCTTGCTTTTTCTTCAGATCCCCAAGTTTGACTCTTTTTTGTTGTTTTACGCTTGATGGGCAGTGAACTTGGAACCATTTCTAGCCAAGACCTATGCAAGAATTATATCCTTTGAATGATGTATGTGAATTTCACGTGGTTGCAAATTCCTTCTTATGTCTATCAGGGGCATTCTTTAATCTCTATATAGGAGGCCCACCAATGTCAAGAGAAACCAAGTCCGAAATAGGAGAAAGCATTGCACGGAGATACAACATATATAAATAAACCTAAGGGAATATCAGAGGTCTTGCCTATGCAAGTGACCACATTTTGCATGCATGTCCAGCACTTCCAACAAAGACATTGATTTTGTAACCATTTTTGTTGGCCACATTATGAATATGTCCGCCAGACTCCATATCTTTTGTCATGGCACAAGCTCTTAGCGCTTGCCATCAGAGATATGTACTAGAGGATGCACATTATCATTTTCCATTTTCTGATACAGTCTAAGGCCATGTTGTGGTCGGCCACATTCATTATACCCTAACATTAAAGATGTCCAGGAATGCACATTCTGATGATTTGACCTGTTGAAATCCTGCTGAGCATCAAATACTTTGATGATTTAACCTGTTGAAATCCTGATGAACACATTTTGACGAGCATAAAACATTCTGATAATAGAACATTTTGATGAGCCTGCTGAAGATAAAACATTCTGGTGATTTAACATGAATCATCTGAGTTTAAAAAAAGTAAAGCAACTGGCACCTGATGATAAGGCATTAATTCATGAATTGCATGTTCTGGCTCAACAAGATAAACAGCTATATGAAAAGCAAAAAGAACTCTACAAAGGATTGTTTGATCCCGGCAATGTTCATCAACGTAAGGGACACATGCAATGAAAATTCTTGCATCTTAAGAGATAGATGCAATAAAGTCTTAACCAACGAGACCAGTTTAGACGAGAATGAAGATGCGAGAAATGTCTATTAAACACATTGTAAAATTTTTTCCCTTCTCCACAAACCATTTTTTCTCTGAATAAGGCTACGGCACAAACTCAAGTACAAGATCGGGTAGGGGTATGTAAAACGTAACATAGTCCGGGCGTATATCTACGGTAGGGGGCATGGAAACTGGATTTTCCTATTTACGTATGTAGGGGTTTTCGACCTCCAAAAGTCGTATACAAGGGGTTTTCTGGTGACCCCTTGCACGCACATGAGGTATCTCCATGTGCCTAGGTGAAATCCCCGGGGGCCATGCATGTGTTTTTTGGGCTAGACCTTAGTTATCAATGATCTTGTAAGAAGAAAGCCATGTTGAAGAAAATTGATCAAAGCAATGTTTTCCAAGCTTCAAATTCATATATTTCTTGCAGTCAACAAACTAGAGACATCCAACCAATGCTATTGGGTTGCAAGACTTGTTAGTGATAAGTTTATTTTGTTACTTTGGACAATTTCGAGGTCCATCTTCCACCTTCAATTTTGAAGGCCAGCGTATCTTGGCATCTAGGCACAGACTATGTTTGCCATCATTAACACCAACAAGAAGCACTTGAATCGACTTGTTGAAATCAATTTTGGCATCTAGACATTTTTGGAACTTGAAAGAGAAGCCCTTTCTGCAAAATATAACAAACAATCCACATATACGCTTGTCATATGATTAGAGATGGTTGTTTGCAAGAATTTGCAAACCTTTTAAAAGCATAGATGTGCATTTCAATTTAATATTCAAGACTACAATTTATACCCTTTCTATGATCTCTTTCTTTGCCAATGCATTTTTGTAAGCAACATTGGCCAAAGTTCCATCTATGTTTGCCCGGACAAGTCTTACCATCCAGTCAAAGCGATGTTTTCCAAGCTCCAAATTCATATATTTCTTGCAGTCAGCAAAGTAAAGACATTGGGCTGCAAGATTATTGGGTTGCAAGACTTGTTAGTGACAAGTTTATTTTGTTACTTTGGACAATTTCAACATCCATCTTCCACCTTCATTCATTACCACTTCTTCTTTTCTTTTGTTTCATGCAAGCAAAGTCTTGTAAATGCATGTCTAACATGCTGGATAAATTTTTATAGAAAGTGTACAAAATTTTAAAAGTTATTAGAAAAGTTGAAAGCTAAGACAAGTAGTATGAAAACCAGATAATAAGCATAAGCTAATATACATCTCAGATTACTATTTCCATATCTACAAGTATTTGTGTCATTACTCGTGACCATGAATTTTGAATGTCTCAAGATATTTACAGCTCAGAGTGATCTTCATCCTCTTCCTCTGAGGCATGAGCACCAGTCTTTTGATAAACCTTGGTTATTATGGGATTGCAAACATCCTCAATCTCCTTCAGTTTCTCTTCGAAATCCTCCCCTTCAGCACTTTGGTTATCGTCCAACCACTCCAAGATTTCCTTCAATTCAGCTTCAATCTTTTCTTTGTCATCAGAATCTAGCTTATCCGCTAGCTTGTCCTTGTCACCAATTGAACTCTTCATGTTGTACACATATGTCTCCAATCTATTCCTGGCATCAATCTTTTCCTTCACCTTCTTATCTTGCTCTGCATATTCCTCAGCCTCCTTGATCATTCTATCAACCTCATCTGAAGATAAACGATCTTTGTCAGCAGTAATGATGATCTTCTCTCGCCTTTACCGGACGCCTTTATCCTCCTGCCTTCACTTTTAGAATTCCATCCGCATCTACTTCAAAAGTAACTTCAATCGAGGAATACCTCTTGGAGCTGGGGCAATACCGCTCAAATCAAATTTTCCAAGTTCCCGACAATCTTTTGTCAAGCTTCTTTCTCCTTCAAAGACCTGAACAGACACGGTTGTTTGCTTATCCTGATAGGTGCTAAACACTTGGGATTTTTTAGTTGGAATCGTAGTACCCCTGGGAATGAGCTTTGTCATCACTCCACCAACAGTTTCAATGCCAAGGGTCAAAGGAGTGGCATCAAGGATGAGTGCATCTTTAGTCTCTTCGCCGCCTTCCCCACTTAGAATGCCTCCTTGAACTGCTGCACCATAGGCTACAGCCTCATCAGGATTGACTCCCTTGCTAGGCTCCTTGCCCTCAAAGTAGTCCTTCAACAATTCTTTGTATCTTTGGGATACACGAGTACTTCCTCCAACAAGAACGATTTCATCAATCTGCGACTTCTTAAGGCCAGCATCATTCATGGCCTTCCTAACAGGGCCCAATGTCTTCTTGAACAAGTCATTGTTAAGCTCCTCAAACCTTGCTCTGGTAAGTGGTTCAGAGAAATCAACACCATCAAAAAGACTCTCAACCTCAATTCTAACTTGGTCTTTGGTTCTTGAGTGCCCTCTTTGCACGCTTACGCCTGTGACGGAGTTTCCCAATAGCCCTGCTATCCTTGCTAATGTCCTTGTTGTACTTCTTCTTGATGAGTTTAATGAAGTGCTCCATAATTCTGTGGTCAAAATCCTCTCCGCCAAGATGAGTATCACCACTTGTGGCTAAAACTTCAAATACTCCATTATCAATTGTTAAGATGCTGACATCAAAGGTACCACCACCAAGGTCAAACACAAGTATGTTCTTCTCGTTTCCCTTCTCATTAAGTCCATAAGCCAATGCCGCTTTGCAGCGGTTGGCTCATTCGAAATCTGAGCCACGTTAAGTCCAAAGAATGATACCGGCATCTTTTTGTGGCCTTTCTCTCGCGTGCATCATTGAAATAAGCTGGGGACGTTGATAACAAAGATTTTTTACGACCTTTCCTAAGAATGCCTCGGCAGTTTCCTTCATTTTATCAAAATCATAGCGCTAATCTCCTCGGGGCTGAAAAGCTTAACCGCCATCCTTGATCTTAACTTGTATATAAGGTTTCCCATCTTTGTTGATGATCTTGTAGGGCAATAGTTTCATATCATTTTGGACTTCTTTTGTCGTCAAACTTCCTTCCAATCAAACGTTTAGGGTCAAAAATTGTCCTTTCGGGGTTAGAAGCGGCTTGGTTCTTGGTTGCCTCTCAATAAGCCTTTCAGAATGCGTGAAGGCTACCCATGATGGTGTGATTCGATTTCCTGGTCATTGGCTATGATTTCTACATGCCCATCTTTGTTATAAACACCCACACAAGAATATGTTGTTCCCGGATCAATACCAATTCATTGTATCTAATTTGGGAGCTTCTTTCTGCGCCTGCTTTGCTACTGATACAACCCAAATTGTAAGAAAAACCAAGCATAGACCTAATCTGCTAACATGAGCTACTTCCCTCGACATTCTCTCTCTGCCTCTGCTTCTCTCAACACTCTCTTCTCGCTTCCGCTTCTCACCACTCTGCTTCTTTTAAACAAACAAGGAAAAGGGCAAAGGAAATGAAAAGAAATAAAAGGAAAAGGGAAAAAAAAGGCAAGCATTATTTTTTCTTCTTGATGAGTTCTTATTGAACCTAATTCTTTCGGGGCCGATCTTGGCAACGAAATGGAAGAGTATGGTGATTTTATGCTAAATACTATATGCCCCTTAAATTCGTTTTGTTGCATGTAATAGCAGCATGTGGAGGATTGACAGCATGTTATTAAAATTGGTTCCATATGCTGTGCATTACTATATGGGCGAAGAAACCATCCTTTGTAAGGTATCCAGGGTTTTGCATCAAATTGAGATGCCCCTAAGCTAGCATATTTAATCTAGTATTTCAACTGTTTGACGATACACGTTCTAACGGGGAAATGCTGCTAAGCTGTGCATATTCTAGAGCTTGCCTGCATGTTATTTAAAGTGATCACTTTACTAATTTGTGCAATGTGATTTTGCTTGAAATAATCTTTAGAGTTCCATCCAGGGTAATACTCTTGGAATGTTCACATCCGCACTTTCTTTTTTATGCAGGCCCGTGATCCTTGTGGTTTTTGCAGGCCCTAGGAATCGAAGGAGACGTGCTGCCAGGACTTGCATATTTTGGAGCTTATCTCATGTTATTTAAGGTGATGGTTTGCAGTTGTGTTTAGGGAAATTGAATGATTTGCTAATTATTGTGACTAGTTATTGCCGGGCTCATTTCCTCCCGTGGCCATGCATGTGTTTTTTGGGCTAGACCGTAGTTATCAATGATCTTGTAAGAAGAAAGCCATCAATAACTCCACTTTTCAATTCATGGCTTGCTTCAATTGCAAGTCCTGCTCATTGCTAGATAAATAGTATTCAGAAGAGAATATGATGATCCCAGGGTTCCTTAAGCTACCTTAGACTATTTGAACTGGATAATTATGGTCTGTTAAGGCTTTATTAGTACCAAGGGTGCAAAGGCAGTACTTCAATTTATTGGTTTTTCTACGAGCTTGAAAATTTTGTAGAATGCAAGGATGTGAGCTTTTTTGAAGAGACCTTTCTCAGTCAAGGTCATTCTTGGTTATTCTCAAATGTGAGAATGGAGGATCTAGAGAAAGGCATCTCTCTGCCATGTTCAAGCAGCAATCATGACATTCAAATGCTAATCGTGTAAATCCAGATGCTAATCCCATTGCAGCAAATCCATATTCATTCTGCACGTCATTGCAGTTTATTTAGCAACAGAAGAAATTTACAGACGTCTCCAACATCATTAGAATAAGGAGGTTTGAAGATCATCCTATGGAGTTTAATTGTTGCTGGTGCTGCAGCAGTGACTAACATTAGACTTATGTATTACTTACAGCAATTGGGTGAATAATAACATGATATACAGTGAAGGTATGATCGGAAAACCTTTATTCGGTGAGAGTGGCTTTGCATGCAGGGGCAATGAATTTCCATGGGTTGACGACCTGTTATTTGTTGAAGAATGCCTATGCATGTAGGCAATAAATTTTGTTCATACTATGGCCACTTCTCATCTTGCCTTATAATTATTATGTGGGACATGAAACTTTCAATCAAGATGACCAAGTATAATCCAGAAGTTGCATTTTGAGCATTATAAAAGCATGTAAAGCTACAGACGAGCTGACAATGCACTTATAGATATGTATGCCCATATATGGAGACTTGGATACTGCGTCTAGGAGCTTTGGAGCTTTGGAAGATTACCAAGTAAACATGTAGTATCATGACACAAGCATTGATTTCTGGATATGGGCAGCATGCATAAGATAGAACTGTAGTTGCAGAACTCAAGCAAAGATAGAGCAGACGATGTTATTGACGGTAAGAGGTAAATTAATTTATAGCTTAGATGTCAATACAGATTGCATGCTTGATAAATTGATGCATAAGATTTGGAATGTCAAACAAGCGTTGCTTATACAGCTCAAAATTCTTCTTCATGCCCTGTTTACTTCTTGCTCAGTTTTTCAATTTTCTATTCACTTTTTGCTCCTGTGAGGATCATCTGCATGTTCTCCAACAATACATTGAAACGACCTGTCAGAGTTGTCACCTGAAATGAAAATATAAATTACTTAGCAAACTGATCAATAGAGCCAAAAATTCCGCCAGAAGTGGGCATTAAGATGGAATGCCTAGTATGCCTTTGGCTCTTTTTTCTAAATAGGCAAATATCTGTTATCTACTTCAACCATATCATATTATTTTGCAACAAGTTCCCGTGTTCCATGACTCTTCCAAGCTTAGGCATTTTGCCTTATTTAATGCTAAATCCTTGAGGACCACTGGACGATGGATGCAATCCTATTGCAGTTCACAAATCCTTTTCCATAACTAGGTAATGGAACATAATTTGTAAATATGCACAAGGCATTTCCTAATGATTGCTTTAAGGATTGAAATTTCAAGTTGCAACAAATCAAGGTCAACAAGCTAAAATGATTTGGAAAACATTTAAGGATAATAAGTTTTGGGTATTGTGACGTTGGCATCTTTGTGTCCACTTTGTTTAAATTATGTCCGTTCAAGACACACACTTTTGTAAATTCATTTTGAGGAGACCACATGAAATAATAATGCAAAAACAAACTTAGACAGCTTGCGCTAACATCATTTAGGATCTATGCAATGCCAAGTGTGCCATGTCATTGATTCTATTATGAAGCGACATTTTGATTCATTGTGCAAGTCTGGAGGAAGCCTAGAAAGTCTTCGAAACCATGATTGCTGGAAGAATATTATGTAAACATGAGATATAGGTTAGGATATGTGTAGGCAATAGTTTTGAGAAAATTGTTACGAAGAATGTCTCTACATACTAAAGGATGTTACTTATATTATCATTCTAAGCTCCTGTACAATAGCAGTTGCACTGGGACAAGGGAAACAAATCTACACGATTGCATGATTAAGGTCACGGATGCAAAATCATTATGAATTATTAGTTGGCTACTATGATCATGTCTACTATGATTAGTTTTACACTCAATTGCGCCTACACCAGCCATAAGCACCAAACGTGGCATAATTCAAGTAAGAACTAGAAATTAAATAATGGCTTCCTAGAAAATAATCAATAGAGAGACGAAATAGCTCTCACATATAGCCATCCCCCATCATCATAATCCCCCATCCACCAAACCAAAAAAAAAAAAAAAAAAACAAAAGGAGAAAAAAGACGTCTTCCATCTCTAGCATGCATGCATCTAACCTCGTCACCACATTTATAACACAGTAATCATCTTAAACCTTAATCAATTTCATGATTCTAGAGATGCTTTTCCAAACTCCACATTTAGTGAAGCAAAAGAGAAAGTCAATTACAAATCTATGAACAGCATTCATGATTCCAACATTACACCAACCCCGCTGCTGCTAGAAGCTTGCCAAAAAAACAATGCAACGATGCCCATGCTCACACAACAAAAATTGGATACCACTGCAATGTTACCCTCCCCCCCTCCCCCCTCCAAATCTGAGACTGCAGCGATCTGCCTCCGTTTGCACTTGGATGCACCTGTGCTCCTGCACATTCCATCTGGCCAGCCACTGAGCTCTCTTTTTTCGCCAGCAGGCTTTTAGGCGTTGAGGCCCCATTGCCATAGTGTAAGCGAGGTTAGGTTGCTCGGCCCCTTTGGGCATGTAAAAAACTTTAATCAGTGACTACATGCTGACATAAAGCATATATATGGGCTTCAACTGCCTTTTTAAGAAGCACTGACAGAACTAATACCTTGGTGGAACTCAGAAATTGCAATTTCCTTGCTAGTCCGACACTGTAAAAGTACCAAAGTACAAAATAATTGGAGCACACACATTGACCATATTTAAGAGAAAGAGAGAGAGATGGAACAGAAGATAATGAAGCATAAATAGTGAGGCACAACGTGATGTGCATCCCATGGCCAAAACGCTACAACATGCAGATTCCAACAGAGCTCCATTTGTCATTAACTCTATTATCATATATAACTGAGGTAAAAGCAAAGACAAAAGCAGATTTTTAGGGGCTCCATCCTCCCAAATGTAAGAGCCATAGGCTTGGTTTGGCGTCATATTAGAAGCAAAGAAATCTCTTGGGCCTTCATTCCAATCCATGACAGCTATTGTGCCAATGCCTGGAGTTGTGGCAAGGTGAGGGGGACAGGATCAAACCTAGAGACATCTAGGAGGATGGAGCGCTAGATTTGGACCTCTGAAGCAAGGGAATCAACACAGAAATGTTCGATTATTTGGGTTATTTTCGTTGTCTAAATTAGCTATAGCAAATCCAACCACCAAGCCACGCACTGCAAAAGAGGAGAAGACTTCATAGGATATAAGAAGCTTGGTTTGTGAAGATGCTTTCTAAAGTAACTCACGAATTTTACAAATTTGTGAAACTGAAAAACGGCTTCCTTCCGCACCCTATTTCCACAACTGCTCCATTGCTACCCTGTCATATCCTGCCAATGGCGGCTGTAGCAGCCTTAAAACATGGAAAACTTAAGAAAGAAAAGTACCGACCAACTTTTTCAAGTAAATCTAAGGCATCAAAAAAATTTTCAAGTAAATCTGGGTCGTCCAAAGTTTTAGCGCGTGATCCACGACACAGGAGTTAACATTATAATATAAACATGAGTGGAGATATTAACAATAGTGACAAACAGATTCATATAGAGTATCTATCAGACTACGTTTGCCATCATTAACACCAACAAGAAGCACTTGAGATGCCCCTAAGCTAGCATATTTAATCTAGTTTTGAGAAAATTGTTACGAAGAATGTCTCTGCATACTAAAGGATGTTACTTATATTATCATTCTAAGCTCCTGTACAATAGCAGTTGCACTGGGACAAGGGAAACAAATCCACACGATTGCATGATTAAGGTCACGTATGCAAAATCATTATGAATTATTAGTTGGCTATTATGATCATGTCTTCGTGCTTAATGCATCTTTTTAAATTAGCAACATTTCACCGAAAGTTGAGGTTGCCACTTTTAAATTACAAATGCATGAACACCATTCTTCATTGCAGTTTTACACTCAATTGCGCCCTCTACACCATCCATAAGCACCAAACGTGGCATAATTCAAGTAAGAACTAGAAATTAAATAATGGTTTCCTAGAAAATAATCAATAGAGACGAAATAGTTCTCACATATAGGCATCCCCCATCTTCATCATCCCCCATCCACCCAAAAAAAAAAAAACAAAAGGAGAGAAAAGAAAAAGAAAAAAGACGCATCTCTAGCATGCATGCATCTAACCTCGTCACCACTTTCATAACACAGTAATCATTTTAAACCTTAATCAATTTTATGATTCTAGAGATGCTTTTCCAAACTCCACATTTAGTGAAGCAAAAGAGAAAGTCAATTACAAATCTATGAACAGCATTCATGATTCCAACATTACACCAACCCCGCTGCTGCTAGAAGCTTGCCAAAAAAACAATGCAACGATGCCCATGCTCACACAACAAAAATTGGATACCACTGCAATGTTACCCTCCCCCCCCCCTCAGACTTTGAGCTGATCGGGCCTCCGTTTGCACTTGGATGCACCTGTGCTCCTGCACATTCCATCTGGCCAGCCACTGAGCTCTCTTTTTTCGCCAGCAGGCTTTTAGGCGTTGAGGCCCCATTGCCATAGTGTAAGCGAGGTTAGGTTGCTCGGCCCCTTTGGGCATGTAAAAAACTTTAATCAGTGACTACATGCTGACATAAAGCATATATATGGGCTTCAACTGCCTTTTTAAGAAGCACTGACAGAACTAATACCTTGGTGGAACTCAGAAATTGCAATTTCCTTGCTAGTCCGACACTGTAAAAGTACCAAAGTACAAAATAATTGGAGCACACACATTGACCATATTTAAGAGAAAGAGAGAGAGATGGAACAGAAGATAATGAAGCATAAATAGTGAGGCACAACGTGATGTGCATCCCATGGCCAAAACGCTACAACATGCAGATTCCAACAGAGCTCCATTTGTCATTAACTCTATTATCATATATAACTGAGGTAAAAGCAAAGACAAAAGCAGATTTTTAGGGGCTCCATCCTCCCAAATGTAAGAGCCATAGGCTTGGTTTGGCGTCATATTAGAAGCAAAGAAATCTCTTGGGCCTTCATTCCAATCCATGACAGCTATTGTGCCAATGCCTGGAGTTGTGGCAAGGTGAGGGGGACAGGATCAAACCTAGAGACATCTAGGAGGATGGAGCGCTAGATTTGGACCTCTGAAGCAAGGGAATCAACACAGAAATGTCCGATTATTTGGGTTATTTTCGTTGTCTAAATTAGCTATAGCAAATCCAACCACCAAGCCACGCACTGCAAAAGAGGAGAAGACTTCATAGGATATAAGAAGCTTGGTTTGTGAAGATGCTTTCTAAAGTAACTCACGAATTTTACAAATTTGTGAAACTGAAAAACGGCTTCCTTCCGCACCCTATTTCCACAACTGCTCCATTGCTACCCTGTCATATCCTGCCAATGGCGGCTGTAGCAGCCTTAAAACATGGAAAACTTAAGAAAGAAAAGTACCGACCAACTTTTTCAAGTAAATCTAAGGCATCAAAAAAAATTTCAAGTAAATCTGGGTCGTCCAAAGTTTTAGCGCGTGATCCACGACACAGGAGTTAACATTATAATATAAACATGAGTGGAGATATTAACAATAGTGACAAACAGATTCATATAGAGTATCTATCAGACTACGTTTGCCATCATTAACACCAACAAGAAGCACTTGAATCGACTTGTTGAAATCAATTTTGAAGGCCACTGTATCTTACTTGACATCTAGGCACTTTTGGAACTTGAATGAGAAACCCTTTCTGCAAAATACAACTAATAATGGCACATCTCTTGCTTGTCTTATGATTAGAGATGGTTGTTTACAAGAATTTGCAAACCTTTAAAAGCGTGTACTTACTCTTTAAGATGTGCATTTCTATTTAATATTTCAAGACTACAATTTATACCCTTTCTGTGCTCTGTTTCTTTGCCAATGCATTTTTGTAAGCAACATTGGCCAAAGTTCCATCTATATTTGCACGGACAAGTCTTACCATCCAGCATGCAAGCATCAGAATGCATGCCCGATAAAATAGCCAGATATGAAGAAAATTGATCAAAGCAATGTTTTCCAAGCTCCAAATTCATATATTTCTTGCAGTCAGCAAAGAAGAGACATCCAACCAATGCACTTGTTAGTGACAAGTTTATTTTGTTACTTTGGACAATTTTGAGGTCCATCTTCCACCTTCACTCATTACCACTTCTTCTTTTCTTTTGTTTGATGCAAGCAAAGTGTTGTAAATGCATGTCGAACATGCTGGATAAATTTTTATAAAAAGTGTGCAAAATGTTTAGAAGTTATTAGAAAAGTGGTGTGAACAAACTAGATAATAAGCATAAGCTAATATACATCTCAGATTACTATTTCCATATCTACAGCTATTTGTGTCATTACTCGTGACCATGAATTTTGAATGTCTCAAGATATTTACAGCTCAGAGTGAAAGTGACAGTAAAAGTGAAAGTGATACTTAGATAGTAAAAGTGATTGATAGCTTTGCTCTTTCTTTTAGCTATGTAAGCAAGAGCATATGAAGGATCAATGTAAGCAAATAAGTCTAATGAAGTTTACATAATCTCAAATTGTCCACATTATTCAAAATGTTTACATTATTCAAGCTTAGTGGTTTTCTTTGGACATTCTTTGCAATATTTAGGATACCTAGAAAGAGCATGCGAAGATAAAAGTGAGAAAGATAAATTGCAAGATTTCTTGAATCGTTTTGTTTTTTGCGATGATAAAACTCACCTAACTTAGCATGCACCTTAAAAAGGCTTGCTTTTCTTCTAAATGAACCACTTGCACAATACTGAAGTAGAAGAGAGAAAATTAAAAGCAAGCTACAATGAAGGCATAGTCAATGCTGCATTTACGTGCAAAAAAGTAAAAGAATTTATGACATGCCAATTCTCTCATCAATAGAAGAACCTGATGATAGACTTTAACCAATGAAGACATGCAAAGATTAGAAAGCATATAGAAGACTTTAACCAAAGAATACATGCAGACATTATAAAGCATATAGTTATGGACTTCAACTGCCGTTTTAAGAAGAACTCGCAGAACTAAAACTCAGAAATTACAATTTCCTTGCTAGTCCAACATTGTAAAAGTACCAAAGTACAAAATAATCGGAGCACACACATTGACTATATTTAAGAGAAAGAGAGAGAGATAGAATAGAAGATAATGAAACATAAATAATAAGGCACAACGTCATGTGCATCCCATGGCCAAAACGCTATAACATGCAGATTCATATACAACAGAGGTAAAAGCAACGATAAAAGCAGTCTTTTAGGGGGTCCATCCTCCCAAATGAAGAGAACTTGGCTTGGTTTGGCATCATATTAGAAGCAAAGAAATCTCTTTGCCATGTGCATGTGAATAAGAGCATATGTTTCTGTATCTAAACTATATAATTCTTTACTCGATTCCAATCCAATCATGCAGACATCATAATAAACAATGACAGCTTTTGTGCCAATGCTTGGAGTTATCATAAAGAAGATCGAAAATAATGCGAGTGGCAAGGTGAGGGGGACAGGAACAAACCTAGAGACATCTAGGAGGATGGAGCGCTAGATTTGGACCTCTGGAGCAAGGGAATCGACACAGAAATGACAGATTATTTGGGTTATTTTTGTTGTCTAAATTAGATGTAGCAAATCCAACCACCAAGCCACGCACTGCAAAAGAGAAGAAGACTTCATAGGATATAAAGAAGCTTGCTTTGTGAAGATGCTTTCTAAAAGTAACTCACTTAATTTTACAAATTTGTGAACCGAAAAGCGGCTTCCTTCCCGCACCCTATTTCCACAATCGCTCCATTGCTACCTGTCATATCCTCGCCAATGGCGGCCCAGAGCGCACAACAAAAGCGTGGAAAACTTAAGAAAGAAAAGTACCGACCAATTTTTTCAAGTAAATCTAAGCCATCAGAAAAAATTTCAAGTAAATCTGGGCCGTCCAAAGTTTTAGGGCGTGATCCATGACACAGGAGTTAACATTATAATATAAAGATGAGTGGAGATGTTAACAATAGTGACAAACAGATTCATATAGAGTATCTATCAGACTACGTTTGCCATCATTAACACCAACAAGAAGCACTTGAATCGACTTGTTGAAATCAATTTTGAAGGCCACTGTATCTTACTTGACATCTAGGCACTTTTGGAACTTGAATGAGAAACCCTTTCTGCAAAATACAACTAATAATGGCACATCTCTTGCTTGTCTTATGATTAGAGATGGTTGTTTACAAGAATTTGCAAACCTTTAAAAGCGTGTACTTACTCTTTAAGATGTGCATTTCAATTGAATATTTCAACACTACAATTTATACCCTTTCTATGATCTGTTTCTTTGCCAATGCATTTTTGTAAGGAACATTGGCCAAAGTTCCATCTATGTTTGCCCGGACAAGTCTTACCATCCAGTCAAAGCGATGTTTTTCAAGCTCCAAATTTATATATTTCTTGCAGTCAGCAAAGTAAAGACATTGGGTTGCAAGATTGTTGGGTTGCAAGACTTGTTAGTGACAAGTTTATTTTGTTACTTTGGACAATTTCAACATCCATCTTCCACCTTCATTCATTACCACTTCTTCTTTTCTTTTGTTTCATGCAAGCAAAGTCTTGTAAATGCATGTCTAACATGCTGGATAAATTTTTATAGAAAGTGTACAAAATTTTAAAAGTTATTAGAAAAGTTGAAAGCTAAGACTCCCTTGCTAGGCTCCTTGCCCTCAAAGTAGTCCTTCAACAATTGCTGTATCTTTGGGATACGAGTACTTCCTCCAACAAGAACGATTTCATCAATCTGCGACTTCTTAAGGCCAGCATCATTCATGGCCTTCCTAACAGGGCCCAATGTCTTCTTGAACAAGTCATTGTTAAGCTCCTCAAACCTTGCTCTGGTAAGTGGTTCAGAGAAATCAACACCATCAAAAAGACTCTCAACCTCAATTCTAACTTGGTGCTGGTTACTGAGTGCCCTCTTTGCACGCTTTGCCAAGTGACGGAGTTTCCCAATAGCCCCGCTATCCTTTGCTAATGTCCTTGTTGTACTTCTTCTTGATGAGTTTAATGAAGTGCTCCATAATTCTCGCGGGTCAAAATCCTCTCCTCCAAGATGAGTATCACCACTTGTGGCTAAAACTTCAAATACTTCATTATCAATTGTTAAGATGTCGACATCAAAGGTACCACCACCAAGGTCAAACACAAGTATGTTCTTCTCGTTTCCCTTCTCATTAAGTCCATAAGCCAATGCTTTGCTGCAGTTACGCTCATTCGAATATGAGCCACGTTAAGTCCAGCAATGATACCAGCATCTTTTGTGGCCTGTCTCTGTGCATCATTGAAATAAGCTGGGACAGTGATAACAGCATTTTTTACGACCTTTCCTAAGAATGCCTCGGCAGTTTCCTTCATTTTTATCAAAATCATAGCGCTAATCTCCTCACGGGCTGAAAAGCTTAACCGCCATCCTTGATCTTAACTTGATATAAGGTTTCCCATCTTTGTTGATGATCTTGTAGGGCAATAGTTTCATATCATTTTGGACTTCTTTGTCATCAAACTTCCTTCCAATCAAACGTTTAGGGTCAAAATTGTCCTTTCGGGGTTAGAAGCAGCTTGGTTCTTGGTCGCCTCTCCAATAAGCCTTCGAGGAATCTGTGAAGGCTACCCATGATGGTGTGATTCGATTTCCCCTGGTCATTGGCTATGATTTCTACATGCCCATCTTTGTTATAAACACCCACACAAGAATATGTTGTTCCCGGATCAATACCAATTCAGATCTCTTCTTACTCGCTACTTTTCTGAGATACAACCCAAATTGTAAGAAAAACCAAGCATAGACCTAATCTGCTAACATGAGCTACTTCCTCGACATTCTCTCTGCCTCGCTTCTCTCAACACTCTCTTCTCGCTTCTCGCTTCTCACCACTCGCTTCTTTTAAACAAGCAAGGAAAAGGGCAAAGGAAATGAAAAGAAACATAAAAGGAAAAGGGAAAAAAAAGGCAAGCATTATTTTTTCTTCTTGATGAGTTCTTATTGAACCTAATTCTTTGCTGGCCGATCTTGGCACGAAATGGAAGAGTATGGTGATTTTATGCACAAATACTATATGCCCCTTAAATTCGTTTTGTTGCATGTAATAGCAAAGATGTGGAGGATTGACAAAGATGTTATTAAAATTGGTTGCATATCTTTGTGCATTACTACATGGGCTTAAGAAACCATCCTTTGTAAGATATCCGTGGTTTTGCATCAAATTGAGATGCCCCTAAGCTAGCATATTTAATCTAGTATTTCAACCGTTTGACGATACACGTTCTAAAGGGAAAATCTTCGCTAAAGTCGTGCATATTCTAGAGCTTGCCCGCATGTTATTTAAAGTGATCACTTTACTAATTTGTGCAATGTGATTTTGCTTGAAATAATCTTTAGAGTTCCATCCAGGGTAATACTCTTGGAATGTTCACATCCCACTTTCTTTTTATTTGCCCGTGATCCTTGTGGTTTTTGCAGGCCCTAGGAATCGAAGGAGACGTCTGCCGGGACTTGCATATTTTGGAGCTTATCTCATGTTATTTAAGGTGATGGTTTGCGGTTGTGTTTAGGGAAATTGAATGATTTGCTAATTATTGTGACTAGTTATTGCGGGCTCATTTCCTCCCGGCCATGCATGTGTTTTTGGGCTAGACCGTAGTTATCAATGATCTTGTAAGAAGAAAGCCATCAATAACTCCACTTTTCAATTCATGGCTTGCTTCAATTGCAAGTCTGCTCATTGCTAGATAAATAGTATTCGGGAAGAGAATATGATGATCCTGGGGTTCCTTAAGCTACCTTAGACTATTTGAACCGGATAATTATGGTCTGTTAAGGCTTTATTAGTACCAAGGGTGCAAAGGCGAAGACTTCAATTTATTGGTTTTATAATGAGCTTGAAAAATTTTGTAGAATGCAAGGATGTGAGCTTTTTTGAAGAGACCTTTCTCAGTCAAGGTCATTCTTGGTTATTCTCAAATGTGAGAATGGAGGATCTAGAGAAAGGCATCTCTCTGCCATGTTCAAGCAGCAATCATGACATTCAAATGCTAATCGTGTAAATCCAGATGCTAATCCCATTGCAGCAAATCCATATTCATTCTGCACATGTCATTGCAGTTTATTTAGCAACAGAAGAAATTTACAGACGTCTCCAACATCATTAGAATAAGGAGGTTTGAAGATCATCCTATGGAGTTTAATTGTTGCTGGTGCTGCAGCAGTGACTAACATTAGACTTATGTATTACTGTTACGAATACATTCTAAAAGTTAGAATGTTATGAGAAAGTCCAGACTTTTATACAACCATGGCATTAGAATTAGCTATTCTAATTGTCATGCCAATCATAGTGCACCATAGAAATAGAATTAGCTACTCTATTATTGGCTATCTATGATTGGAGGAGTTTAAAGAATAGATGATGCTAATCTTAGTCTGGTGTATTACAGGAGCCAGAGCTAATAATGGATGAGAGGACAAGAATAGATCCTTGATGGTTTATAAGAACATGTTATGGAAATAATGGGGCATCATTGGTTGTCTCCTAGAAGATTGGCTTTGTTCAGATTGCATCATAGTTCAGGGGAGGGACTAGCGGCGGAGTCTTGGAGGCTCCTGGCGACTAACTTCATTGTTTGAAGTGCTAGTTCCGTGGTCGGGCGGTTGGACTATTACTTAACTCCTGTTGTACTCAATATTTCTCTTATTGAATACACAATCCACTTTTAGTGCTCGTGTTTGTCAACTATATCTTTCAATCAATTGCCTTTTAGCCCTTATCCGTAAAAATTACTTACAGCAATTGGGTGAATAATAACATGATATACAGTGAAGGTATGATCGGAAAACCTTTATTCGGTGAGAGTGGCTTTGCATGCAGGGGCAATGAATTTCCATGGGTTGACGACCTTTTATTTGTTGAAGAATGCCTATGCATGTAGGCAATAAATTTTGTTCATACTATGGCCACTTCTCATCTTGCCCCTTTAAGGGGTAATATTTTCTACGCAACATCCTATTACCTTGAGACTTTGTTCTCAAGAGCCCACTGGAGCTATGGCCATGCAATTCCACCACTGTCAAACCTGGAGGCACCCATTGCAAACTCTCATAGCATGGAGGTTTTTCTTGAATGGACAAAGAGAGCTTGAGCTATAAAGACCTTTTCACTTCATCTCACGAGAGGTTTCAATGGTATTAAAGGCATTTGCAGACTATGTTCATAGTGTTATTGGCACACAAAGGCAGTTCACTATTATCTATGACTAGAAGGAAGCAAAAATTAGGACACACTCATATTCACTTTTTATCGCCGGATATAAAAAGCGGATTTGTGAACTAGCCAACGAACATGATGCAAGAAAGATAAAAAGCCATACTATCATGCCTTTAAGCCGACATCCCGAACTTGGCCAATGCTTTGCCATTTTAATTTGAGATATGAAAAACCCGGATCTGCGGAAGGAGATAACGAACATGATGCAAGAAAGGTGAAAATCCATGCTATCATGCTCACGTCATGGAACTTGGGCCAACACTTTTCTATCTTAATCTGCACAACGTTACATCATGCCCCAAAGATTTAGGTTGTTTTCCTACTAACGCAAATTCCTCTTCAAATTCCTCTCTATGTGTTTTCCTCCAAACAGATATTGCAATATAATTGAGGATTATTTGAAAGCCTTGAGTTTGTTTTGGCATGGTTGTGTTATACCGACTTTGTAATGGCTACCAAGCTAAGCTACTTCATGTGCTTAGTTGTAGTTTACATCGGTTATGATAGAGTTTTGCGAATTATATAGAGATGTAACAAGCTTGGACGGAATTTTGTTGCGTGTATTTTCTTTAAAATAAATAGTCTCTTAGATAGCAATGCAGACTCGATGTTCTTAGAAATTGAATGCTAATGTTAAATGGAAGCTTCAAATGATTGAAGCGGTTGATGTCGTTGGGCTTTTATTATTTCAAAAGGTAAGGATTTATATGTTTGTAGTTTAGTTTGCTCTAGATTATACTAGCATATGTCGGGTCCGTGCATTGGTTTAAATGGAAATGGAAGTTTTCGTGACTCCACAAGCTTGCAAAAGTGAATCAGCCTTGCACCGCAGCAGCTTGGATCAATTATTCGAGGCTAGAGTGATAGAGACATGAGGCATGTTGCCTAGGTATGAGCTCCGGGTTAGATGATTCAGCTTATGTATTCTAGATCCGCGGAAGGATTATTAGAGCCATTACATGTTTGTTCTATTGGTCAGTCTGTGGTTCCAAATTTTGGTATTTTAAACAAAGAATAGTTATCCACGGCATTGAATTTCGGGTCAGCCTATGTCTAATGCACATAATATAATCCTCCTTTGTTTGAACTCATAGGGCATGCACATATTTTTTTTCTCTCAGAAATTCACATGGCTTGTCATGACACAAGGATTGATTTCTCGGATATGGGCAAGATGCATAAGATAGAACTCAGAAGTTGCGTAACTCAAGCAAAGATAGAGATGACGATGTTATTGGCGGTAAGAGGTAAATTAATTTATAGCTTAGATGTCAATACAGATTGCATGCTTGATAAATTGATGCTTTAGATTTGGAATGTCAAACAAGCGTATTCTTCTTCATGCCCTGTTTACTTCTTGCTCAGTTTTTTCAATTTTCTATTCACTTTTTTGCTCCTATGAGGATCATCTGCACGTTCTCCAACAACACATTGAAACGAATTCGTCGAGTTGTCACCGGAATGAAAATATAAATTACTTAGCAACCGATCAATAGAGCCAAAAATTCCGCCGAAGTGGGCATTAAGATGGAATGCCTAGTATGCCTTTGGCTCTTTTTCTAAATAGGCAAATATTTGTTATCTACTTCAACCATATCATATTATTTTGCAAGTTCTCGTGTTGGAATACATTCCATGACTCTTCCAAGTTTAGGCACAAATCAAGGTCAACAAGCTAAAATGATTTGGAAAACATTTAAGGATAATAAGTTTTGGGTATTGTGACGTTGGCATCTTTGTGTCCACTTTGTTTGAATTATGTTCGTTCAAGACACACTTTTGTAAATTCATTTTGATGCTAGGAGACCGCATGAAATAATAATGCAAAAACAAACTTAGACAGCTTGCACTAACATCATTTAGGCTCTATGCAATGCCAAGTGTGCCATGTCATTGACTCTATTATGAAGCGACATTTTGATTCATTGTGCAAGTCGTGAGGAAGCCTAGAGAGTCTTCGAAACCATGATTGCTGGAAGAATATTATGTAAACATGAGATATAGGTTAGGATATGTGTAGGCAATAGTTTTGAGAAAATTGTTACGAAGAATGTCTCTACATACTAAAGGATGTTACTTATATTATCATTCTAAGCTCCTGTACAATAGCAGTTGCACTGGGACAAGGGAAACAAATCCACACGATTGCATGATTAAGGTCACGGATGCAAAATCATTATGAATTATTAGTTGGCTATTATGATCATGTCTTAGGTGCTTAATGCATCTTTTAAATTAGCAACATTTCAACCAAAGTTGAGGTTGCCACTTTTAAATTACAAATGCTTGAACACCATTCTTCATTGCAGTTTTACACTCAATTGCGCCCTCTACACCAGCCATAAGCACCAAACGTGGCATAATTCATGTAAGAACTAGAAATTAAATAATGGCTTCCTAGAAAATAATCAATAGAGACGAAATAGTTCTCACATATAGGCATCCCCCATCTTCATCATCCCCATCCACCCCCAAAAAAAAAAAAACAAAAAGGAGAGAAAAGAAAAAGAAAAAGAAAAAAGACGCACCTCTAGCATGCATGCATCTAACCTTGTCACCACATTCATAACACAGTAATCATCTTAAACCTTAATCAATTTTATGATTCTAGAGATGCTTTTCCAAACTCCACATTTAGTGAAGCAAAAGAGAAAGTCAATTACAAATCTATGAACAACATTCATGATTCCAACATTACACCAACCCCGCTGCTGCTAGAAGCTTGACAAAAAAACAATGCAACGATGCCCATGCTCACACAACAAAAATTGGATACCCTCCAAATCGAGACCGCAATGACCGCCTCGATTTTGCACTTGGATGCACCTGTGCTCCTCAAGACATTCCATCCGCCATCCGCCGGCCACCGAAGCTCTCTTTTTCCGCCAGCAGGCTTTTAGGCGTTGAGGCCCCATTGCCATAGTGTAAGCGAGGTTAGGTTGCTCGGCCCCTTAATCAGTGACTACATGCAGATATAAAGCATATATATGGGCTTCAACTGCCTTTTTAAGAAGCACTGACAGAACTAATACCTTGGTGGAACTCAGAAATTGCAATTTCCTTGCTAGTCCGACACTGTAAAAGTACCAAAGTACAAAATAATTGGAGCACACACATTGACCATATTTAAGAGAAAGAGAGAGAGATGGAACAGAAGATAATGAAGCATAAATAGTGAGGCACAACGTGATGTGCATCCCATGGCCAAAACGCTACAACATGCAGATTCCAACAGAGCTCCATTTGTCATTAACTCTATTATCATATATAACTGAGGTAAAAGCAAAGACAAAAGCAGATTTTTAGGGGCTCCATCCTCCCAAATGTAAGAGCCATAGGCTTGGTTTGGCGTCATATTAGAAGCAAAGAAATCTCTTGGGCCTTCATTCCAATCCAATCATGCAGACATCATAATAAACAATAATGACAGCTATTGTGCCAATGCCTGGAGTTGTCATAAAGAAGATCAAAAATAATGTGGCAAGGTGAGGGGGACAGGATCAAACCTAGAGACATCTAGGAGGATGGAGCGCTAGATTAATTGGACCTCTGAAGCAAGGGAATCAACACAGAAATGTCCGATTATTTGGGTTATTTTCGTTGTTTAAATTAGCTATAGCAAATCCAACCACCAAGCCACGCACTGCAAAAGAGGAGAAGACTTCATACGATATAAGAAGCTTAGTTTGTGAAGATGCTTTCTAAAGTAACTCACGGATTTTACAAATTTGTGAAACTGGAAAACGGCTTCCTTCCGCACCCTATTTCCACAACTGCTCCATTGCTACCCTGTCATATCCTGCCAATGGCGGCTGTAGCAGCCTTAAAACGTGGAAAACTTAAGAAAGAAAAGTACCGACCAACTTTTTCAAGTAAATCTAAGGCATCAAAAAAAATTTCAAGTAAATCTGGGCCGTTCAAAGTTTTAGGGCGTGATCCATGACATAGGAGTTAACATTATAATATAAAGATGAGTGGAGATGTTAACAATAGTGACAAACAGATTCATATAGAGTATCTATCAGACTATGTTTGCCATCATTAACACCAACAAGAAGCACTTGAATCGACTTGTTGAAATCAATTTTGAAGCCCACTGTATCTTACTTGACATCTAGGCACTTTTGGAACTTGAATGAGAAACCCTTTCTGCAAAATACAACTAACAATGGCACGTCTCCTGCTTGTCTTATGATTAGAGATGGTTGTTTACAAGAATTTGCAAACCTTTAAAAGCGTGTACTTACTCTTTAAGATGTGCATTTCAATTGAATATTTCAACACTACAATTTATACCCTTTCTATGATCTGTTTCTTTGCCAATGCATTTTTGTAAGGAACATTGGCCAAAGTTCCATCTATGTTCCGACGCCAATACCTAAACTAAGCGTGATGGTTATCCTTTTCTAAACCATAAAGTACAACAAAATTACTTAGTGTAAAGCTTTGGTTCTGATTTCTGGAGGATTTGTGCGCAAGAAAATGCCGCGTTTTCTCCTTGTAATCTGGGCGCTCATGACCAGCTCTGCTTATGCTCAAGTCGCCGAAGGAATTACGAATGCTCAAGGATACATTTCTTGCAATCCGTGTGGATTTAGCGCACAAACAGGACGTCGATTTCCTCTTTCATGTAAGATGTTTTGATCTCTTTTATTACTCTTCATCTTCTTGTATTAGTATTTGCTTCGGCCAGCTCCTTTCCGGCCCGTTGTTGGATTAGACGAATTATTTCCTGTTCTTGCACTTTTACATCATAGATTTCATCAGTAAATTGCATATTATTAAATGATCTTTATGGCGACGCAGTATTTCCTAATTCTTGAAATCATTCTGCTAGTTAATCTTGTATGAAATCGATGTTTTCTAATGAAAACTTCTTCCGGAATGCTCTCTTATGAAATAATTTCTGTAGCTAGGTTATGATGATCTTTATTGAAATTTCTGTAACTAGGTTATGATGGTCTTTATTGAAATTTATGATGATCTGTAAAGAAATTTCTGCGCAGTTGAGCAGGTAGGGATGTTCTGTCAAGACAAAACAGGGGAGCCATTTATCGTGGCCGGGGGAACGACGGATGCAAGTGGCCACTTCGATCTGGAGCTGCCGGATAATTTAGCCGAATTTGGAAAAATAAAATGTTATATACAAATTACGGATCCTCAGGTGTGCACAAACATCACTGCCGGAGCTCCTAATATGTGCCCTATTATCGACATTGTGACGGATAATCAGCTTTTTTCCCCTGCTCCATCCGCAGTTTCTTACAAACGGCCTCCCAATCCTTTTGTCCGATCCTATGCTTCTGGCAAACTCTGCATTTCTGTAATCAGCATATTTTCTGTGATCGTGTTCCCTTTGCTCTGCTTGTTTGCAGATTGATCCATTCTGAAAGATTTTGCAAAGTTTCTAATTGCAAGCTCTAGATTTCGGTCCACTGTTGTTCTTGAAACCATTTGATAAACAAATGTTTCCATTTTTTTTTATTTTTATTTTACTTGTCAAGCAACCATTGGTACGTATACCATCACACTGTGGAAATTCCTTGCTTAATGTTTATTTTAGGTAATTTTGGGGTAGTAGATTTTTAGTGGCGCCGCTTGTTAAGGATGCACGACACAACATTCAGTCGATTACGTGACTTAGGGTGCTTTTCCATAGACCGATTGGTCTCCGTGGACGATAAAAGTACCTTCCTTCCTTCCATGGGCGTAAAACCTTGGGTTTCAAGGAAGGTTTGTTTTCTTTCCGATGTTCCCATGAGCTGAGAACCGGAGTGGCTGAGGTTAAGAACCTCATTTAGAAAATAATCCCGAAGAATACTTTTGGACCTGGGCCTGACCTCATCCAGGTCCGGCCGTCCATGGGAAAGCACCCTTAAACTAAACAAAGAAAAATTCTCAATCGATTATGTGACCTAAACTAAATAAAGATGAGGGATACCTCTCGAATGTAGGCCCACTATATATATCACAACATATATAATCATAATACATTTTTCCATCTTCTTTCATTTTCCTTTTTCGACGTTTCCGAGCCGTTATCAGCCAGGGAAAAAAGTCTTGGATTTCTTGCCTCTGAAGAAATCGCCGCCATATCTAACCCTATGTCATGGTCATTGCATGCTACTAACCAACATCGGGAGGTTACGACCTCTATCGATTCCATGCCCTATCGATTCCATGTAATCCGACGGGCAAAGGCTGTTTCCCAGCAAATCAGCCTCCTGAAGACCAATTTCGACCATTTCCAGGTCGTCCTACTGCTACAACAACGTTGTCTGAAGCCAACTATTTAGGCTTCCATGGCCTTAAGCCAGGCCTATCAGGTCTTGCACACAGCAAATCAGCCTATTTGACCTCAGTTCCGACCTCCTCACGTCAAATTCGACCTGATTTGATGCCATCTTTTCGGGGCAAAGATGAATTCCAAGCTCCAACCCGAGCTCCCGGGTTTGTATGATCCTCCAGCATTCAAGTTTGCCTTCTGGACTAATTTTAACCTATTCTAAGGCCAGCCCGACCTACCTCAGGTCGTCTCTAGATCATCTCATGCTTGCTTAGGAGCACTATTTTTCTTTCTTATTCCAGTCTTATTATTTTTATTTTTTTTGGTTAATTTCGAGCCCTTCTTGCTCACCCTTAGCTCTTTAGACAGCTTTTTACATTGGGTCTTCTTCCCTGGTGGTTCACCCAGCATCCAACCCTATTTGTAAGAATCAGGCCAAACTGAAACCCTTCAGCTTCCAAGCAAATTATAATACAATTCATCCACCAATTATTACTTATAATTAATAGAAATAGCTAGACATTGGGAGCAGTAGTTTTATATAAGAAAATGCCGAAGAATTTAGAAGATCTATTTAATGCCAATTCCCCGCAGTTCCCTGCAGATTGACAGTTGGGAAAATGCCAAGAATTTAGAAGACCTATTTAATGCCAATTCCCTGCAGTTCCCTGCAGATTGACAACCTTACATGCTTAGAAAATTCGATCTGATGTTGATTCCATAACTCCTTTGATTCTAATAGGATTCTAATATTTGAAATCGAGCCAATAAAAAAAATCACAACAATGCTAGCAACCTTCAATTGCCTTAGATTTGCAAATTAGTTCAAATCCACTCGAGTCACTGGAAGGGTTTCCCTCTTTAAACCTTTGGGCTAGTAGGATCATTTTAAGCTTAGAGAGAAAAAAAAAAAGGAGAAGTAGAGGATGTATGCGAACAACCAATATGCAAATGGAAGTTAAAGATCCCCCATGTTAAAACCTCTAAATGTTCCTCCATTTCTTTGTAGGTTGAAAGAACTTGCAGAATCTCAAGCAAACATGGTTTGTGTTAATTCTTCTTTTGCACCAAGTAGCTTAGACAAGTGGTTTCTTTTGCACAGCGTCGAACCAAATAATTTTCTTGTATACATAAGGGAAAAAGAAGTGGAAGTTGACTAGACAAATGGAAGTGTATTAGAGGGACAAGGATAGTAAAGCAGCACAAGCAATCAAACAAATTTTAAAGGAACATGAGCGTAGATGCAAGGAAAAAGGACAATGAGGCCAGAACTTGAGATCTTCAGCGGGTAAATAGATATGAAGAAGTATTTTTTTTTCATGAGAAATAGGTAATTCTTTCCATCACGGTCTCTGTATGTGTGACGATACAGTCATCCACTTACTCATATCACTTAATTATGTACTTGTCACAGAACCCTCAAGGGTAACATGACAATAAAACACATTCAATAGTTGCCATGCTTCTGCATAGGGCCTAACATGTGACTTGCTTTGATGTTACAATGTCTTGTAGAATATGTTATGGGATGGGTTGTTATGTGTAGTGCACACGAGGTAAATGTAATTAACAATGATTGAATCCCAAGGTAGAGTGTTTAGCATCCAAGTTACAGCTAGTTATAATATTCCCTTTACTATTAATTCCAGTAAGTTTAAAGAGAGATAGACCTTTAACGATTTTTCCTATTTTCACATCAAAAGATTTGATTAGAAACTTTCTATCTATAATCTACTGTTAATTTGCCCTCTACTAAGGTGCTCAATTGGTTGCTCAATACGTCCAGTAATTATTAAGCAACGTTTGAAACAGATGCTCTTCTAAAGACATCAGATAGCATATTTTCCATGTGCAAATGCTGCACATGCAATCAAAGGGAGTCTGGAATGTGTTCAAATAGTCACATATTTACTCTAGCATATCAGTCATGAAAGTAGAACAACTACCTCATGTTGTTTATGTGAAACCATTGCCAGACTAATTGCAAAGTACAGACGAATCATTTGAGAATAAACTGTTTAAAAAACTAATTAGAAATTTTGGAGAAAAGATTAGGCATCACATGCATGGGAAACGTGAATGGAATATCTTCACTCCATGTTACTGGAATACATGCTTGAAGTCTACTAGCACTGTGGTATTGGTATGTATGCTTGGTTTAAGATCATCTCACTGAGCACCAATGTATTTATATTCATAATATGAGATACATATTTCCATGCAATTATAAAGTAACACCTTACATTCTAATTGCTTCTCGCTGGGATCATACCGTCAAGAGGTCATGGATCGTCAGAATCAGCTTAGTTCTCGGGCACTTGCCTGATATGTGTATTTTTTTCTCGTGATAGATGTCTGTATAGTTTGACAGCACTCTTATTCCTGTCACAGTTTTCCCCCTCGAAAACCCTTTGGGGCGGGGGTCTTTAACCCCGACAGTAATACGTTTGATGCGCCTCCCTTTTGGGTTCCATAGGTCGATTGGCCTCAGTGGATGAGCTCTATTCTTTTCTATTCTATTCTCACTTACTTTGCCGCTTGAATTCAAATGTTAAGAGATAGCATAATAGGTCTTCCTAAGCAACAAAGTTCTCCAGCTTTCTATCCAACAAGCAATAGCCTTTGTGTGTGAGTGGTAAAGTATTTCTTACATAAGAAGAAATATATAGGAACAACCTCCACGCAAAGTAATACAGCATTTTACAGCCTTCCATGCAAGTGATACAATATTTTGCCTCCTAAATACGAACTTTGATGGCCAGGAAATGCATGCATTACAATGTTCAACTACGAGCCTATAAAGCATTCTAAAGTTACATATATGATTGTTTTTGAGGCCTCTCCAAATTGACACCTATAGTTTGCTTTCATCAAGCTAGGAGGGCATAAGAAGCCCATGATCTAGTAGCTAATGCAACAAGTAAAAGAAAACGGTTTTATATAGTTGATACAAAATGGAAGCCTGGTTTTCACAAGGTGCTGGCTAATAGGGACCCACGTGAAAGAGTTGCACGACTGCACATCCTTTGGCAAGAGAGGAGGGAGTTGAAGCCTTACACATGGTTTTATGGGCTCTTCTACTTCGAAACTATTCTCCTAATCCTATCCTAAAGAAAAAACCAAAGGAGTGCAAGTGTACAAACATAAAGTATTTGGGGTCACTTTTGTAAGTCTGTACTCTCTAACTTTTCTAGGCACACATCTATAGCTTTTGAAACACTCCTTGCCATTTCAACGATACATAACAATTCGTTTTTTCATCACTGTTTTAGAATGGTTCATTTCTTTTACACTTTTGCGTATATTAAAAGCTTATATTTCCACTTCATTCATGTAGTAAGTAGAAATCTGGTTCGCGTGTAGATTATTTCCCACACTAGAGCAAAGTCGAATGGTTTTATGCAATCACACTATTCTATCTAGGTAGATGACTTATATGTCTCTTTTCAAAGCATGTTCAAAGTAAGAGAACACAAAAAGTATGTTGCAATGGCAGCATTAACGTTGATGGGTAATTTTCTAAACACACATCTGCAATGTCATGTTAATTTACACTTTCAAGTCAAGAGTGAGCCATCCATGTTTAAATTCTTTACTCTTTTGCATATAATGAAAGCCTCTATATAGCAGATGGAGGTCATTTCCCTTTACACAATACAATGGGATCAAACCATTTATACCGCTTGAACCACACTACTTGTTCATTTTGATTTTTCTGTCATAAGCTCTTTGGTAGCTTCAACAAGAAATGCAATAGTTGCTTGAGCTACACTTGAATTCATTTGCATTCTTGGCATTTTAGGCGCCTGATTCTTTGTCTTAGAAACATCTGCACAACTAACCCTTTGCTTTGTTTTACCAAAGTCTATCACTTGCTATTTTGCTTTCTGCATCAAATGGCCCACCATTTAGAAGTTCAAAAAGGCTGAAAAAATTAGCTATAACTTATGATTGGCACCAAAAAGATTGGTCAAATGGAACTTGCCATATATATAGCCTATTAACCCTAAACCCTAATTCAAAATTAGGTTAGAACTTGATTCTAAGGAGGAGCTCTAGCAGCCTAGAAGGATGGAGATGCCCAAGGTCTTTGCTCAAGTCGAGATAGGTAGGAGAGAAGATGGCCTTGATTGATTGAGGGATACTGCCCCTTCTATGTTAGAGTGTTGTATTTGAGACTCTAGTTATGATATGGAAATGGAATATATGTTACTTTAATTCCACATCTCTTGTGCTTGGAAATGGTCTTGGTGTGGGAGGGGGAGGGAGCTAGTAGATGTATGGATGATCCTAGTTAGTCCCCGTAAATCCCAACAAATATGGCTCGTGCATAAGAGCCAGCCTGGTTATGGATGCTATGTGATGACTGAGCACTAGATAATGGGGACAATGATAGATGGAAAGTAGGATCTTACTTATGTTAGCGAAGCTGCCTATATTAGGAAGGCAGCATGCCTTTATAAAAAGGCAACATGAGCTCCTTTTATCTTTCACCTTTTTCCTTGGATGTACCTTTTATGGTACCTAATATTGTAACACATATTATTCAATATACATGTCGTCTGTTGTGGTGCATACATCTCTCTCTTGTGCTTTTTTAGTAAACTAGCAAGTTTAACATGGTATCAGAGCGTGTATTTGGTTCTGGAGCAGTTGTGAATTTTCGAGGGCTCTCGGGGCAAAACTTTATATGTATTCTCTCGATTTGGATATCCGGCTTGGAAGATTAAGGCGGGCTTTCGTCCTACAAAGCAAAAAAGCTTTTTGGAATTATGACCGAGAAGAACCTTCTTCCAATCACGACCCGAGTTGATGCACGACTCGGCATTCTCGTGAATGGTGCCGCATCACGATGCTTGGGTTAGAATATAGATGGATCGGAATGAAAAGATCAAAAAGCGACTGAGCGATTCTTTATGCTCTCAAAGAATCCATTTCAATGGATGCTAAGGATTTTGTTACTTCTAGTGAAGTTGGAAGTATTTGGAAAAAACCTACGAAGAAGACTATGCATGAAGTGATTAGTCTTTAAAAGACCTTACATCATTGCAAAGTTATCATTTGAGTGATTCATTTGATGAACATGTGGACAAAGTTTAAAATGCTTCTTGAAGCATTATCTTCTGTCGATGCTAGTATTCAACATGGTCAACATGTTGTCCATTTTGGAGTCTATGCAGAAGAGTTATAGACCCCACGATTTGTGTTGCCAATAAAAAAATCTATGACATTAGATCGAGCTTGTGAATCATTAAAGATGGGGTTCAAAAGTTTCAAAGGCAAGCTATGCATGAAGATCAAGCTTTACTTGTTGATAGTAAGAAATGAGGTCGAGGAAGATGAAAGGCCTTTGTTATCGATACAAGGCGACATGGGTTGTAGTAGAAGTCGAGAGGGGAAATGATAGAGCTGAATTGGCTAAACTTGAGCAACCTAAGTCAGAAGTATTTTGTGCCTATTATAAAAGACAAATCATGTTTAAAGAGAATATTATTATAAACACTTTTGTTAATGAGGATATATGGCATCCTAGGAATAATTTTAACGATCCATCCGAACCAATGAACTTTGCCATGTAATGATGGTTGTAAACCGGTTTGTATTGGGTGGCAAGCATTAAAATGCATCAAATACTTTTCATGCTTCTCCAGCAAAGAGAGTTTACAAATAAATGCATTAGACATTCTTTTACTTGGAATACGATACAAAGTGCATAAGAATATGGAAAGGAGAAGCAATATTTTTTGTATGTTGCATAGTTGTAAGCTATATGCTGATTATTCGGCCTTGGACTCGAAAGTGTGTATGAGTTGCACTTCTATTTTTACTCTACTATTATTTTAAAGGGGAACCTCCTTTTCAAATCCACCCTAAGAATTTCTAGATGTCTCCCACCTCCATCTTGTAGGTTATATCACTTTCATGAAATAATTTCTGCAATCACCATGTCATATCTTGTCTTTATGTCTCTACACTACACAAATTTTTTGCCCTTCATATATTCTCATTTGAAAATTATTTTTTTAAACTTATGACCCATGAAAAGCCCAACTTATGTTCATTGAATTTTTGAACTTATGCCCGATTAAAAGCCCAACAACGCTGGACATTTTTCTAGTATTGACATAATTAAGAGAAATATGTTAAACATGTGACAAAACCACGTTTGAGAAAGGAAGGTCTAGTAAACTTATTGGGGCTTTTTGAGTATGATCACGACATGGAGCCCAAGGGGTTGATTAGATTAATAATATATCAATTTAAGGAATGCGTATTTCCATAAAATGGGAATTTAACGTAGCTAATGGAGTTAATGGCTAGGTTATCTAACCAAGTTGTATTCTTTATGGGAAATGACGTAGGGGCATTGTATTCATGTGACATTGCATTCCTTGTGAGAAGTTGTATTCTCGATGGGAGAGTGGTTCCAAGGGCTTATCACCTTTAAGAAAATACTATGGACTTTCTATGTGCTCCTATTTGATGATATATCTAGAGATCTTTGAGATGCTATGCTTAGATGACAATGTAGTCACGGATTTGCATAATGTTAGCATGTTCTTGTTTATAATGAAGTCCTGTTGGATGACTGACATGCAAAATAATTGTGGTAGCACATGTATGTGATTGGATCTCTATGATATCATTGCAAAGTGTTGGCATTGTTCTATGTTGTCCCTTGGTATATATGCATGGGAAATGCATGTGAAATCGAATTCGGATTTTGGATCATGATGATACATATCGTTTAAACTCGACATAAGGACCTTTGCTGTTATTGGTTGATATATGAGTGCACATCTCAGGGCACAGAGTCCATTTGCGGTGTCTTGGACTGGGGTTGTCCGTGTTCTTGACATGGATCTTTGTCACCCGTGAAGGTGCCGTCGCACTATGGCTTGAAAGTAGTCCCCTAGTGTTGGGCCCTTGGAGGGTGTGTGTACACATAAGGCTTCCGCCCTTATGTGTACACACCCACCTAGAAAAGATTGATGGAAGGATTCGTGAACTGTTGATATTTTTGTTATTGTTGTATGGAACCGCGTGTCATGCCTATGATCCCTAAGACCTATTGTGGTTTGATGGTATTTTGAATGTGACATTAATGTCTTGGTGAAGAGGAGTTCATTATGAAAATAGAGATGACATGTAGATCTCGTGCAATTGCCGGGTGCATTTGCGGTGTGAATATGGGTCTTTGAAGCATTGAGCAAGGAATACAGGTATGAATTTCACTTTTAAAGCTAGGGCAACACTTGAATTCGATTCCCCAAAGAGCTTATTCAAGTTCATAGCTTTGTTCAAAAATAAGGTGTTCAAGTAAACCATTCCATTTCTGCAGAATAACGTGTTGAATGGCAATTCATTACAAAGGACATGCCCTTGTGTTTCGGTTGCATCATAGATAGTGGAATTTGTAGTGTATGAGGAATGTTGGAATTATAGTAGGTAAGGGGTATCCATCATGTATTCATGTCTTAATTTAGATGGACTATTGCATATTCATGGGATAAAGTTTATTTTTGTGGTGTATCTTCGTATAGTTGGTATTCCAAATTTAGGGTTTCCATCATAATGGCTAGGATTTAATTTCACATGGAATATTCTAGTTTGGTCTTGTTCGGGCGGACCGATTTATATATAGCTATAAGGTGGGTTCAGCTATGAAGGTGGATTAATCAACACAAATACATGGAAAATTTGTAAATATGCCTACACACGGACAAATTCTTGTGTACACCTTTTGGGACATCCGGCAGTTAACTTCATGAGTATCATAGAGCATAACTTTGTTTTAACAATGCTTTTTTATGAGTTTCTTGGATATGTTCATGAAAAATACTTTGCTGATATATTGTATCCTTCACTATCCAATTTTATACTATCCATTTCACAATGCTAATCACATCTGTCCTATGGATTTAGTCTACGCCCTCACAGATGGGGACATGGCAAATCACACATGGCTATGGGGACACATCACGTGGAAAAATGATTTACAAATGCATCATGATGATGCTGATGAAGATAACAAAGCCATAACAAGAACGAGTGGTAATTATTTGTTAACAATGGAGAGTGTTTCTTCCCGCAATAATGACTGATAGAGAAGGTTCTGTCTTCAGGTTTAAATCTTCACAGTCAAGCTGCCAAGTCGGTGTCTGCCAAGCGCTTCCATTACTACGGGATGCTTAAGGAAGCTATATGCATAGAATGCTTCATATTGGTCTTGGGACATGTGTAGTTTCAAGGATTTTAAGGGAAAGAACATAGAAGCATGGGGTATTCAACCATTTTGAGATGCAACCTCCTATTCACAAACTTTGCAACAACTTCATACAAAAGGGGCCGTGCGTGTGGCTGATGTATTTTGTCCTCGCCTACGGGCTCAGTCATTTCACTTGTTCTTGTAAAGACACACTAGAGCATTTATCAATTAGACAGCTAGACAGAACACTTGAACGACTTCCAAAGCTAGCTGCCAACAGCTTGAAGGTGGGTCTTTTCTTGGTGTGTAAACAACATCAAAAAAGTATGTTGCAATGGCAGCATAAACGTTGAATGGGATTTCTAGACACACATCTCAATGTCATGTTAATCTGCACGCACAAAGTCAAAGGTGAGCCACCTATGAATAAACCCTTCACTCTTTGCACTTATAATGAAAGCCCTCTGCACAAACAAGCAAAGATCATTTTTCCCTTTACACAATACAATGATATCAAAGCATTTACAGTTTTGGCACCCACTTCTTTTTAATCTTCCCAGGTTAATAAATCCTCTGCAGAAATACGTGCTATAATGAGCCACACTGTAGCGGTCGTTTTTGGTTTTGTCATAAGCTCTTTGGTAGCTTCAGCAAGAAATGCGGCGGCTGCTTGAGCCACACTTGAATTCATTTGCATTCTTGGCATTTTAGGCATTTGATTCTTTTGTATCTGCAGAACTAACCCTTTGCTTTGTTTTTACGAGGTCCCTCACTTTGCTGTTTACTCTACATCAAATGGCCGCCATTTGAGAACTAAAAAAGAAAAGACTTTTTTAGCTATAACTTACCTTCAGTGAGATCAGGAATAGCATGTTCAATAAATCGATTGGCAGCCCTGAACATTTAAGCCGACAGATGGCGAGTGGGGCTGGAATGTAGGATACATTTATAAAATGGCTGAGCGAAGCATTTACAATCCGAACAGCTGAAGAACATTTAAACCAAACATCCAGAGCGACAACATACCTTTATTCTTTTGCCCTGGCATGCTCTACTTTGTCTTCATAAAAGGGTCTGCTCTGCCTGCAGAGAAAGGGGGACACAAATTTGTGGATTTCAAGAAATGCAGCTTGGCTTTGTCATGTAATTCTTTATATGAAACATTTTTGGGCATCGAAATACTAACTAATATTTCCAGAAACAAAGGGAAACCCGTTGTGCCAATAACTGGATAAAGCACCTAGGCATTAATCATTTGGCAGGTCTGTACCAATTCTGAGTGTGTACAGGATGGTCTTCAGGAGATTCTCATGTGTTTCTTAGAAATGCTAATCACAAAAAAAACAACGCAGATTAGGGCACAACGACATGTTAAAATCGCTTGAAATTCCTAATATCTATAAACATGAAGACAAGTATCTATAATGTTTATGCAAGCAGGCAAATGGGTTTCCAACGCATGTTTTTGGGTTGCTCGAAGGGCAAACCTTATCTCTACAAAAGATTCTATCTAAAGGCAAAGATACTTACCACAGAAGAGGGCGTTAACAGTCTTGAAAGGTTGAAATGTGGATGCGCGCTCTCCAGGTGAAACTTTGATAGAATCAGTGGTACAATTGTGGAGGGAACTAGACAAAGTTTGTTCTTCTAAGTTGTTTAAATCTGGACAACAGCCTACATCCTGCAACACCTCGGCCGGAACACCCCTCCATCTCAAAGATTGGGCTTTTGCCCGAAGACAAATATCTAAGTTATATAATGTTTTACATGCAACCAGGCAAACGGGTTCTCAAAAATTAGGCTTTTACCCTATCCACCGTAAAACCGCCCCCGTTATCAATAACGCTCCATATCTTCTTTCTTAGGGTACTTTCACACTATGGGTTATCTTATCTTAAAACTATTTTAACTCATATCTTAAATTAAGGCTAACATAATGGTTGTTACACACCTCTGGTTATCTTATTACTACAATAACGGAATCCGATTTAATTGGATTCACACTCGACTTATTTATGTCATTTTTAACATAGCGAGATTTGTTAAATAGCATTCACACCTTCTTGGTTTTATTTCTTAACATAACATGGTGGTTAAAAATTGCATTCACACATAGAACATGACCATTACGTTTTATTACCGAACATCCACGAGGAAATAATGTGCAGAATATAAGAGGGGTTGCCAACATGGATTCAAAGAGACTCAAGAATATTCCACAATGTAATTCGCCATCTTCTCTTTAAACTGGAAATTATCAACCCTTGTTTGGATGTTTTTCTTAGGTCTTGGGGGAATCGTTCATAAAATTTCAAATTATGCACCACCACGATTTTAGAGCAAGCATGGTAGGTTTGTCTCTGCGAGAGCAGTGACCTCACAGAGGGTGGAAGTTCACTAATAAAATTACTTCTTGAAGGGCCTCTTTGGACTTTACCAAATATTACAACACAATAGCACCCTGGCTGCTTCTGTGGCGACTCGGGCTATCAGTGTCCATGGTTGTCCATGACTTATTTGTTATAAAACTTGTCGTTGCATATAACCCACTACGTCATTTACGTTTGGCAACTCTCATGCAGCACAGCAGCAAAATACCATTATTGAACTTCAATATTACTCTCTCTTTACCTTGTAATAAATAATGCCACAAATAAAAGCCTTGAGAAAATAGAATAAAAGCGAGAATATATACCGTTTTTAAACAATTGGGTTTGCCCACAATTCTTGGAAAGAAGAAAGAGGATTTAGCAACAAAAACACAATTAAAAACAAAGAGGACTTTTGTCACTACTTAGAAGCAATACATAATATTTTTTAGCACTAAGTGCTCTACTTTCCTTAAGCATCGGCTGAAAAAGCGATTCATGTTGGCCATTATAAGGGGTGTCGTCTTTCTGCATGGACCGGTGAGATGCGCCTCATTAGATAGCGGGGAATAGAGTTTAACATTTAACATCGGGGAACTATCAATTTAAAAGCATAAAACTAACCTCATGGCATTTAAAGACTAGATGTTAAGCTAGGCTGGATCGTATGGCTTCTCCATCATCCACGTTTGAACCTCTTGTGCATCTTCCTCGTGCGTCCATCGTCCTCCTCTTCCTCTTCTTCTTACATTGTCGTTGACTCCAAATTTCAACATGATCTCTCGACTCAAGCAATAGATGTGCAGAAGCAAACAACATGAAAATATAACACGTGGTATAAGGTCAAGCGTCCATTACCAAAGAAAAGGGGTAGGCCTTAAATTTGAAAACCCTCTCTTGAGAATGCCAAAAGGGTTTTGCTCAGAGAACAATCTTGCTTTGAATGTGCTTCATGTTGAAGAAATTTTTAAATTACGTAAGATTGGATGGATCTCCTATATCTCACAGTCATGAGCCATGAAGTAAGAGTATACCCTTTGTCACCAACAAGATAAGGCGTAAAGTATGGTTTACCATTGATTGGAATACATGGCTCATATAATAATACCTCTTGATATTTGTGCTCTATGTGCAAATTAGAAAGTCTAAGAACCACGAGCATAAATGTCGGAGACCTAAATAAACCAAATGAACACATCGGTGAACCTTCTGCGGTGTCCATCTTCACTTACAAAATTAGGAGTGTCATTTGTATCCACATGGAGGTGCAATCAATGGCACCATAGCAGTTTTGGTAGGCCACTAACTCTTAGGTGGAAGAAGCCTCAATGCTGACTCTCATCTGGCTGGCCATTTGATTTTTTTATGCTTAAAGCGACCATTTTATAGCATGACAAACTTCCTTCAAAACCAGATAAGGCGTGCTTACCCCAATTTCAAACTTCTCAGAGACCTCATGATGGTCACAACCTTTGAATAACTTGTATAAAGCGGCCACCGCGACGTAGATGCTTGGGCGCAAACTTTGTAATGAGTGTCATGTTTACGAATAAAGGAACAAGTACTCTGCATATGCTCAAATGATCTTCTTGTCATTCTGATTCTCTTTCCATCGGCTATCGCCGGTACACTTCAAGCAAGAAGCGATCAAACCAAACAAAGACTTCTTGGTTTCACCCAAAGATAATTCATGCCTCAAACTCTTGGCCGGCACATACAAACTCTATCCTGTATATAAACGGAGGAATGATCCAAACAAATCAAAACATCAGTCGACCTTGAATAAGAAGATCTTCCTCACGCTCTTCCAAAAAATCCCATGGCATCATAATGCGTTTAGGTACATCATGTGTATAATGTCATGGAAGCCATGTATAACAACTCCATTCTCTCCATATTAGATGTACTCGAGATTCTTGCATGATAGGAAGCTCAAAATATAATAGGAAGCTTAGAATCCTTTTTGACCTTTGTTAATGTGAAGTAAGTTTTGCTTTCCGTCAGTTTCTCATAATCCTTGATGAGTTTATAATCGTGAGGAACATTTTTAGGATTGAAAAGCATACTAGGGTGTACCATCTAAGTACTTTTTTGGGGGTGTGCTACCGGGGAAAAGTATTGCGACCTTTGAGTGCCAGGAACTTGCATAAATACCCCTTAATAAATAATAAGTTTTGAGGTTAATTCATTTATTTTTAGTCTCTAATAGTATTGTTATCCTTTAATACTATAGATTGACATGTTATTGACCTTCAATTCAAAAATTTGATTGGTTTTAATGGAAAAAGAAAAAACGAAAGTTTTAAAAGTGCCAGGTGTATGTACTTTTGGGGTTTAAAGTGGTACAAGCAGTATGCTTTTACCCTTTCCCCATTTGGTGCGACAATTGTCGGGCTTCTTCTATCTATGCCCTTACTAGTAAGATAATCGAAACCTTTTTTCCACTTGCTATTTCTTTGATTTCAATCGATCCCTTTTCTGACCACCTCATAAACTTCCACTCGTGGCTGTGGCACCACGCCAATATAGAATTTCATGCAAGGTCCAATTTCACGGACCCTCATGCGTTCCCCGGGATGGTGAGTTCTGATTACCTCAACTTTCTTGGGTTGCTGGCCATTTCTCTGGCTTGGACGGAACGCCGAATGGAAAATGAACCTTGAACTCAACATGAAAATGCACTATCTATGGGTAAATATAGGTTACTGGTTTCTTACATTTTTGAACCTTAGGAAGTTTCTCACGGAAATCTTGATTAGGCTTAATGGCTTGTAAATTATCCATTAGGGTGCATTGGTGAAGATACTATTGGGTTTGCTTTAACAATTTGGGCGGCTTTACATAAGCATTAAATAGAGATGTATATCATAAAAAAGCTTTAAACTTTAATATATAATGATTTAGAACATAGTAACAAATGGATTTCGGAAAAGTCTATTCAAAGGAAAAGTCTATTCAAAATAGTAGGTCAGGATGACATGCCTAATAAGTAAAATAATAAATAGTGTGAGAAGTCTAGAGGGATTGGACCAATATGGATCATGGCCAAGGTAATCTTCTTCCGACATACAAACTTGGTGAAAGGAATTTTGTTAGAAAAAGATGAGGAATATATAAACTTCAGTGGGAGGAAAAAATGAGAATTTTTGTTGTTCAAGCGGGATAGGTTTGC
The DNA here is from genome assembly GCA_021234155.1 of Isoetes taiwanensis. NCBI lineage: Eukaryota > Viridiplantae > Streptophyta > Lycopodiopsida > Isoetales > Isoetaceae > Isoetes > Isoetes taiwanensis. Next base: position 3,670,838 of record JAJEKV010000101.1, read on the forward strand.
ACATACATATGGTTCTTGGGGCGTGAAACATCGCGACCTCGGATGATTAGTTCTGTAAAATTAAGGGACTTCCACACTTAAAAAGCTCCCCTACGTCTTTGAAAAATAAAGGCATTCTTTGGAAAAGCTCCTACATTATTGGGAAGCTCCCTACATTACATTACTACATTCTTGGATAAAGCATGTGGCGAGCACTTGAGAGACACGAGAGGAAATAGCCAAGCGAGCTCTGAAGCGAAAGCAGTAATAGAAGCAATAAAAAATATTCTAACCTGTGATAGAAGCGTGACTCACGAAGTGAGTAAGAAATATTTGATTCCGGTCGCGGCGGACTCTGGCTGGAGGCGATAAGGCCGGACGTAAGGGGAGCGGCCCCAGTCCGGCATAGCCATTCGGCGTGCCGGTTCTAGCAGATGCACTCGAAGGTAGGGTTAAAATTAGAATAGACTTTGTTAAATTTGTTAACATAATGTTAGTGTTTAGTATAACCAAAAAAGAGTGTGAATAAGAGTGGTTAGGTAAAATTTAACCTAGCAAGCTGAGCGTTAAGTTTTTTAACAAATTTAATTTTAGCGAGGAATTCACTAACTAATTTGAGGTGTGACGTTGTTATGTAGTAAAATTTTAAGATTTAACATAACACATAATAGATGGTGTGAAAGTACCCCTTATTTTGGGATCCCTTTAGTTTAGTGCGATACCGTAGCATGTAATATCATCCGGCGTTCCCTCTGAGAGGGACTATATTGGCCATTTGCATTCAATTATGTATTGAAATGAGCCACTCTTAAACTTGGCTATCTCATTCGCCGTCGCTTCCGCTTTCTCGATACTCGGTGTGATATTGTGGGTTGCTCGAGGTTTGGGCGAACTGCTTTTCACATTAGTACGGTCTTGCAGAAAGACAATATTGCTGCAGACTTTGGGGCGGGTTTGGATGAAGGCAGAGCTGATGGGAGGCGCGCCATGGGATATGGGTGTAATACGTTGGGGTGTGCCGTTTCTGGAACATTACGGTTTGGTTCTTGCCGTCGGCGGTACGCAATGGTCATTTCTCTGCATCTTGAATGGGTTGTTCTGTGCATGCGGTACCGTAAATTTGGATTTTTAAACGCCGGGTTTATATTTGTATGTATCTTATACAAAGTCACGTTGATGCGTGGCATGAGTGCGTTGGTTGTTTGTTCGGTACCAGCGGTATTATGTCACGAATAATATTAAAATGACATTGAATTTTCTTGAAGAGGTCCATACAAAAATGCAAAGTTGCGAGAAAAATCCAGAAAGAAGTTAGAAGAAGATGGACCGATAAGTTATCATCATATGAGTATTTACTAACAGGATGCTGCAAATGATGTCTTTCCTAAAGATATGAAGCAAAATTCCGCCAGTAAAGTTTATGAGAGTAGCGGCCCGGGGCAACGGTGAGGCAATGATATTTAGAAACAATTGGATGACGTCACTAATGAAGACCGAGCCTCTTGAATGGGCATTTAGTCCTGTGCCTCTGATGCAGGGACTATTCATACCGCCATGGGACCAAGTCAAGTCCAAGGATTCCCGCGAGCGAGGCGCGATTACGATTCGTCAAAGGCCAACAAAAGACCAAGCGGCCGAACCCGCATGATCAAAGCCCGCTTTTGCTACCAAAGCGCTTCCGGACAAACGACGACCCGTCCACTTTCTTTGTCCCGTCAAGCAGCGTGATTCGAGCACTTCAAAGAAACCTGCCGACATTCTACCATCGGGCCCTCCTTCTAGAATGCGGCGAGATCGTCGGGAATGTCTATATTGACCCAGCGGCCATTTACTATATATATGAGTAGAGCTAAGCATCTAGTTTTAGATGAGTTTTGAGTCTTGTCTCACATCGGTTTTCTCGATTCGCGAGAGCTCATGTATCTTCATTGACATCGAAGTTGTCCTCCTCTATTGTCTCAATTGGTCTCTGTTGTTTTCTTTTCTCTTTTCCTTGTTTCTTTTACCAAAATCCAGCGTGACATAGTCCGGATTCTCCTATTAGATCAAGGGTCCCTCACCGGAGAACATCTTGCGAGGATTCGAACCAGACCCCAAACTCTTATGCATTCTGGGTGCGATCTTTCTTCCATCATGTGGAAACAATTTCGAAAAGGGGTTTCCGAAGAACTTCTCTGCTTAAGCGGTGGCTACGCTGGGCGCCATCAGCGGCAGGCTGTTCCGGGGATATGTATGATGTCTGCCCCATGACATTGAGGGTGGCGTATCCGCTCAGCGCTGTCCGGCCCCTACCCCTCGTGCTCATTCTAGGCGGGGTCTCCCCAATACATCGGCATTATTCTCAACCTCAATCTCCCACTGGCATACCCACAATTTAGCCGCGCCTCACTATTTCGGACTCACAGCGGCACCCTATATCAGTATCGCCGGGGCCCTCTTCCGTCCCAACCTTCTTCATCCGTGTGTCTTACATTTTCCACCGCGCTCGCGACTTCGGTCCTCTCCATCTTTTACGTATGCTCTTCGTTTTACCAAACCCCGATCTCAAAGCCTCGGGAGGATGGCTCCCGGCCCCTTCCCCACGGGATCTTTGCCTTTCGGGGACCACATGTTTTTTTGGTTCCACCCCCTTGCTCTAAGTCTCAGTTGTACCACCTCTCTATGCTTCAACATATCCTCCATGAATCCATAGGTCTATGCGTGCATTTAGCCTTCACCTCCAACTCTAATTTGTTGACTTATCCAACTTTCGGCAACACTAAAGGCAAACCTTTGGATCAAAGTGCTCAAGCTCATATGGAAGGTGAAGCCTTAGCCATTACGAATGGTCATGCGCAACCACATCTCAAATTTCATATCTTAGGAGACCACGCTGGAAGCCCCTCATCGATGGTTAATGGCCAACAAAAAGTCAGGGAGCGAGTTGGCAAGAAATGGCGCCTTTACGTCTCATTATGGTACCACGGACGATGATCAATTACTCCTCGAAACAACTCAATGACCTTGACAAAGACCTACGAGAACCTGCCGGGGATTTTGCGGACGGTCTTCACATTCTTGTCGATGCCCGGCGGGAATTTACCCCGCGCAAAGCAGGATCTCGTCACGGTTTTTCGGCGGAACCTTCCTCTGCCATTCGACCCTCATGATGGAATACTGCGTCCCAAGTCCTTGGGCGGGCCATTGAGAATGGTCGATCTTTCGGTCAATGATGTTTCTTCGGGGTGTTGCTCTCGGAACTCCCTTTCATGCCGTCCTTGGTTTCCCCAAAATTACATTTCGCCTCAGCGAGCAAATCCGCAGCATCACATCAGTGTACTATTTGTAAATATGGGTCATCCCGACAAAATGAATACAACTCCAATGGACCTCCTCATTAAAAAGATGCAATAATATTGCAATCCGCCCGCAGGAATGCACTCATTCTCATCCTATCCCTTTTCCCGACAAAAGATGGTTTTCAGGTCAAACCAGCGCCTCAACTAGCGGTCATATCCGCCTCGGCAATATCCGACTCAACAAGCGCGGCCGGTATCGGCAAGCGCGGCAATCACCGACAACCACGGGGACAAGGCAACGTCTCCCTTTTGATCCTTCCTAAAGGCTCAATGTTATCATTGTCATGAGATGGGTCACACCACCCGCAGTGATGTCCTCAACTTCCTCAAGTTCAGGATTCCACCTTCAGTTCAAATCCAACCGCTTCGGTCGCGTCTCACATATCAGTGTAGGTGGCCCAGCGGTAAACAAAATTTTCGTCTGTTTGAAGAAACTACCACGGTTTGCCTCAACACCCCAGCGATGCCAAGTTGCATCTACCTCCAATCTATGGATCAACAAGCTCGAGAGGAGATTCTCGGGCCCTTAACACTCCCATCCAGTGATCCTAAGCGGGTTGGTCGTTAAGCAGCGTCACACACGAGGGCTTCCGCGCCCTTTGACTATCATTCCTCGCGGACCGGCACGCTTTTGCTGTGGACACCATCCCCTCATGAATGGCAAAAAGTTCCTTTGCACCGGATCTTGACAAACTCATGCCTCATGTCGTACCTAAGGTGAGACAAAGCGTTACGAAGCTCATGCGGTGAGGAAGGCGCATTAGCCAAATGTTCGCGCCGCCACTCGAGCTTTCAGTGGGGCGGTAGTCGTCATCAACCAGCGGTTGCCGAAACCGCCGATTGCATTGTCAAATATTGGCTGGGGTGGGAGGCTGCTATCCGAAGAGAGTTTTACGCTGGTACCCTCAGACTCAGCTCCTTTGGATCTGCCGGACCTTCATTCCTTTGGAACTTCAAGAAATTTCCTTGGTCGAATTCCTTTGAACACAGCCACTATTTAAAACTACATGGGCTCTTAAAAGATCGGTTGCCTCTTTGTATTTGATTTGCAGTGGGGTACATTGGGTAGCCTCCCCACACACTTATGATTGCGTACCCGCGTTGCGGGCAATGGAAAGTCAATCCATGTTCCGATTGATGGTGGTGAAATGCTGTCGATCTCATCAGCGATAGCTCACAGAAACAATTGGGCGTGAACAATTATACGTGCTCCTTATGAAAATCCAAGTTGGCCCGAAGTCGCCATATCCGCGGCGTCCTCGAGGTGTCACTCCTCTTCTCCATATTATTGGCGATCTCGGAAATTCCTTTGGAATTTGGGTTTTGAAATGGGAGATCACAGTGATTATGAAATTGCTGCGTCCGGACAGCACTGCCGACGGGCCAAGGTGTGTTCGCCTAAGTTGGCCGGTTCAGCTTGCGTGATAAATCGCGTTAATGCATCTCAATGCTACGATGGATCACGGAAGCGCCAGGTGATCTTTAGTAGAATCACGAACCCTCCATCTCGACAACGACTGGAAAACACAAATGTTATATCATGTTCAAGGCTCCTCCGGTAGTGCGCCTCTCATCACCCACCAGGTATACTTTATATTGCAGGGTGACATGGCCATTTCCGATCGAGGACCAATTTCAGCAGCTTTGGACCCTTACGGCTTCTACAACGCATTCAGCGTCTTGATCATTTTTGCGACCCGAGAAGTCCTCCAGCAGAGGCGGTTGATGTTCATCGTCATGAAGCAACCATGATAGCCTTCCAGCCGACCTCTTTCTTCCACCCGCCAAAATCTTTGCTCTCCCGTCCTTCGCCGGCCTCATCATGGGGTTGGGACCTTGGGAGGTTGTTCCTCATGTTCAAACTCGGTTGATAGGTGGACATTGAGAGCAATCTGGGTCAGCCAGCGCTAAACTCTACCAGGCCTATAAAAAGTATTTGTGGCCTGTTCAAAATTCAAACATATTTTTGCTTGGAGCTACAAAAAGACAGCCGGGGTATCAAAAAAATTGGGGAGAACTCACCATTCCCTGCAAACACGATACGCCCAATCTAACAGCGGCAGCGATGCAGACTCAACCAAAATTAAAGTGCCAGGTGTGGTGAAATTGACAAACTCTTGCTGGCACGATTTATGAGGTCAAGCGTTACGAGATAGGTGAACCCCATTGTCATTGCTCTCAAGCACAATGGTAAGATCGGCGTTTGCATGGACTCTGAAAACTCAATCAAACCCGCAGTACGTCAATCACTTTAAACTTCCCTTCAGCGCCGGGTTCTTGAAGAAGATTCTTTGGTCATGAGATGTACTCTTTCATGAATGGTTTTTAAGGTACAATCAAATTTTCTATCGAAAACACGAAGATCAACTCAAAACTACCTTCACCACCGCGTGAAGTCACTTTTACTACAAGGGTGGTCCCTTTTTGGTTGTCATCAAACTCCCTTCAACCTTTGAAGCATCATGCTCTCAATTAACCAAGACTTTATGAAGGATAAACCTTTGTCGAATCTTTCGAAGATGATTTTTTACGCCTCTGACTCCATAGGATGATCGCTTGGACCAAGTGAAGACTTGTCTTTCAAAATGGTGGGTAGATAAAATTGATCTATTACCGAAGGTACGCGTCACCCTCGAGAGAATTCTGTTAAGGTCATGGTCATTAAAAGAAGGCATCACCATCGCTAAAATCAATTATTTGAAAGCTCAAACGCGGAATCTAATATCAAAGACACACTCAACCTTCACGGGTAAGGTCAATTATATTCCACCGTTCTACGTGGACTTGTTGACTATGTTGATCCCATTCATAAACTTCACGAATCACCAGGCTTGGAATTCCCAAAGCACTTCGGTTGGTACGCACTTTCGGGGCCAGGTCCTTGTTCCTCCAGTAGGTTAGGCCTTTGCCGTTCATGTGGTGTCTGCGTGCGTTGGTGTTTGTTTATATACCCGTTTTATGGTGAAAACCACGGATAAACCAATCACGGCTATACCCGTGGGAAGCTTGGCCAGTCTGGCGGCCCGACTGATGCGCCCGCGGGCGGGTTTCTGGTTTTGCGTATTGGCGTTTGAGACATGCGTTTGGGTAGCCCGTTGAAGTTTAACATTTGACCATCCAAACAACAACGTCCTAGCAAAGCCCGCCGGTGGTAACGTTGGGTCAACTATACGCAAGAGTTGGCTCCCTTTGAAATTGTCCATAAGGCGGGCAAGTCACATGTGGTGCGATTATCTTTCCGCATCCCTGCGGATGATCCCTCCATAGCGAGGTGTTTTACGGCCTTTCGAACTCAATTGTTCTGAGATGCAACCGCGCCACATTGGTTTCCTGCTTTTCGGCAATATGTATCTTCTCGGGTATATACTTCCCCTCCCGCCCGATCCGGCCTTCGGGTTCAGCCAGCTCGCCCATGATGGGTTTTGGGGGTAAGGTGACTATTGCCGCCAGTTCGAGACCATTTTGTACCTGCTTAGCCCGGCAAAGGGCAGCGGGTCCTGGGGCGTTGTGTCCGCTTCTCATGAGGTGCGTCTTGTTGCGACCAAGCCCACGATGGGCTTGGTGGTGGTCATTTTGAGTGGTGGCCGCCCGCGACCGCGCATAATTCTTTGGCGGGATGCCCGGCCCGCGCTCTCTTCAAAGATACCCGCGCTTATGCTGCGCGTGTGGCGTCGTAGCCGGCGTGTGAAAAATACGGCAGTGGCAGCTACGCCCTTGGCGCTTGATGCATACGCCACATCCGCCCATTAATAGAGAATGAATTTTGTAAGAATTGCCAGACCCACCATGCCTTCCGATTACCCCGCTATACGAAGTCATCCACTGGATTATGAAATGGGCGGCTTGTGCACTTCGAACCTGCCTTCGCACCCGGCTTGACCAAAGGTCCTCTACCGCGCATATCATCCGCGCATTTTGGTTGTCCCAAGACATTGGTGATGCATTGGCGTGCATTGTCCAATCTATACTATCAAAGAGGCGTAGTTATCTTCACATCGACCGCGGGAAGAGTACCCCTATTATCCTCAAAGGAAATGGCTTGGGCGAAAGTACCCGACCAAAGTACTGGCTATATAGAGAATTTGTGGCGGCAGCGAGCGATTGGCGGGGACAAGTTGCCCTCTTTACGTTTCTTTTGGAGGCACAGCACTGGTTTCCGTGGCTGGTGCTTTCCTTCCAGGGGTGGTTTATAGTCAAAACTCATACTGCTGAATATATTCTTCAGATTTTCAACTATTAATAATCCTTTTACTCAAAGGAAAGGGTTTATCAATTGGAGCGATTGGATGAACTTAAGTAGCCGATGTTTTGATTACCGATGGTCTTCATGGACTCTTGACTGCAAAATCTTTTACATGACCAAAGCGTCTTAAGATTAAAACAAAGAGGTGATTTGGTTCTTCTTTATGATTCTCGTTACAAAAATTTTCAGGGCAGGTTAGAGTTTCGTTGGCGGTCGGGTAATCAAATCATTTCAGGATTCGGTACGGCGATTGGTGTTTCCAGTGACTAGAACTGGGTGGCACTTCCATTTGCCTGCGCGGTTGTGGCTTTTTGGCCTCCAGTGATTTCGTACTGAAATACGGTGGGTCACCGCGGATGTGGCTTTACGACAGGATGGTAAGGCATGTATTTGTGACAGCAGGCCAGGTGCGCAAGGTAAGGAAAACCTTCATCTATTTCATGGAAACGTGGCTTCCATGGGCGATACTTATTTACAAATCTGGGAGAAAAGCCATACCGCCGGGAAATTGTCATGAGATAGTAGTTACTCCGGATCAGCGCGGGTAAATCACCACCTACCGTTGGTAAGAGGATGGGATGCTCGACCATCCCGCACCATCCATGAAATACCACGGTTGTAGCACCTACCCTAAGTCAAAATGGTCCATCACCCATACCACCAATCCCTCCAGAAGCGGTCAGCAGCATGGTGCGCGTAGGTGAAGTCCGGTAATGAGACATCACGGAATTACTGCCCTTTTTGACTTTACGGTGTTCCCTGACTTCACCCAACGATAGATCTTATATAGCCAGCCAGGGACCCCTCCCGGCGTGGACCAATCAGAAAAGTGCCATGGCGTCGGTGTAATTACCGGGCTCTTTCAATTCGGAATCTTTCTCCGTGCCTTATCTAGCCATGGTGCGCCACGACACCTTGGTTTGGTATTATCCGCCCACGAATTCGCCCGACTGTTCCAATGCCCTTCCTTCTTTTCGCGGAGTGAACATTAAAGGTGTGTCCTTTTGGCCGTGTCACATCAGGATCATTCCCTTCGTCTCACTCCCGCTTGGTTCATTGCTTCTCCCCTTTAACCCGTTTGGGGACTTCGCCTGAAATTTTGCCTCTCAATCGCCTCCCTCTGCATCTATTCGCCACTGGCATCATCAGCGGTTCTTTGGTTCATCCCTCATCATGCCCGCCATGTAGCCGCGTAAGCCCTAAAACCTTTACGCCTCTGCGTTTTAGATGCCAGCTTCTCCATAATCCGCCTTCTGGCGCATTCTCCTGCTCTTTAGATGCTCTTTGTAAGCAGCTCTTGCGCCCAAATTTCCCCACTACTCTTCAAACACGCTCCAAGGGATCCGGCTGCTGGGATCGTGTCTTTCGACACCCACTTCGCTTAGCGAGGCCCTTGTTGGTGCGAGTCGTGGGCAGCCAATGAAGCTTTGAATTCTCGCCAAATGGACCTCAGGCCCCAAATCCGGAACCAGCGTGCAGCGGTTCGCCACATTCACGTAGTCTTGACCGACGGATATGCGTAGTGGGTGGCTGCATTTTGATTGCACAAATTATTCCTTCCATTTCCTCCATGCTCCCATTCCTTTCCACTCCCCTCCCACCCTCCTTCCACTCCCTTCTTTATCCATTCTATGCCTCCATCCTCCTTCCATATAATACTTGCGTTCTATGTTGTCCCACCGGCCTTCCGCTCAACCACCATGTTGATTGCCACATACATTGTTTCACCCATACCTCCCTTCATTGAGTGGAGCCGCATTGGGGCTGCCTCCTCCGATGTGACCTCCCGGTGGGTGGCCCGATGCTTGAGCCATCAGCCAGTGGTTGCCTTCCTCCTCCCCTTGCGAACATAAGTAGCTTCCCCACTCCTTGGTCCTTCATTTCCCTTCCTCACTCAAGCCAATTTTGCCCTTCACACCCTTCTTCTCGTTAAGCGTTGGCATAGCTACGCGTATCGCGGTCTCTTTGTCCCTTTGAGAGCTATGCCTCCGCGCCGGGTCGTAGCTATATATGACATCTGGGACAAGGCAGGTACAGGGCCCTGCCTCACATCCTCGCCCGACTACGTGTCCGTACCCCGGTGGGATGTTTGAAGCGCGTTACAGTTGCAAAGGAATCTGAGACTCTCGCTGAGATGGTGTTCCCGGCCGTCCTTGGGGCTTTCAGGATCGTTCACCGAGGAGACCTTCCAGGCGCCAGCACAAGGAGTTCAGGCTCACCAGGGGACAGAGCTTCAGGAAAGCGGGGCTGCGCGAGGCAGAGTGATGAGGAGCTCTCAAAAGAGCGCAGATCAAAAGCGACACGCGCTATGGCGATCAGGGCTGATTCGCGAAACCTCCATTAGAATTGTTGGAACTGCGTCGAGCCAAGGGATGAGGCGATGGGGAGGAAAAGGCACCAGCTTATTACAGCATCTTGAGCTTTCACCGGAGTTATGGCGAAGTTCAAAGACCCTCCTGAAGCGTGTCCCTGGGATACTCTTTGAGAGACTGTTGTCGCCAGGCACCACCAAATGCTTTCAGGCTTTGGAAGCTTTTGCGGGCACCGGCTCGAAAATGACCCGTGGCGGGCCCATGCTTCAGCCTCACAGGCCGTCCTGCTACGCCGCGCCTCATAAACGAATTACGTGATACGTCCGCTGCCGGCTTGAAACGCCGGATAGGCCTGCGAGCTAACGACTACAACCAAAAGCAACTGAGCCAGAAGCCTGAACGGCGAAGGGGCATTTGCGGCGCACCGGCGGCGCGTTGGAGCTTTGTTGCGGCATGGGTTGTCTGCGATTATGGTTTGGCCTCTTCTTCCCCAGGGCGAATTTATCACGGTGGTTGATTGATGTCCACACTGCGCTAAGTTTTACCGGATCCCCGGCCGGACCTCGCCGTTGAAGACAAAAGGTTTACTCGCACCCTTACAATTACTGACCTCTCATTCGCGCGAATCAGTTGGTAACCGCCGAGTTATTCCACCCGATGCATTACATTTTCCATGTCTTCTATACGATTACAGGGACAAAATTTAAACGATGGGCACATCGATTTCCGGTGACTCTGAGATTCAATAAGTTTCTGGGCAACAACCTTATACATCCGTCATGATAGGACCGCTCTTCTCGAAATTGCTCACCGGAAACTTACTCATCAGCCCCCACCTCCCCTATACCAAAAGCCCGGCTTAATGCAGAACAAGTCTGGAAAAAGTCTTGCATCCCCGGGGATCTTCCGCCCAAAGTTATAAAATGCAGCATTTGGCGGCCTTAATCAATTCATTTTACTACTTCTTGATAACAAGAAGCGGTGCCGCGTGATGGGATGGTCCTCTGGCTGTACTCCGACTCTTTCATACGGTAGGCGGTCCGGTGGGTCCCGTTACAAAGCTCTTGATCGGGCCCATTCCGGCGCATTCGGGGCGATTTCGACTAACCCACCCGGGCGAAACCCTCTCAACATGCTTCCCCTTTGGGTGTCCTCCTCGCCCGGTTTCTGCCTCAGGTAGGCACCGCTTTGGATGAGATTAAATTTGGTTGACGTAACTGAACTCCACTCCCGAATCAGCGGATCTTGATTGAGATCCACTTGCTTTGTCGAGCTACGAGGTAGAATGAACAACGGAACACAATGCAAGTGGAATCTATATTGCTAATGGCGTGGTTGGCAATGGCCAGCCCGTGCTCTTCATGGCCTTGATACCTTCTTACTTGAGAATCTTTGCCACCTCACCCGGACCCTTGGTTCGCAGGTCGGTGGTTTGCGATGGCGCTCTCCGGTAAATCACGGTAGCTCTTTCATCCCGTGACATCCCATGCTGCTGCTGGCAGAATGCGTGGGCGATTCTCCAGAATACGCCTTCTCATGGAATGCGGTTTGTTCGCCGGGCCCACATCGCCACTTGGAAGACGTAGTGCTCTAAATTCTCAGCCAGTGCAAAATACGCGCTTGGGCTCCAGCACTTAGCGTTGTCTTGTTGGCGGGTATGGTGGCTTGCCGCCCGGTAGTGGTCGCCATTCCGAGTGAGGTCCTTTCAAGCGTTGGATTCATACCGAACGCTCCATTTCTTCCCTGCGGTGGCCGTTGGTGAAGTGTTGAATCACACAATACTTGCAGTACGAGGACTATTCATCTAGCGGATAATCAATCCAAGGATCCGCAGGCGAGCAGAGTCAATCGTCAAAGGCCAGCAAAAAGACCAAAGCGGCGGGAACCGCGCGGTCAAAACGCGTCACACTACCAAAGCCAGCGCTTCGAACAAAAATAACGGCAAATCCACCGCCCCTGCGTCAGCTGTCCAGCCCACATCAGCGTAATTCAAGGAAACACTAAGAAACACCGCCGGCATCGAGGAAGCCTCCTTCCGGGGAGTGCGACGCAGAATGGAGTCGAGGTGTATCTGTGGGCTAAAGACCCGTGTGCCTACCCTGCCTTGGTGGGAAGGCTGGGCTACAGTTTTTAGATGAGTTTTGAGTCTTGTCTCGCATCGGGTTTTCTCTCGATTCTTGAGAGCTCATGTATCTTCAGTGACATCAGTTGTCCGTGTGTCTCAATTGTTCTCTGTTGTTTTTCTTTCTCTTTTTCCTTGTTTCTTTTTGACTCTGCGTGTAGTCCCGAGATTCTGTATTCCTCAAGGAGTCCTCCACCGGAACATCTTCTAGGAGTTCAGAACAGAACCTCAAACAATGGCTCACAGAATGCAGTGTAGTAGAATTTCCATGAATGGTCAAAAAAAGAAACTTGGTTGGAGCATGTACTAAAAAAGCAAGAGAACTTTGAATGCCGCGAGGAGGATGAAGAACTGAATGCGTTCATTTTGAGAACCTGAAAGCAATTACATACCGGATTGAATTACATGAAAATACCAAAAGAATTTGTCTTGAGTAATCTAACATAGAATCGTGTTTGACATATTCAAGGCTGTACTTCACTAAAAGTTATTCTTCTTGTCATTTCAATTTTATCAACATGCTATTCATAAAGCGATGCGTTGGACAAACTATATGTCTATACATACGTGACAAGCGGATGATCGGGATGGATGTACTTTCGGATAATCTCAATATG